>OZ018393.1:55402984-56002984 GCA_963969525.1 Ontholestes murinus | reverse complement strand
TATAAGAAATAAACATATAAAATTGCGAAGTCAGTAATTTTTACAATTTATAGCCTTTTGTAAAACAATTTTCAAGGACATTTAAGGATAGTCAAATGGAAGTTTCTAGATACTACATTCAAAGATGTTTTCAAATAAGTCTATAGAATATCATTCGCAGTAAGTGTATTTATTTATTTATTTCAAACTTTACAATGTCCTGTTAAAAATATACATATAATCATATTATAACTATATAAAGTAATCACAAAAATTTGGCTCACAGGACTTGCAGGCGGAGTTCACAATTCACAGCTAAGTGTTCTTCCACTCAGACCCAATAAAGGAAATTTATGTCCAATATTCATATTTGCCATGTAGACAATACTTTAGCCATTACCTGCGCTTTTATTTCCAATTTAGGTGGGACTCTTTCTTGGCATTTTGTAAGTTGCTTTGCTTATATTGCTTATATTTTTTATGAGCATTTTTTTATCGTTAATTAATTTGATCATCTCTTTGTTAAACCAGGGAGGGCAAGTGGAACGCCTAATACACTTAGTAGGAGAAAACATTTTGATGGTATCATACAAAAATTTGTAGAGAATATCGACCATAGTATCGACATCATGGTACTTATTAATAATAAATTTCATTCAAATCAAATAAAGCGTTCAATTGTTATAAACAAAAGAAATAAAATTTTTTGAAACTTTGAAGCCAAATTCCGGCTTAACCGTAAATTTTTGGATATAGATAAGTTGCGTTAAATCATCATATTTTGACCCCAGGAATCTATGGTCCATTTCCCCGCATTAACGGGACACCCTGTATATTGATTAACAGCATAATAATTAGTTTTTGTAAAATCATAAATATATGCCTCATATTTGATCAGCTGATGTGGTTCATTAAATTTAAAAGAAATAGAAATTTTTTAGTACCGATAGAGATCTCAACAAATAGTTGTTCAATCATATTTACAAATAAGATTTCTATGAACTGCAATTAGAACTCCACGGCCTCACGAAAAATATTATAATTAGAAAGTTTCACTATCTAGCCATGTTTTTACTATAATAATAATAATAATATCATAAAAACTACAATTAGCATTTAACATAAAATTTTGAAGTTTCGTCCGGATACCACCTGCGTTGTGGAAGAAAACATTTAGTTTTTTTGGCAGATTTCTTGATTCTATGTATGTAGACGACGTCTTGACGATTTTTGGAACACCAGGGATAAATATTATAATCAAGTTATCCTCACAATTCCCCTTTCTTCGAAGTAATTCTGTTTTAGTAGAATTAAACTCGTCCCTTTGGATTTTGGTTCTATCAAAACCAAATTTGATGGCATTATCCTTTAAATTACTTGTTTTCGTAATTATATTTCTCACACAATCATTATTCTGAAGAATTGATACGATATATTTTTATTGGACTAAAATCAATGACAAGAGGCGTTAAAATAGTTTTAATGGAAGATATTTCATATTCTTGTCTGGCTTGAGGTGTTGTTGCCTGTGATTCGGGAACATTGTAAATCATCAAATTATTAGTTCTTCTACGACGATCTTCTACTTCATTGACGATCTCGAAGTCCAAATTAACAGTATTTCTGGATATGCATTTAGTTTCCAGTTGTACAATCCTTTCTTTGAGTAATGGATATCTTCCTCAATCGCATTAAATTTTAAGGTAATATCATGTTTTAATTCCCGAACCGCATTTTGAATCGCGCCCTGAATCTCTAGCTTCATAAGAGGAATAAATTCATTTTTGAAAATAGCTCGGATAGAATCTATCAATGAAAGATCGGATGAACAATGTACGTCGTCGACTATTCTTATGGATGGCCGTTTCGTTGTGCTGAATTAGACGAAACGCACTTTTGGCAAAAGCATTTTTCCCCTGACTCTTTAAAATATGCTACTTCTTATAAAGATAAACCATCTAAGCAATCAGCATGAAAACGACTGTTACAACCCGCACATTTTAAACCCTTTGAGCGAGGCCTAATATAATGGTTGCATCCTCCGCAGGAACGAGTCATTTTAAGATAAAAAGGGAACTAGTAATAATTTATAATTCAAATAATAATTTAATTATACTTTGCTAGTAATCTCGTTTTAAAAATACAATAATAATTGAGAGAATATTTTTTCTGGTTTACTGACAAGTACAGTATTTTCCAACTGCTAATTACAGCAAAAGTCAAAGTGTTTCTCACTTTATCTTAAAACATAACTCCTTGTCTTTCTATATTCTTTAAATCATTCTTTATCGCTGCTTATCATTACCTTTTAAATTCCAGCGTGAATTATTACCTAAGAAGCGTGTGTTTACTATGAGTGATATGTTAATAATGTGTTTATTAAGAACATGTCTCAAAGATCTAATATAGTTTGTAGTCCTTTACCTTTAGAGTTTTTGTTATAATAACTTAAGGGTAAAGGTTTATTTAAAAAAATAAAGTTTATTTAAGTCATTTATTAAATGAAATTGTATGCTCACTTATTTAAATTTGTCTAAATTTTATTTCATTGCTTACAAGAACACTGTTGACGAAGAAACCACGAATAGCCTTTCTTCTTCTTTATTTTTAGTTCTTTATTTGTCAAATTAAACTTCACGTAATTCAATCAACCAATTTAAGAACACTTGTTAATTATTCAATTAACACTTTTATCCAAATCGTACATAAAACACTTATAAACCTTTCTTCCCTATTTTATTTGTAAGCTGGTCAATAGTTTGCTAATAAAATTTTAGTATACAACCAATAAAGGTTTTTAAGTGTTTTAATCAAGTTATTATCATCTTCACCTACCTCAATTAATCCAAACAAATCGGTAACCGTTTTCATAGCAATCGAAATTTTCATTATGTTTCTAATTATTTTGATTTTTAACATTCATTTATATAAAATATATTATTATTTCGCAGACTTTAATAAAATAGTTTTTATATAATTTTATTATTTTTGTAACGTTACTTATATTATTCTTCTCAGAATTTACTACCGTATTTTATACAGTCAAAGTAAAAATATATACGTTTTTGTTGAATTGAAGAATTTGTTTTCATTTCTAAAAGACTTCACTCAAACCATCAATAGTGATTTCAATATAATTGGAGCACTCGAAGATAAACAGTAACCTGCTGAATATTTATATACAAGTTACGAGATCTGTTATAAGAGATATATATATAAAAATATATTAGATTTTACAAAGGTTTCGTTTATAAAAATACGTCCTTCGTAAAAATTTACTTAATTAATTTTGAGTAATTTTGGTGGATGCGCCGGGACAATATATGGCAATAAACACTTCTAAAGTTATTTTATATGTAAATGTTATGTAAATCTGGTCATAAATTAAAAATTACACACTCAGATGAATAGTAAGTTTCTTGCTTCTAATAATAGCGTGTTAATAAAGTGCGTTTTCTTTTCTGGTCATCTAAAATATTTGTTGATTATCTATTGCTTCGATTTTTTTATAAAAAAGCTTAAAATTTACACTTATTATATAGTGTTTATTGAGGATGTATTTACGGCAGTGATTAAACAAAATTTTATATATAAAATATATGGCAAAAAAGGAAGAAAGTAGAAAAAACAGGATAGATAACTACTTTGTTATGATTTTTAAATATTTGGACCATGAGTGATGGTTACATTGGTTACTTTTTCTGAAAGTTTTAAACTCATTAACTAAATTTTATCTATAAATAATCTATTTTATTTTGAATTTTTATAGATATTTTTCATAAAGGTAAAATCATGAATTAATTTTAAATTTACAAACAAATAGACTACAAGTATTTTAACAAAATAAATATAAATATATTTAGTGAAACAAAGTGTTTTTAATTAATTACCTATTAAAATAAATATATTTTTTAATGTAAGATATTAATGAAATGTAGATTTTAAATCTGAAAAAAAAATACTGTGCATCTTTTCGATTGGAGGATTTTGTAGAGGATCATGCAGTAGCGGAAGTGAGGATTTGTTGGGGTGGCATGTTCAGTGGCTTGAATGTTATCGATTGTGACCCTTTTGGATAAGGAGAACAGGATTTCGCCGGAGTTGAATAGGGCGCGATATCTAATTTAATTTTAATTTGGGATTTATAGCCGCATCATCTGCCTTTTATAATAAATCTTCATGATATTTATTAATTCAAATTAAAGATGCGTTTTATTAGTACAAGTTTTATTGAATGTTAATGTACGAATGCCATCCGGAAAGTAGTTCCTGTTTGGGAATATAAAAATAAAAGTAGTCTGCAGTTACAAATGTTAACGTTTTATTTATAAAGAATACACCTTAAACTATTTCACCTTGTAAATTGAAACACTGAATCCCAGTTTCGTATTCCTCCGCCGTAAGTGTATTAAGGTATGTTAAAACTGTCAGCCGTCCCAAATACTCTTCATTATGGGTGTTCCTCTTCCTAAGTTGAAATTACGACACCAGCACTCGTAACTGGTACACGAGCATTTTAATAATTACTGGCGTCTCACCTAGCACTAAATTTTATGTTATTTGTCACAAAGAAATAAAAGATAGAATAATTTTTGTCTGAATGTTTTTAATACTTAAGCTATTTATAATAAATAAAAAAAGAGTCTTTTCGGTAAGAACTAAATATACAAAATACTGCACATTTTATATAACAAGTAATAATATAGTATTTCCATTTTTGGTGACACCAAAGTCAACACGTCTAGTGTATGTACACTTAACTTTTTGGTATTACTTATTAATAATTTTAAAAATATCTTAATTGGTCTTGTCATTAGACAAAATATTCTTTAAATATCCCAAGAAATAACCTTTGAAATTTTTTACCGAATCTTTAATAAAAACGCTATATAATTACTGTTTTCTAAGTATAATTTTACCTTTAGACTTATTTTCAATAAATAATTTTTCTTATATTCCAGGATATGCCATAATTATCGCTGTTTGAAGACGAACCTCATATCTGAACCGGTAAGTACAATATTTTTAAAATCAAACATTACAACAAGCATAAATCATTTTAATTGGTAACGTCACCGAGGTCATTTCCTTTAAACTCGATTAATTAACACTTGGCGGTTTTTTAACAGCGCAGTTTAATTAACACATGCCTCAATTAATACGAAGGAGGTACTTAACGGCGGCATGATATACCTGCCACCCAATAAGGATAAAAATATCTACCAGACGGATAATTGGCACCGGTTAATATATAATACGAGACGCACAAAATAAGAAGTGCACATTCAATTAAAACGGAATCGAGAACATTTAGATGCAAATTTTAGCGCCCCGGGCTCTCTCACATCGACTCGTTCTTCCTCCGAGGCGGCGACCAGCAGGAAATGAAAGGACATTATGAATATATCTGATTACATTTCTAGGGCACTTAATCTAACTACATCTATCCGTGTGATATTAAGTGAACAAAAAAAAAATGGTAAAGGATAGTGTTGCTGCAATCGGATTGCATGATCGAGAGCTTTTAAGGTCGTTTTAGAATTTTCACTATTCACTTGTGACAAGGATTTGTTGCAAGAAGTAGAGATTATTTATCTTCGTTTGTTTTTTTTATCCCATTCAATGTGATTTGTTTTCGTGGTGATAAGGTTAATTTCTTGGCCTCGCCCATAATACTTTAATTGAGTTGATTAGTTTTTACAACTAACAATTACGTTAACAGCGACTAATTGATTGACGGGAGATATGATCTTTTCATTGGTGCTAAATTGAGTATAATAATACAGTTGTGGATAAATAGGAATAACATTATCAGAATTGCTGCTATTGTGATGTTTAATGTTATTATTGAGTGTTTAATTGTAAATATTTATTAATTACTGTAACGTTTTGTTTTCAAGATTATATCATGACTAACAATTATTTGTTATTATGTGATTGTAGAGGATTTACTTTGTAGTGCATTTAAAAATGATAAACATAAACAAGTTGTTGTGTTTATTATCATCGATGATTAAGTATTGAACTATAAAGATTAACGTTAAAGTTGAATGAAAGTAGATTTTTAAAGATACACTTTCTAAATACAGGGTCTAATATTAAAGTAATGCGCATTATTTTATTATGACGTGACTATCCTATGCAGCAAATCGTTAGTTTGCTTCGAGCAGTCTAAGTGGAAAGATTTACTTTCACGTTATTTTTGTTATTTTTGATGGAGCGTTGGCTTGAACAAATGCTTCAAGGTCAATGCTATCTCCTGATATAAGACGTTTAAGGAGGACCGGGAAAAGATCGTCGACGAAGAAAATCTGGACGCACAACAATGGTCATAACCGACTATGCAAATCCGAAAAGTCTTTGCTTGTACCGAAAGTGTTGACGGAAGACTAAAAATAACTTCGAGATCCGCCCTGTCAAGAATGATTGGATTTGTTTTAAATTAAAATTGTCATAATCGAAGACAAATACTGAATGTCCGTAAGTTTAGCTTCATTTATATTTAGAGCATTAACTAATTGCAGAACAAAACAGGTTTTTGACATTATAACGGTTATCCTGCAAAGTTTTATCAACTTATTGAGTCTATTCAGCATTACTTCGACATAGTTCCCAAAAAACGGTAATGTTATTTGTTAATGTACTGTCGTTAAGAGTGTAACTGAGGTTGCAATATTATAGTAAAAGAAAACATACAAGTTTATAATAGCTTTCTCATTATGTATATTGACAAGATACATTTGTGAACTTCTTAGATCTCACCAATTTTATCGGTTATATTTATTTCTTGGAAGAGTTGAATATAATGAGAAGTTGTAGAATGGGTACCCATAAATATTTAGGAAATATTTTAGTAAACATAATCCCTTAATATTTCTGTCTAGTCAAAAGCATCAATGACTGTCAATTCGATAAGATACAGTATAATCATGTTGAGAGTTAAATAATTAAATTTTATTTCCATTTGTAATCACCTTTCTGAGAGAGGGCGACTCATTTGATAGTGCACTAATAAGGATACTGCCCTTGCAATTGAAAGGATATTTATTTTCAATTGATTAAGTTTACAAATAAACTAATTACTAATTTATCCTGTCGTGGTACTCTCTACCAAATATTTAAGTCTTTTTGTCCTCGGGCTGCAGTTTTACTTCCTCCACATCTTCGTTACTTCGGGCTAATGACAGTATGTTGTATTCTCATGCTTAACATAATTTATTTATTGTCATGAATAAGCGGATCGAGAATTAGGATAACGTTCAGCAAAAATTTGGTGAAAGAGGTCAAAGCTACGTTAAATATCACACTTAATTTGGTGGTTATGATTCTTTTCCTAATGACACAGTATTGTAATTTTTATAAACCGAGTAGACCACTCTGAAAGTAAAGTAAAAAAAAATACACTATTCCACACAGAAAATACATGGAATAGATTATATTTCTTAATATTTTCACACAAAATAAAATTACTGAAACCAGAAGGGTCAGTACAAAAATCGTAGAAGCTGTTTACTGTAAACCCTGTCTTCGATTTTGTTTATTCGTGTAGACGGGTCCAAAGAATTTTTATAAAACGGATTGTCTTACCAATTCTGACGTCGCATGTAATCCCTTATTATGAAGATAGGTTTTTCAAATAACAAATTCTAAAAGAATGAGAATATTTGAAAAATATGAGCTTACTTTATCTGCGCAAAAATAATAGTTACAAAGAACACCAATAAAAAAGTATATCCTCAAGGATTAAAATGGCGTATCGAAAATGTCGTTAACACCTAGAATTAGCAGGGTGGCATCAGAAGAAGATCGTACTCAAATGGGTTAAATAGTGATCACTTTTAAATAATTGTCATCAAATTAATAGTAATAGATTTGTTCGGATTTAAATTTGGTGTTCGCACTATCCGAGAAGTGCTCTTTTTATTTTATTTTTTGGCAAAATAACATGACGTACTAAGAACCAATCGAGTAAATATATCTTAAACTATACTAAAAACCAGTTTAGAGGACCCATGTAAACATAGCGTACACATTAAATTCCCTAGAGATTTATTTCTTAGATGTGATTATCTTATTTTTGACACACAACGCAGATTTCAGGCATTATGAGTCAAAAATAACAAAAAACTGTGATTGTGGAATTGAGACCTTCCATGGTCAAATCAAGATGGCTTTCATGAAAAAACTACAATAGGATAACCATAAAATTTTCGATGCTGCCAACGATTTTTAAGAAGTACCAACCTTTAGTATATGGAATCCAGACTAAACTCAAGAACTTTAGGACGATCTATTTGACCTGACAATTTGCATCTATTATAAACACATTAGTGAAGAAGCTAAGCCAATCCTGAAGGAACATATTTTTTACCCAATTAGAAATGAAAAGAATGATTTTCTTGCAAATTTCACCTCAGATAGTAAGGATATTTTCTTAATTTCATAATTATGATTTGCCTATTGGACTCGCAAAAAAGTTTAAATCTAAAATTTAAATCAACCGCTGTTTTCTGCTTTTTATCAGACATATGTCGGTCAATTTTTGGTTCAAGATAATCTGTGCCAATTTCTCGTATCCTTTCTGGAAACTGGTTTTTTCAGCGTCACATTTTTTACACTAAAATACAAAAAAAGTTGCAGTGTTCAACAATATATGTGAAACAACAAAGAGATCCCTTTTTTTTAAACCTGTACAAGATATTCTTCTTCTAATTGGATCGATTGTTCCATCATTGCTTCTTAAGTTTGTAAGAAATTACCTTCAGAATTTATTACAAACTTGTCATTCCTGCTCATTTGTTTCCTACTTTGCTAGTGCAATCTGACCTAGTTAAGAATTATACAGCAGGAAGTACACGGCACATTGCAATTCGTTCAGCCATGATATGAACTGGTACTTGATGCGTCGTAGCTCCAACACTTTAACGAATCTACGTTTCCATCTTTCATAAGCCGGAAAAAATGTTTTCATTGTGGTTAAATTTATAAAAAGCTCCTATTGTAGACTTTGTTTTCTCAGAATGGCTAGGAACACTCAACTCGGTAGTACAACGTGCTAAATCACATCGGTAGCGTAAAACTCCAATATAATTTAGGCTTTTGATTAATGTACTACTTCTACAAACATCATAGACAGCAATCCCATTAATGATATAAGGTGGAGACCTCATCTTTTTAATTAATATATGTAATACATTGTTTGATATAAACTGGATAGTTTTAAAATTTTGTTGGATGTGCGCTCCTGTCTTTCTGCTACATCATTCGAGTTATCCGTACAAAGAGAATATGTCTGGTTGAAATCTGTTTCGTTACATCAGAAGAGCTCAACAAAGGACATAGTGAAGGGCTCTGGAATCTTCATATTATCAGTTGCTAACTGTAAGTCCTTTGAATCGCAAAATCGGTCTTCTAGATCAAAATAAACTGCGTCAAATGATTTCCTGAGCGGTTTTTGCACAATCACGAATAGCATTTTTTGATCGTACCAAATTCACTACATCTACAACAGCAACAGATGAACGAAAAAACATAGTTGTTTTGGAATAGAAAATTAGATCTTTCCGCTGAAGTTGTTTTCAGTGCAACTCTTAACATTTTTGTTTGTAACGTTTTCGTGATTCTAAGTGTTATTAAGTTTTGCACTCATTCTGGTTAAGTTAAAACCAATTCCGCATTTCAACTGCGAAGCGATACGTTTTATAAGTAACTCAATTGCTTTTTCTTTAGTACACTTTGCTGGTACTTCGTGACTAGATGATGCTAACTGTTTCATTTTATTTAAATTATGATTAAAACATTTGAGAATACAAGCGCGAAACTTAAAAAAAAGTGTTGTGCTCTTCCGGTTTTGCACATCTTGTATTTATTGTAATGTCTTTGATGTTTCCTGCTTCCACATATAACACCGTTTAATTATCGCATGTTGGGATTATGTGTTTGCCCTCGAATAGGATTTAGTGACGAAAGAGTTGGCCTTCTTTATTTGTTCCAGCGATGTCTTCATTTTGCAATGCTTTTTCATTAGACAGTTTTCTTCGCTTAGCAATACTCTCTAACTGACCCTTGTGAGTATAGGTTTTATAGCATACATTAGTTGCATGGTACTTAAAGTATTTCTTAAGTTTGTTGAAAGTTTCATCTCGACGAACCTCAGCAGCTTCCCATACTCGGTTTCGAACATTTTCCGTTAAAACTGGTTCAACTTCAAATCCTGTTTGACATATCATATAATTCTGTATCAATTGTACGTCCTCTTTTTGCTAAGGATATAACTTCTGGCTCCATATCACTTCCAATTACTAAAGAGCTTCAAACATACAGAGAAAGAAACAAAAACCTAATAAATCTAGGTAAAATGATGCCATATATTTTAATAACCATATGAAATAATGTCTAAATCCCATAAATTGTTCTTAACATATTTTTAAACGTTTCACATGTATTCAGCATCCTAAAAAATATATAAAGTGACATGTCTTTGTAGTGCATTTTCAATAACCATTATTTTCGAAATAAGTAAATCCAAGATGGCGTCGATTTTCCAAAATCACTATTGCCACAAACGATTACCCAACTTTTTCTTTATTACTAGACCAATAGCAACAAACTTCAAAAGAGTGATTCTTTGGTAAATGAATGACATACAGAACCACCCTCGGCAGTTGTATTGTCAGGAACAGCAGAGAACGTGGATAATAATACTCAGTCTGTTGTGTCTCTAAAATTTAATTAATACAAGGATGCTAATGTGAAATTTCCTCTAGTGAATTTTATCTTTGGAAGAGTCTCTTCTAAATTGTTCTTCATGTAATCATGATTTAAACCCTATGAACTATTTTCTGTGGGACTGTTTTAAATATTAAATTTCTCTGGCGTATTTGAAAGAAAATACCCATCACAGAATTTATAGTCCAAGACGTAATCAAATTTCAGTGGATGTGTTGTATAATATCAAAATTAAAATCTCCGCCAAACGCTCTCTGTAAGTATTATGTGAACTAACGAAGAAATATGTTATTAGTGCAAAATATTAGAAGCGTGTACATTTACTTATTTCACTTTATCTAATTTAACCGGTTATGGACCCAGGCCCCAAATATTATTAAATAAATTAGCTTATAAAGTGCACAAGACTGGCGGGAAACTATTTGTTAAGAGAAAATTACAAAAATTATTTGAAGGCTTCGAATTTCATCCTTAAACATTCATATTAAAGATCAAAAGACGACGAAAGCTTTGTGGAACCATCTCAAGAATTATTCCATGATTCAGGGCTTATACGAGTAGTAAGTTTTCTGCGAACGTTAATTTCTATTCGTTTAGAAAACTGCGATTTCATGACGGAATGTGTAAACCAAATGGTGGAAACGAGAAAGAAACTAAGAGGTCACGGATTAACATTGACGACGAGTGGATAGGGACGCTCTAGTAAGTTTGCCTGAAAGATTGTCTTTTCTGATGATTCTAACATAAGCACAAACGCCATTAAGTCCAAGTTGCTGGATATGGAGACAGATGGCGCTGGGATAGGAAGCACGTTCGCTGCCACACGGTTTAGTAACAAGAAGAAAAACCAGATTAGTAACACTTTTGTGCAAAAGGTAACACCTAGTGGCAACGACAAGGAGGAAATAAGATGCTAAGAATGTAACAAATCGGACACTTGTCAATGTAGTAAGAAGAATTATCCTAAGAATAACCAAAGCAGTTCAAGTGGTGGAGAAGTAAATACTTTAGTGTTACCTTCTTAACAAGACAATTTAAAAAAGACGTTTGGTACATGGATTCAGAGGCTAGTTTTCATCTTGCCATAAGTGAACAATTTATGAACTTGTTGATTACACGATTGTAGTGTTCGGGAAATTACAGTGGAAAATGAAGGGTTACATGTGTGGGACACATTGATTTAAAAACAGTGATATTATTTTTATTTTAATCGCCGACGATATTATTAACTTTTCGCATATGTTCCTCACATCGTCCATTGATTGGACTATCAAACTATGGAGTTTAAAAGATACCAAGCCTGTGTATTCATTTGAAGACAATGGAGATTATGTGTTGGATGTAGCATGGTTACTAATGAATCCAGCATTATTTGCTGCTGTTGATGGAGGTGGCAGATTAGATCTTTGGAATCTCAACCAAGACGCAGAAGTACCAGCTGCTAGAGTTACAGTTGAAGATAATCCAGCATTGAATAGGGTGTCATGGATACCATCTGGTCTACACCTTACTGTTGGAGATAATACGGGAAAGCTATGGGTGTATGATGTTGCTGAGAAATTTGCACACCCGCGCCATGACGAATGGAATAAGTTCTTGTATACAACACAGGAGTTATGGAATAACCAAGTAGATGAAGAGCTGAAAAAACTAAACCTAGGCATCTCCAATACTCCATTATCAAGCATGAGCTGTTTAACCTCGTCACCTTTACGATAAAAAGGGAATCTAACGCAGAAGAATTACTAGGGTTTAATAGGAAAAAGAAACTAGTTTTGCATGACAATTACACATGCTAGGTGACCAATCAACTCTTAATTGTATATTTATGCAGCTATACTAATAATTTTAAGTAAGTTTTCCTTGTGATTGTCTAAAGTATATATTTATGTACCAATTTACGGTCAAGAGTAATCCCCCTTACGTCAGGCCATAATAGTTAATACCTGTAACAACAAATGCTTCTGGATCATATAAGAGTACTCTAACCCAACAATTGTAATTATTTAAAATATACATATATACATAATATACATATATACTGCCTCAACTACTCACTCTCTAATACTTCACAAAGCTCTCAACACGATACAATGCATGATACACATCTCACAGAACAGATTTGCGAAATGGCGTTTTCCATCAATCTGAACAAATCCTAACTGCTTCTTCCCTTTCACCATCTTACAGAACCACTTCGCTTAATTCCATAAATAGCCAAAATACATATATATCTCACCGTTACCTGCAAATACCTAGAAATAGTATTTGATACTAAACTAACCTTCAAAAACCAATCCATTTCCCTTAATGCAAAATTCAAAAAAGGTGGATAGATTTCAGAAGCCTAAACTTCAAGAAGCAAAGTATAAATTTACAAAGAAGCACTTACATCTACAATCTGCCGTCCTCTATTATTCAGCTATTTTTTTCTACAACCTTCATCCAGTAACACTACGTAAGTTTCAAGTCGCAGAAAAATCAGCCCTTAGTGTGATAACCAAAGTTAGATATCCCTAAAATACTGTCTATAATCCATAAAATTCATTCCTCTACTATTACAGAGAGGAAATCCCCATTCAAGGAAGTCTATCTCCTCTTACCAAATCCTAAATTCACTATGCATTCCAAGTAACAAAAACATTATCCATAAACATAAAATTCCTTTCAAAACACTACACGAATTCATTTCATTACAACATAATCTCAACGGCGCTTTAATTACTAACTAACTTAAGACAAGGACTTCATAAAAATTGTTAGCAATTATGACCTCTCAAACAATGACAAGAACTTAATTCCTGATAAAAGCGAAAAGGCCTACGGTCGATAGATAATTGACCAATCTTACAATAATTTGTATTTGTTTAGTAAATATTGTTTTGTTATATATTTTTGGTATTTGCCAATAAAGATTATTGTATGTACAATAAACACAATTTTGATAGATGGCTTACTTTGTTTAAAATTCATACCGGAGCAGTCTATTACTCATTTACGAAAGGGGCAAGTTCAAATTAAAGCTTTAGGTCCATAATGCTCAATGTGTAAAAAGACACAATATCATTTATGTCAAGCAGCGTTTTAGATGTTTTATTAAGCACAGTGAACAAGACATATGTCATTGAATGGACCAACTCAACGTTTAGGAATTATCGTCTGCGGAAATCGAAATTTCCCCAAATATTTGGTAATAATTAAAATTCTCAATTTGTTTTTACTATTTTCCTTATAACTACTAATTTGAGGTTCTGTAAATATCGTGAAGCTTTCAGCTAAAATTGAGGAATTCTTGTAAAAATTGCACCTGAGTGAATCAAATATAAACTGGAATTTGGTAAAAAGGGAAGTATGTATGTAAAATAAATATAAAATAACGTGTAATAATTGCATCACCTTTACGTAACTCATTAATCAACATTTTACAAAGAATATGTTTTATTTTTCTAAATAGTCTCCACTTTTATGTACACATTTTTCCCAGCGAAGTCAAAATTTCCTAATGCCATTATCGAAGAATGCCAAGATATCACAAGAGTTGATGTGACTTGAAGCATACGAAGACGCCGTTTTCTACATTATTTAATAATAGCATCAAGAAACTTCCGCTCCGCTGCGAAAAATGTATACATAAAAGTGGAGACTATTTAGAAAAATTAAACGTATTAATTTTTTTACAATAATACCTTCTTACTTTTTTTGCTAAATTATATTTGATTCACCCTCGTATACTTTCTAAAAATTTTAATGTATGTTAGTTTCTTTAGACGTTTACTATATGACGGCCGAGAATATATAGTTTTGGTGTATCAGATCAAGATTCTATAATTATATTCTATAGAAAATAAAGTTTTTAAACAAAATTAAGAAAACTAACTGATTTTTATTTGGTTTTTTTCCGATATTGTTTTTCCATTACCTGTTTGCTTAGCAGTTTTTTCCAGATGTTTGCTACTATTTTACTATAAGTAAAGTTTTTCACTTCAATTAGATGATTGTTTTATAGTCATTTGAAAAATTTTATTCGTATTACTTTATATTGTTTTCTATCGTCTAAATTTCGCTGCTTTAAATTTAAAACTTGAATTAACAAAATGGTAGTTCAAATAAACTCTGGTATAAGGATTTTTAAGAAATTTATTTTTCGCTAAGATTAATCTTATTTCTAAATTACATTCTTTTCCAGATTAGCCTTTCGGTACAGTGATTAATCTAATAGATATGATCATATAACTCGCATTCTTCACAGTAACTCACAAATTGCAATATAATTATTAGATTTGATATAATAGTAGGTTAATGTATTTGACAACATTTGTGTAACTTACCTCAAACATACAACATAAATTACAACTCGTTTTATGAACTTTAAAGTAAATAAATGCATAAAATTAATAATTTTTAATTTTATTATATTTTAATTACTAGTTTTTATTAAGTAAATATATTTTTAAATAACGTCAACCTTGTAATCATTAACCCATTCATTGTGTAAACTAGAGCATGACTTAAAGATTTTAGGTCGATGAAGTATTGTTTATATGTAATAAACAATCGAGGTAATTTATTCAGAACGTGGAGCAGTAGATAAGTTTCTTGATTGTGCATATCTAAATATATACAAGGTGATCGAATTGGCTTCTATTAGTACTATTTAAAATGTATGAAACTTAGTGATCATATACGATTACCTGTAAAACAAATAATATAGTCATTATAATTGAATAATTTAATTGTTTACTTACACTACCATAAATCATTACTGATACATTTGGTAATTGCCTGTGTTGTGTACAGAATAGTTTTTGTTTTATTTTCAGTGATGAAATTAAAAAACGTACGGCCATGTCTTATAGATCTTAATAACATGTTTTCACTTCAGTAACCATTTAAAATTTAAGATTTAGTAACACAAATTAAAAAAATATACTATTAAATTATGAAATAATCTACTATCGAATAATGATACATTTCAAACGACTCGTCAAACTTTGTTGAACGCGCTTTATACATGTAAAGTTTAGGTTTATATACACTGACATAAGCACATAAAATAAGATCTTAAAAAATTGAAGCATGGTTTCATGCTTCGCCTTCAAGATCCATGCACCAAATTTTGAAGTGATTACTTTTTTATGTATGTATCTTTCTGCTTATTTTTTTTTAATAGATCTTGTAAAGTTAATAAATTAATCGATTAATTAAAGGAGACACGATGTCTTTATTTTACCACTTTATTCAAGATATACCACGAAGTAAAGTAAATATTTATATACAATTATTTTTGTAAGAAATACATTCATTTATAAATCTTTGTATGATATAATTGAATAAAAATGCTCGTTACATTAATGAGAGCACAAACTGTACATTTAATGCGTGGTCATATTGATTACGAAAAACCGTACGTTTAGATAACACCTCAAGGAAAACAAGGAAGGTAAAATAGATTACCGCGTGATTTATAACACTTTTGAGTATTGTTGGGCGCTCGCGCTCACCAATTTCCCATGTAAATTTTTCTCGATTAATATGTCAGATTACGCCCAACTGCAGTAAGTTATTGTTCATTCAATATATATTTTTTTCTTATTTACAAGGTTATTAATTTTATGAAGTTGTATTATCAGAAAAGGAAGTGATCGATCGATAGTGCAAAAAAATTAAACATCTAGAGTCTACTTATTTAGTGTGGTTGTTGCCCAAAAGTATACGTTGAAGAAGAGGCCGAAGATCGATTACGAAAATAAAAAAAATAAAAAACAAGTCTCACTCAGGAGAAAACAACATCATTTCAACGAAAATTTAAAAATTTTACATACCTGCCGCATTTAAAATGTATTTATTAAATAATGTATTCTATAACATAGATGAATTTTTTTCGTAATGTTTCTGTAAAACAAAATGTTACACTGACTTGTCCAATATCGTTTGATTTATGTGGATTAATAAAGAATTATTATTATTATTATTAGATCTACTGGAACATCTAGAAAATAATAAATTTAACAAACGCTATATTTTATTAAATTAACAAACTGATGTTAATACTTTTAATTTAATTATAGAGTACTATGCAATCTACAGACACGTGTTCCGGTGTATCACACCTCATCATTGTAACCATGTCAGCAATTTCCTTCCCACTTTAAGACTCGCGAGTTATATTCGATTAAGATATAAATAAATCTAGGCAGCACATTTATTTCAAATATTTACGCAATGCAAATGTAAACAATAGGTGTAAATCAAGCGTTACATAAGACTACAATAATAAATTTTTAGAAAGCCCGGAATAAGCGACCCCTTTTCAATTATATAAAAAAAAATCATCTTACGAAACGCGCGCTTTAATACATTATCTAATTGATTAATTACCAACAATGAAAATTTACGTTTTTAAACGATAGAATCTTGTTTTTTTTTATTAACAAGAAAATAATTAGAGAAACTCGCATATGTAATTCGTAATTAAATATTTGCGCATAAATTCATAAATCATTTAGCAAGATAATAATAAGTTTTTATATAACGGTTATAAAAATGACATAAGAACACGTCCTGTTTGTTCTGATGCTAATCGAGGAACAAGCGGAATTTCAATGCGCCGAATTTAGTGAGCAATAAACTTTCCATTAAAATTTTTGCGTCTTCACGGGCAACAAACTTGTAATTACGTGAGGTCAAAAAGCCTATCAAGGCGAAACCTATGGCCAATTTTGGCAATCGCTCGGAAACTGCTATTCGCCAAATTCGGAATACCTTTGCGATGAACGCCCACACACACACACACATACATACAAGCGAAGAGTAATTAATACCGGCGTTTATAATTTCACCTACAGAATTGCTAAAAATAATCATTGCTAATATCATAAACAACATCCTTGTGCATAATCGGCTTAGGCATTATAAAAAAAAATTTGAATAACAAATATTTAGATAATAAAAAATTATCGTAAAGATAAATTATAAGTGAAAATGTATAAGGAAAAATAGGACATTTATTAATGTTTTATGACTATAATTAATAGGGTAAGTAATTTATATTAGCAGAGATATACCTGTTTATACATGCTACGTCAAAGCTTTAGAATTTTAATAAATTATGGTAATTAATTGATGTTAAACAGCCTAATATATTTATACGAGGGCGAATCAAATATAAACTGGAATTTGTTTATTATTGTGAAAAAATTAATATGTTTTATATTTTTTTACATAGTCTCCGGAAGTTTCTTATGTCATAATCGAAAAATGTAGTCGATCGTTTCAATTGCTCATTAACGATTCCACATCTTGGTCGCTATAAAAACTGCGTCCTCCCAATTCATCTTTGAGTGGACTAAACAGATGTAAAAGTCAAACGGGCACAACTCGGGGCTAGAGGGCTATATTTTCCAATTAATTATCTCAGTTCAAAGCAGTTGTGTGTGGCCGACCGTTGTCATGAAGGAGAATCGCATTTTAAATGGGCATTCTCTGTCAATAATCCAGTTAGACTTCATCAAGAAACTTGCAATAATATACAGAATTGACTAAATGTCGCGCTCATGAAGGAAATCAATAAGCCGTATGCCTTTCTTTTCCCAAAAAATATTTGCAAGAACTTTTCCCGCACACAGGCGGTTTTGGCTTCTCCAGGTTATCCCCACTTCAGATTCTGGGGTGTAATGATGCACCCACTTCTCATATCAAGTGAAAATGTAACTTAAAAAAAATCATCATAACCTACTTAGTACCGCGCCAAAAGTCTTACATATTAGTAGTTATATTTGGCATTTACATTAGAAAAAAGAAATTGAATCCGCTGTAAATATAAAAATTCCATTGATTTTAACTTCACTAATCGTATTACTTGTGCATTGCACAATCCTGTCCTTGACCATCCTCGGAGTTTCTTCCACAGACAGCAAGACGGTTCACTTAGTGATCTTCCGTCAGTAGGCCGACAATTTTCGGTAACCCAACTTATTGCAAATGACTGATTGAGAACTCCATTACGACATTCCTACCTCCGCGGTCGTTTCGTATACTGCATGTCGCCCGTCAGTTTAAATCAGCTTACAGATAGCACGAATATTCGCGTTTTCTACCATTAAAAAAAATATAACATTCGTAGACTTTAGTTTTCGAAAGCATGTTATCAGCAAACTATGCAGTCGAACAAAAAATTTCAAAGGTTTTACGCCTTTCCACGCCAAAAATTTAATGATGATGCGTTGTTCAACAGACGTATGTACCTCGTACTCATGGTACTACTGGCGGCAACAAGCATAAGTGAATCAAATCAGTGATCTTCCCTTTCCCATGACAATAACCTCCAATACATCCAGCGACACCGCGCATATCAATTCACTTAGCGACCAATAAATTACAAAATCCGGTTTATATTTGATTCACCCTCGTATATAGTTCGTGAGTTCTATTTTTTTCTTTTATTTAAGAGGTTCGGTACCTTCTTTACACATAGCCAAACTTAATAGTTGTCACAATCGAAGTATAGGGATTTTCTAATCTAAACGTTTGCGAAATTAAGACTTAAGGATCGAAATGGAGAAGCAAAATTAAGCGGTTTGTTGTTTATAATAAATGGGGGATGACCGAGTACTAATTTAAACATAAAAGCATCAAACATCAAATGTTTGATATCAGCAGTGGCATTCCGGAAGAAGAATTATCATCTTTTCTGCTGTGAAAGTTGTATGACAAATACCATTACACTGCCAATTTCACTGATGAATTTGCATCTTCTAAATATAAAGCAAATCATTAAATTTTCGCCTAAAAGCTATGTTTTACAAACGCTGAAGTATGACAATTTGAAGGGGTTCTACCTAAATTGGAGCTGGTTAGGTGTCTAATATTAATATAATGTTAGACTTTTCCTAATTGAAAAAAATTAATCTTATATTGATTAACCAATAAAACTTTGATCTTCTAGATTTGATAGGAATATATATATCCCAAGACATTAAATGTCGTCTTTATGTGAAATCAAATCCAGTACAAAAGGAGTATTAGGGAGGATCGATCTTTTTTTGATTTTTGGTTTAACATATGGTCTGCTGAAATGCATCCATACTTTGTTTAGAAATTTCAAGTAGCTTAAAGAACACTCTTTAGATGGAAAGGGGACCTCTATAACGAAGAGAAGTACCCAGCGTATTTGGAATGACTAAGAGAGCTACGTTCGGAATGTGTAGATGTTGTGCTGTTTTGGAGATAGTGTAGAACCCTGTAGAACACCCACAGAACTAGAATTAGATAAAAATTACAAAAAATTAAAAACTGTACATAAGGGTAGTATCACTGGTATATTTTGTGATCATTACAGTAGCCAAAATCAGTATATTCCAAGTGATAGAACAAAGGCTTTATGAACTTAATAGAGGTTGTCTGGTTGAATTTATTACAAAATTTCCTAAAATTCTAATTAAGTAACCTGCAACTTAATCAGAGATATTTTCCTCGTGTTTTACTCTGTAGACGCCTTTGAGGTATACTGAGAAAAACTGTGGCAGTGTTTTTTTTTGACGGAAAATCTGTGATAGTTTTGAGCAGTTTAATAAATCTATCAAACTGAAAGTTACCAAATAGATTATTAATTAATTAATTTTAAAAAATGCTTCTCAAGATAATATCACTTCAAAATCGCGTCGAGAATTGCAAATAATACATAATATTATTCCTGGAAAAACTACAAGAGCAGATATAGTAAGAAACTATTAAAATATTTTTAATGATCCCTCAACCAATCCACCTGAAAAATCCTGAAGATAGGGTTGATACGTTTTTAAATACAACCTATGAGCCAAGTTACTTCGCCGATATCCAGACTACCCTATCACCATTTATTAAAAAAATCGTAACCTTCTGTAGACCACTGTTTTGAATATACGACCTATTGGTACTTCTCATTTCAGAGAGAAACTCTATATTGTCACTAAGAGGTAGAGAAAATTGCTCTAATAAATCAGTAAAAGCCTCAGCTATAGATCATCTATGAGTACATCTATGAGTACAGCGTTACAGACAAGGAACTATTTAGAAAAACCATATCGGAACAACTGCAAGAAGTTAAGAATCGTATGGCAAGTACGCTCTAGCTAAGGTCAATGACCTTACACTGCTTCTGGAAAAGGCTCTCATCTCCTCATATGAAAAGGCATGGCCACTTAGCTCTAGTAAAGGAAAATCCACCAAGCTATGGTGGAATAAAGAACTCAACCAGTTGAGGAAGCAAGCAAGAAAAGTGTTTAACAAAGTGAGGAATACTATTGGATCTGTTAAAAAAAGATACACCGATTATAAAAACAAGTTATGGCAACGACAGAGGGAATTCTAAAGAAACTTTTGTGAACAAATTGAGGCCACAACCACAGACGCAAGGCTAAGAAAAGTTTTCTCCAGAGATCTAACGCTACAACCTAGAATAACTAAAAAGAAGGATGGCACCTCATGGAGCCAATGGATATACTCTTAAAGACCCATATTCCCGACTGCATAATCTTGGGTGACAGTGATGAAACCCAACAGAAGATCCATGCTGCTTCAACATTGGAGCATTTCCTCCAACATAATAACAGGATCCAAGATAATCTGGGCCATTTAAACATTTTCACCATTTTAGTCTCCAGGAGTAGATAGAGTTTACCCAGCCCTACTTATATAAGAGCTGGAACCTATTCTTCAACACCTGTTAACTCCGTTTAGGGCCTGCATAGCTTATAAATAAGTCCCCCAAAATTGGAGAAAAGTCAAGGTGGTATTCATACTCAAACCAGACAAGGAAGACTGCATCCATTCCAAATCATTTAGACCGATAAACCTCACATTGTTTATGATGAAAACATTGGAGAAGCTTTCTGATTGGTACATTAGCGTCCATATTCTAAAAACAAATCCTCTTAACCCAAATACGCATCTAGAATCAGGACGCTTAACCGAATCAGCAGCCCGTTATATAAATACCTAAATTGATGAGGCGTTAGTAAATTTTATATCGACATTAGACCTATTTATCAACATAGAAGGAGCTTTTGACAAAGCCTCGGACAAAAGCATAGAACAAGCTTTCTCAATGCTTAGCACTACAGTCGCACTTAGTAAGTCGATTGAATAGATGCTATGCAAAAGGACGATCCAAATATCACAGGGTGGAGTACTATCTCCTCTCATGTGCAACATCATTATATCATTAAAGACGTCTTGCTGAGGAAATTAAATTAATCTAGCTTCCTCAGTTCTTCAATAAATTAATGCAGAGTTTCCTCTATAAAGTAGAGACAACGCCCTCTCGGTAAATCCAACTAAGACAAACCGGACAGAATTAAACTGCCTAGAATATTCAACACCACTCAAACTCTGGCTTCACGGGTAAAGTAGTTGAGGGTTATCCTAGATCCTAAACTGAACTGGAGTTATTATCTTCGAACCAAGGTAAAAAAGGCGAGCATAACATTCTGGCAGTATCGGAGAGTCCTTGAAAAATCATGAGAATTATCACCCAGAATCACCAAGTTGTACATTTACAATAGTTATGCGGTGGCCTAGGGTTAAACTCAAACTGCAACAAGTAAGTTATAACACATTTAAAGTCTAGCATGTATGAGAATTACAAGCGCCATGCGCACCTCGCCGATGTCAGCAATGTCACTAAGACTAAGTGTCCAAATGCGGACCGGACTAGGCATGGGACAATCCTTGGAAGAGCGACTCAGAAGAACGCTCTTCTAGGGAAATGTCAGGACCGTGCTATTCCGACCTACCTTGTCGAAAGATATTACATTTCATAAAACTCTATGGCTCCTAAAGCTACTCTACATATGTTCACTAATGGTGTAAAAAAACAAGAAAGGCTCAGGCGTAGGCATGTATTATGCAGAAATGAATCTGGAACTTAAAATATCCTTGTCAATCTCTCAAACATACTGCAAGACATGATCATAGCAGAACACAAAACAAGGTGGAATAACGTCTCCACTTGTGCTCATTTTAGAAACACTGAATCTGGAACTTAAAATAGGTGTACTCGTTAGTGTCCAAAAATAAAAACAACTAAAGTATGGACTTAAAGAAAAAAGATCTGCATTTACACAGTAAAATCAGTCTTGCTATCTTAACACATTCCAAGGTCTCATTAAGACCAGCAAATGCATGTATTATGGCATTGGATACGGCATATATAGGTAATAGAATTGCCTTGTCCTGAATCAAGGCACAGTCAAACATGAAAGGGAATGATAAAGCAGACGCTTTCCTTTACCTCTACCCAAAATCAATCTCTCAAACATACTCCAAGACATTACTCCAGCAGTACACAAACCAAGGAGAAACACGATACAAACACCTAACGCTAAAGTTGACCAATAGTATGTTAATTCATCCAGGCCAAACCTGACTGTTATCAATCACTGTTAGTCAACATGTTGAGCTTATCATAATGACTAATATCAACTATATCTCCCAAAAAGGGACTATAATAGCACATTTGCTCAAATATATTGCAAAAGAAGAATTCAGAAGCTGTCAACATGGTTTACTGGACAGTGGATGGATGTGGGCCTAAGTGGAAGATCATTGGAAACTAGTGAACTCCGCCCGTCATTCTTGCTGTCTAAATTTGTGTACGTGGTTTATTTATTTATGTATTATTTTGTGAATATATTATAAGCAAGAAGAACAAAGTTGTAAGGAATAAAGAATATATATTAGCAGTCGCTAAATATCCCAACTGCAAAGGGTGCAACAAGGAAGAAAAATCGGCGGACCATATTTTGTACTGCTGTCCCACTCTGGTAACATTAAGGAAGATTTTGCTTAGGATATCATGGCAAAAAACCGGCCGACTTGAGAGGCCTGTTTCCCAGCAAAATACTTTACTTTGTCAAAGAAGTAGAGTGGCTGAAGACTATCATACCGTGTGTTACTGTCCCACTCAGGCACATTAAGGAAGATTCTACTGGAGACATCATGGCCAAAACCGGCCGACCTGGGAGGCGTGTTTCTCAGCAAAATCCTTAACTTTGTCAAAGTGTCTAGTTCTTCCATTGCTGGAAGTGTACAGAGAATTATATTTCCTGACTGACTTGAAAATTTTGATTCCTAACGCTCATACGTAATATAAGAAAATTAACTGTTATAATCTCATAATACTTCTTACTTCAGAGATTAAGTCATCCATCTATAGTAAAGTGACGATATAGTCAGTTGGCAGAAGATCCAGCTTTAAAGGTGAACACTCTTATATAATGCAATGCTTGATTGCTATGATGCTCTTCCTTGAGAGAACTTAACTCGTTCTTTGAGTAAAGCCAGAAAACTTTTAAGTATAAATTTACGAGAAACAAATTCGTTAAATGTTTAATTGTGGAGGCGTTTACTTTGTGGTAAATCTTGAATACTGAAGAAAGAAATCAGGATCACTTTGTTTTACCACTTTTTAGTAAAAGTTTTTGGTATAACAAAGTGATCTTGATTTCTTTCTCCAGTAAATTCGTTAAATAGTCCGATTTATGATTATTTGAAACGCCTAGGTTTAATATCAAATCTCATTATATGGATTTCACATTTTCTTAGCGAAAGGAATATTATGTTGATGTCTTTGATTAGCTTCTTGAAAATGAGTTATTTTTGCAGCACATCCGCACTAGTTTTTATATTCTTTATTTTTACACACTTTAAACAATTAAACAAGACATTATTTTGTAAACATTTAAAACAATTATGTAACCCAATTGTGTCACACGAGAACACGGGTTTCCAAATTGCGAATGACCTCGCCGCGGCGACGATAATTGCCCGAAATTCGTACCATCCAAAAGCTATTTCGAAATCGCCAGCTCCGTAACCCACTGAGGAAATTAATTCTCCTTGTGCAAATAGATCATGACAGCCTGCAAGTGCGGTCAAAATTGAATCCACGACATTCTCCCTCTGGGTGGATACGCTTTTTTCCTCTTCTCAATCTGTGAGGAAATTACATTAACAATCGAAGGGGCTTGGCGGCTCGCGTAAGTCTTCAGGCGAAACGTTTTCACTGTTTGCTCGCACCTGTAATAATAATAATGCTAATGCTAATGGTAATAATAATGGTAGCCGTGGCAAATGCACACGCGAACATTATTCCGCCGCCACAAATCTAGTTATTACTTAATTTGCATATTTATAGCGAACCGTTGCTTGATCGAACGCCAATGATTGACACATATATAATGAGCATTGTGTGCTCGGAATTGCCTAGAAATTGGTTGCGATTTTTAATCTTGGAAACGGTGTTAAGTTAGTAAAGCGATCTATTTGTTTGCTTACTAAGAATACATATATTGTTATAACACACTTGGTAAGTAAGTTATTCATCAGTTTACCATATGTATACCGATTTGATTGACATTATCTGACGGTTGTATTATGGTGCCTGCATGCAACTCGTTCACGTGTTAAGTTGATAATTGAAGTGACGACAAAAGCTCATAGAGGAAATAATTGTTGTATATCCATTGAAATATTTGCATTTACTATATATTTTACAATTTATAATTAGAAATCCAGAACTCTTGATGAACTATTAAAGTCTAATGTTTCAGAAAATTTTAGAAGTTTAATAATACATTTTAATAAATAAGGTGAAACCTGTGAAATTAAAAAAAAAAAGATTAAAAAAATTTTAGATGTAGTAATTTAAAATTTTCTGGTCAATGGAAATGAATACAATTTTTAAAAATACTATATTTTCAGGGAACTAGAATTGTTAGGTTTTCTAAAACTCTGAGGAGTCTTAGAATTCTAGAAAAAATTTGAAAGTATTAAATATTATTTAGAAGCTACAAGTTTGAGAAATAATCTTTAAATTTTGGAAATTTTGAAAATTTTAGTAAAATCTAGAGAATCAAAGTCTAGAATTTCAGAATATTCTTATAATAGTTATAATTATTTAACTTTAGAGAATCTAATAATGTTACAATTTTGTAATTATTATTAATTTTAGAAGTGACAAGTTTCGGAAAAATTCTAAGCATTCCATAAATTATGTTTAAAATAAAACCTTAGACATATTATGAAATTTACAACCCTATTAAGTTAAAACTCTTAGAAGTTTGAAAACCTGTTGAATTGTTATATATTTGATAACCATAAAGATTTTTAAACTGTAGGAAAATTTTGAAGAATGAAATTCTATTCAGAAAACTTTAGAAACTCATGATATTTTTCTGTAAATAGGTGTAAGAAGGCTGTAGAATTATTCGGAACATTTTATAACTTAAATTATTGTGAATTATAGAACTTTGGTGATATTGATAACCTTAGAGTATTTTGGAATTAAGAAATATAGAAGTGACAAATATTAGGAAAATTAATTTTTTAATTACTACATATAAAATGAAACTTTAAAACTATTAGGAGATTTATATCTTACAAATTTTAATTATATACATTCTAAAATTTTAGAGATCCGCAATATTCTAAGAAACTGTAAAACTATTAAACATCGTAGAAATTCAAAGCTTCAAAAATTGTAGAAATTTTTTTGGCAATTTATATTGTGATAAAACTGTACGATTATTAAGATTTTTAAACTCTAGAACGTCTTCAAACTCTAGAATTTCTAAAAACTGAATGAATCTAGAAATTTGAAATCAAAATTTTTAAAGTTACAAAAATTACAGAAGTCAAGAATTTCTTTATATCTAGAAATATTAAGAATTATAAATCATTAGAGACTCTTACAATATTAGAGAAATGTAGAAATATTAAAAATGACAAGAGAATATGATTTTGAAATTTCTAGAAGAAAATTAAATTTTTGAAAGCTGAACTGAATTAGTAACTTTAAAACTCTTACAACGCTAGAAGTTTAGGAAATTCTACTTTAAAGAGTTTAAAAACTCTAGAGAAATTTGAAATCAAAATTTTTAAGGAAGTTAATGAAGTCTAGAATTTCTTAATATCTATAAAAATTAAGTATTATAAATCATCAGAGAGTCTTACAATAATAAAGGAATGTAGAATTATTAAAAATGAAAAGAGAAGAAGATTTTGAAAATTCTAGAATAAAAATTAAGGAAATTAAATTTGTGAAATCTGAACTGAATTAGTAACTAAAAAACTCTGGAAAGTCTTACAACACTAGAATTTTAAGGAAATTCTGAAAACATATAAACAGGTCTGCAAACTCTGAATTTTTAAATAAACCTCAGAATTAATTAATATCCCACAATATTTTAAACTTTTTAGAACTATTAGGAAATTTATAAATTACAACTTACTCAAATATATATATATATATATATATATATATATATATATATATATATATATTCTAGAACTTTAGAGATTCTCGATATTCTAAGAAACTGTAAAACTATTAAACATTATAGAAATTCGCAGCTTCAAAATTGTTTGGAAGCTATTAGAAAAATTGAACATTTAGAAAAATGAAACTATACAATTATAAGGATTCAAGAAAGTCTTAGAACTCTAGAATTTTCGAAAACTAGATGTATTCTAAATTCTCAATTTTCTAAGAGACTATAAAAATATAGCATTGTAGAAATTCGCAGCTTCAAAAATGTTTGGAAGCCATTAAAAATGGATATTTACAAAAATAAAACTACGATTATTGGGATTTTAAAACTCTGGAAAGTTTTTGAACTCTAGAATTTCTGAAAACTAAATTTATTATTAAGGATTCCCGAACATTGAAGGGATTAAGAACTCTAGAGAAATTTGAAATCTAAAGTTTTAAGGAAGTTATAGATTTACAGAATTTCCCAATATTTTGAAAAATATAGAATTATAAATTATTAGTTTTACATATTAGAGAAATGTGGAACTATTAAACATGATAAGAGAAGACAATTTTAAAAATTCCGGGAAAAAAATTAAGGAAATTAAATTTGTGAAAACTGAACTGAATTAGTAACTTTAAAAGTCTGGAAAGAATTTTAGGAAATTCTGATAATATATAAAGGTTTAGAAACTTATCCTATCATATAATTTATGAATCTTAGGAATTTCAGAAATTATAGAAAAGCCATAAAATTTCAGAAATTCTTAATTCTTAGACTTTTAGGAAAATTTAGAATTAATACAAAATTATAGAAATTCATTGTTAGAAATCTTTTGAATATTTAGAAAATATTAGGCGATCTAAAATCTAACAGCCTGTGGAATAATTAAGAATTTAAAAACTATAGAATATCTTAGAATTTCTGAATCTCGAAACCTGTGGACTTAAAAGAGAAATTTAAAAATTATTAAAAATGTTAGAAGTCAAGATTTTTAAGACAAGAATGTTTGTGATGTCTGGAATATCAAAAATTCTAAACATAATTAAGGATTACAAATTGCAGTCTTTCAACATGAGATAAATTTGGAATTAATAAACATTTTAAAGAACAACATTTTGTAAACTCTAGAAAGTTAGAAAATTTAAGATAAATTATAACTAGACTATATAATTATAACTAGAACTTTATAGATTATTAAAATTTTAAGGATCTGTGAAACTATTAAAAATTATAGAAATTCAAAGCTTTAAAAAAGTTTGGAAATTATTAGAAACAAATTTGGTTATTTAGTAAAATTTTGATTACACTGCACGATTATTAGGATTTTTAAACTCTAGAAAGTCTTAGAACTGTAGAATTTCTGAACAGTAGATTCATTATGGATTCCCGAACTTTAGGGGGTTTAAAAACTCTAAAGAAATTTGAAATTAATATAAATTTTAGAAATCAAAATTTGTAAGGCAAGGAAATTATAGAAGTCTAAAATTTCTTAATCTCTAGACATATTAAGAATTATAAATCATTAGAGAGTTCTGCATAATTGGAAAAATGTGGAATTAATAAAAATGATAAGAGAAGATGATTTTGAAAATTCTAGAAAAAAATTAATGAAATTAAAGTTTTGAAAACTGAACTGAATTAGTGATTTTAAAACTCTGTAAAGTCTTACAACACTAGAATTTCAGAAATTCTGAAAACATTAAAAAAATAAATGTTTCATTTATAAAAAAGTTTTAAATAAACCTTAGAATTAATTAATATCCTACAATTATTGAAACTTAAGAATTTCGAAATCTCGAAATATTATGAAACATAAAGTCATAAAATTTCAGAAATTCAGAGATGCTTAGGATTTTAGGACAATTTGGAATAACTAAAAATTATAGAAATTCAGGGAAATTGTTAGAAAGCTTTTGACAATTTATTTACTAGATTATTATTAAAATTGTAAGAAACTGTAAAACTATTAATAATTATAGAAACTATTTAAAAAAATAGAAAACGTTTTGGAAATTTAAATTACGATCAAACTACACAATTATTATGATTTTAAAACCCTAGAAAGTCTTAGAACTGTAATATTCTCGAGAACTAGATTTATTATGGATTCTAGAACTTTAGGGTGTTTAAAATCTCTAGAGAAATCTGAAATTATTAAAAATGATAAGAGAAGATAATTTTGAAAATTCTAAAAAAAGGAAATTAAATTTGTGAAAACTGAACTGAATTAGTAATTTTAAAATTCTGGAAAGTCTTACAACACTAGAAAAATCTGAAAATTTAAAAAAAAACAGATTTTTAACTAATAAAATAGTTTGGAAACTCTGGAGTTCTAAATAAACCTTAGAATTAATTAATATCCTACAATTTTTGATGCTTAAAAATTTCAGAAACTCTACATATTATAAAACATAGAACTATAGAATTTCAGAAATTTAGTGTTTCTTAGAATTTTAGAAAAATTTGGAATTACTAAAAATTATAGAAATTCAAAAAAATTATTAGAAACCTTTTGAAATTTTAAAAAATATTTAGAGATCTAAAATGTAAGGAGGCCGTGAAATGATTAGGAATTTTAAAACTCTATAATATCTTAGAAATTCTGAATCTTGAAACCTATGGACTTGAAAGAGAAATTTAAAATTATTAAAAATGTTAGCCAAGATTTTTAAGACAGGAAAGTTAGAAATGTCTAGATTATAAAAAAACTCTAAATATAATTAAGGATTATAAAACATTATACAGTCTTACAACATCAGATAAATTTGTAATTAATAAACATTTTAAAGAAATGTTGTAAACTAGGAAGTTAGAAAATTTAAGATAAACTAAAATTAGAGAAAACTGTATACTTATTAGTAAGATTGAAACTTAACATGTTCAAAAAACTCTAACTCTGAATGTATTAGAAATTTTTGGATGTTTATGTCATAAAAATGTTCGGAAATTTTGAAAATTTTAGTAATTTTAAAACTCCAGAAAATTAGATTAAAAGAAATGAAAAAAATTGAATTTTTTTAGATGTTTAAATTATAAATATGCTTTGAAATTTTGAAATTAAAAAAAAAACAGAATTAATTAAATACCTGCAATTCTTGAAAGGTTGGAATTTTTAGAAAATTACTATCCAACATAAAGCTTTAGGATTTTAGGAATATTTTGAATCTCTGCAATTGATAAAAAAATCTCGTTCTTAAATTCTAAATCTTCGAAATCTTTAGAATTCAGATACATTTTTAAATTTGAAGCTAATTGTAATTATAAAGTTGTGGAAAGAATAAATGTAAATTAAATCATTATTGGTTATTTAGCCATTCCTACAGTGATTCATATAGGGAGCTATAATAAGAAATATTTTATTACCACTTAGATATACGAGATGCAATCAATTTTAATATTATTTATAGAGATAAATAACAAGATATGTTACTCACAAGGTGTAATTTGTGTATGTGTGTATGTTTTTTTTATTTCAGTTTTACTGTTACTATAATTACCATTATTATAATTTACCTTGATTGATTAAAACTTGAGTTTGTTTCACTATTTAAGATAAATAAATAAATCTTCAGGATCTTCATAATTTTGTGATTAACTAGTTGTAATTAATTTTGTGAATTTGATGATATTTTTTCTATACGATAAATTAACCCGTGGTGAGAGATTTTTATATTAATTTGAGATTAACCTCTAATTGATATTTGTTTCATACATACTTATGAAATCTCCTGTACTGGCACTTACTAGTTAGATAATTTCTCACTTACCTCATGGTGAAACATTTTTAGTTTCCTTGATTGATTAAAACACTTGACTTTGTTTTAGTATTTTTATAAATAATAAAATAAATTAAATAAAAAATTGTGAAACAAAACCATGTGTTTTAATCAATCAAGAATGTCCAAAAATGTTTCACCACGTGTTCAGTGAGAAATTAATCAACCATTATAATTTTAGTTACTGATTGCAAAAATATTATCTTTTGCTATCTAAACCCTAGCAATTTAAATTAGAAGATCGGTGAAAAAAAAGAATACAAAATTAAAGCCAACTCCTTCTGCACATTGTTTTCATGGTCTAAAATTACATAACTTATGATTGAATCATTTTGGGAAGTAATTTACATACCAGGTAAAAAAATATGTACAAATCGATCAACTCGTAAAAAAAGGCATATATTTACATAAATAAATTACACCTGTCTGGGATGATGAACACGCGATGCGAAAACAAAAATTAATTACAGACATATGAAACTAATGACAATTAGATAAGTGTTGATTCATGGCTCAAGGTCCACTAACTATAAATTATAATTATTTGCAAGAAAAACTCGTATTTATGAGGATGCGGTATTAAATGGAATATATACGATGACAGCTGTAATTTAGCTGTTTTTCGTATGAAACGTATTAAGTGACAATGCATGGGTTTGTCGGAAGTGACCGTTTTAGTTTATGTATCTCCATTAAACTATATAGAAGTTGGAAGTTCAGTTTTTATTTACTGATCGAAGAAATTTGTTTCAGAAATAAATGTTTAATAAAATTATTTTCTATTATATAAAAAAATAATCAAAATCAAATTCCTATCGTTTATTAAGATAAATTATTACAATTACCTTCATAGATAAATATGGTCTATGAACTCGAATGAATGACTTCTACTCTCTAACTTCTAATTTTTTCTTGTAAGGTTTTCAAGAAATAAAATGTAGCAACGGCCTCAATTAATGTGCAATTTATTGATGTAAATATTGATCGTGTAGGAGCCACTTTAGACATAGAGAAAATGATTGCAAGTGTAGCTTGAAGAATCACTTCAAACATGATATGAGAGCATGGAATTAATTTCATAATAAGTTCCATAAATATTCAGTACAAAATCATCAGCCTGAACTAATAATAAGAAAAATACGAAAACATTTTGTAGTAAGTATGTTTTCGTGTTTTTCTTATTATTAGTTAATTTTCTACAACGCAAAATACTTTAATACATTTTATTATCATTCTGAACACCTAGCCTTAAAGTGAATAATATTATTTTTATTCAACCACCAACTAAACTCATGGATTTGACAATGCTTTAGAATAATTAGGTAAAAGTGCAATGGACGCAGCAGTTTTATTCTTTAAAATAAATGAAACTGTTAAAAATATATTCATATGAAGAATAGAAATTATTAGATTAAAAATTTATTTGAAATTTGCAAATTGAACTTTTGGTAAAATAAAATATATTAAATGTAATTACAGTCACAATTAATATATTTTTTTTAAATAAAAAGTGTGTAGTATTAAAAAAGGCAGTCGTGTTTTTCCACAATTACTTATTTGCATATATTAAAGGTTTGAAAATTCTCTACAAGTTTTTGAATTGGAGATGAAGAAAAAAAACCAAATATTAAAAATTTCAGTAAAATTTAAAAACAAATAAAAAATGAAAAGTTAAATCTGAGTTATAAAGGAAATTCCAGAGAGAAAGTGTACATACATGCTTGAACCAAATATTTACTGGTGTGACTTTTGACTATTGATTTTGAACTGAAAAAAGTGTCAAAATCATATACTTACGCCAAGTCGCCCAACATTCCCTACAAAAATCATTTAATGCCATCCAATCCTGGTGCTTCAAATGGCGTATAAAAGTCAACCCCTTTAAATCCAAACTCCTAATTCCACATCACAAAATTACGCCACATTCCCCCTCCATTATCATAAACAATACCATAATTTACCCTACCTACTCCTGTAAATACCTAGGCATCCTGTTTGACTCCCAACTCTCCTTCAAAGCCCATGCACAAGCTATAAAGGTCAAGGTTAAAACTAGAGCTCGGCATTTCCGAGCATTAACGTATAAAAACCAGGGCATTTCTACAAAAACAGCAGTGACAATATACAAATCCATTTGTCGACCTCTTATAGACTACGGTGCAATCCTTTTCAACCAAATCCGTCCTTCCACTCTCCATCACTTTAACGTCGCCGAAAGGTCAGCCCTACGAACCCTCACCAAACTCAGACACCCAATTAACCCGCTCCATAATCCCTCAAACGAGCTCCTTTATGAATACACCTAAGTCACTTCTATCTCCCAACGTATACATAGCCTAAGTCTTAAATTTGCCAACAATCCTTTTAATGTATCCCTTCTCAACAAATTTTGCATTCCCCGAAATCCCAATATCCCACCCAAATATAAACACCCTTCAGTCACCCTACATCAATTCATTAGTGCGAATCATCCAGACAGTTAAGCTAGTTAGCAAAGTTATTAATTTTTTACACACAATTAGAGTCAAGATAGGGCAGAAAGACCGATGGTCGAAAGCCCAAACGGACAGACTAACACATTAGATATCATTTATAAATGTTTTTAACTTTGTATATATGTTCGAATAAAGATGTTATTCTCTCTCAAATACTTACATTTTAACTCGAATTTTTACTAACCTACGAAAACAACTTGAACTGACATAGAAGATGATCGCAAATAATTTTTTTATTTTGTTTTTAGGCAAACTGGTTTTTAACAATGTATTTCTTGAATTTATTTAGCATTTAGTATCTTCCTTTAATACTATAATATAGAAGATACATCCGTTGTTTTTTGTTACATTTGTTTATACTATATATTTTCCATTTGACCAATTTATAGATGATTTTATTTTGAACCTAGCTGAAGATGGTGAAATCTCAGTAGTTGATATTCCTAGGATTGATGATTTACTACATTCCAGCTGCGGAGTCCAGATAATATCCACCTTAGATTTGCAGGCTGGATACCACCAAGTAAAACTGCGGACTTTTTAGTCTGTTCCAATATACAAGACTACCGTTCGGACTTCTGAACGCGCCCTCCAGTTGGTCAAAACAGGACTGGATCCAATCAGAATCTTAATTCATCTTGACAATGCGATCATACTATCTACCTCTATAGCAAAACACCTCAGCGAATTAGAGAAGAGCAATTTCAACAAAAGAACAACCGGAAAAGTAAGCCAGTAAAGGCCAAAATGTTGCCTAAAATGGCTAAAACTTACTGCTGGTGAGGATACTATCTTCCAGTAATGTGGGTCTGGGTGGAAAAGTACTACGAACTACGAACCCGCATGTCCTCTACTCTGAATTATTAAGTAAATTCTTAGAGTATTTTTTTTAAGTGGACATGTAAAGCAAAAACAATAAATCAAATCCAAAACACTTTGTAACTGTGTTTGTATAACACTATTTATTTTCTGTTGACTACAGTTTCGGCATCTCAACTTGCAATTATCAAATCATACAGTTTGAGTGCCATTGTGCAACAAATCACTTACCGGCTGGTAATCGATCATCAATTCATCCCGGTATACCATCCAGCCTCTAATCAGAGATCTGTAGCCCCAGTTAGCCTACAAGTTGGTATCAAGCATATGAACTAGCTCAGCAAGATCCTCGCGATTAGCTTTGGAATAAACACATCGTATTGTGCATCTCTTAGAGGAGAGCCTAGCCTTACTGCAGCTAGATGTGGTCAATATAGGCAACGATGCTACATTTGTGAGAAGACAGTCATCTTCCATTAACGACATGACCTTTGCGAACGAGGCTATGTTGGAGAGAATTAAAAACTAGAGGGTAGAGGTCTGCGTGGAAAGCCACAGCGACCACAAGCTTATCCTGTTCGAGATGCAGAACTCAATAGTTAAAAAGAGCAAAGAACAAAGTTAGGTCGCGATGTGGGATATCCGAAAAATGGATGGGGATCGACTGCGACAGAAGATGGCACAACATATTAGTCATCCCGACAAGGCGGAAGAAGCTTGCGCAATCTTCTCCAGGCGACTGCGAACTGTTTGCGATCAAGCAATCCCGAGGAGGAAGAAGATCGCCGAGGATCGCGGAGGCATGGGAGGGACCTGTCCAGATGCAAAAAGAAGGGAGATTATATGCAAATACTGTAAGCGGTCAGCCCTGCGGCAAAAAAGAAACTGCGTATTGAGATCGGGCGAGGTAAAGAGGAGAGATGGAGGGAAAGGAAGTGGACGCAGACGTATGGGGTAGACATTACAGAGTAGTGGCCAAGAGGATAGCAGCAACCCGAGCGAAGGCCGGTTCACGGATCACTAGAGAGATGGAACGCATTATAGTCGAGCTTTTCCCACAGAGACGTAGCCTGATGAGGTCTGGGCCTCAGGCGAAGGAGACGGGCAACTTGATGCTGTTTACCGCGGAGAAGGTAGCCTCTTGCCATAGGCAGGTAAGCCAGAAGAAGAACCGGGGTCGTTGAGGCCAATATATTTGCTGGGTGGAGAAGCGAAGTTGCTAGAGACTGCTGGAAGAGAGAGTCAGAGACTAACTAAAGGCCATCTGGGGTCTGTCGGACCAGCAATACGGATTTCGGAAGGGGAGATCCATGGTGGACAGAAGAGTACGGAGACTGTCAACGGAGGCAGCCCACTGAAGGGTAGGAAGCACTGTCTAGCCGTATCCCTCGACGTCAGGAACGCATTTAACACTATACCCTGGATCACGGGGTAGTTAAGGGAAGAGGGAACTGCTGGTGAAGGAAGAAGGCAAATTTCCATTGACGGGGGTGTTCCACAGGGGTCGGCCGTCGGGCCACTCTTATGGAACATTGCCTACGACGGGGTATTGCACTTGTCAAACCTGATCGGGGTGGAAGTAATAGGCTTTACAGACGATCTCCTAGTCATAGCCAGAAGGCGTAAGAGCCTGGAGACTAAGCAAGCGGCAACGAGAACGGTTAACCGGATAGCGAAATGAATGACGGAAGCGGAGCTCCAGCTGGTAGGCAAGGAGGAAGGAGGGCGAGAAAGTAACTGTGTATCTGGAGGTGGCAATAGAGACAAACCCTAACCACAGAAGGCAAGTCCTGGAGGTGGCGGCCGGAACAGTATTATCTAGAAAGTTGGAGGTCGAGAGGGCTGGTATGTAAATGTAATGTAAATATTAATGTAGATATAAGTGTAGTATGTAATGTGTATATGGTACTGTACTTAAATATGTCATGTAAGTCCTGTACATATATAGTTAATAAAGTAGACAGCAGAGGAGACGAAGGGGCATCAGGCATGCATGCGACTGTCGTCCTGTTTCCTGTTTCCCGGGGGCCACTTCTTGTCGTTCGCGGGTATCTCACTTTTGGACGAGAACTCAGAACCCCTTTTGATGTTCAGCACGGCATGAAATACGACATCCATCTGCCGGACATCACTTCCAGACTGATAAACCTCATCAAAAAATTCCAAACGGCAAAAGAAAACCATGAGGAGGCTCAAGATGAAAGAAAAGGTCATTCCGACAAAAAGAGGGCCGTACCTGAGATCTCCCATGCTGGAGAATTAGTTGGGTAACTTTACATACTCTCAGTAAGGTGAACAGCAAAATTCAAACCGAAACATACATCATATTAGTTGCCAAGTTACAATTCTCATACGAAATTGCATCGAAGGAAGACCCAACAGTTCTACTCACCACATACCATTTATTTGTGCTCTGGAAATATACGATAGAAGAAGGATTTCCCACATACCCCATACGGAAGACAGAAAGACCAAAGAAGAATCCAGAATCCTTTGTTTATGGAACCACAGTTTCCAAGCACCATAAGAATCCTTGCCAGAAGTACCCCTGTCAATAAGTACGCCGCGCCCCAGACGACAGTTCCGATATTAGCTGCCCACCACGACATGTAAAACATAACTATTTTGCTTGAACATATTGGATATACTCTTCTGTTACGATAAACTCTGCTAAAAACCAAATCGACCACTACAAAAGCAAGTTTTTATTATTCTACCTTGGTTAAACATCTGTCAATACTGAAGTTTGTATGTTCCGTTTATGTTCAGTTCGAACATGGCGTCGATAACAACAACAACAGCTGTCTCAAATCCACTTATTGCTGATTCAAAGTGTAACAGGTGTAAAAAATCTGTAGTGGATAAGAGAAATTGTGATAAGTGCCTAAAATGCTATCATCCATCGTGCCTGGATTATCATTTACCTATATGTGGCTCAACCAGTCCTAGCATCAGTGAGGTTAATGTCGCCATTCAAGCTGAAGGTAATTCATGTATTCCTATATCGAACAACAATCAAGAATCAATTTATCTAAGAGAAATACTCAGTATTAAAGATGTCTTAATTGAAGAACTAAAAGACAAAGTAAATATTATGAAAACCACAATTTCATTGCTGGAGGAAAAATGTGCAAATCTTAACCGCCATCTACCGGCAAATAGATTGAAAAAACATTCCGATAAACCTGTAAAATCTACATCAAAAATATCGAAAATTACAGAGAACTGTAATAATTTACCGAAACCTGTTATTATAGTAGAAAGTGTCAAAACTGATAGTATTTCATCGGAATTAAATTTGAATTCGGTGACAAACATGATGCCAGTTTCGAATAAGAAAATGCACGAAGAGGTATTAGATCAACCTAATCTTAATGTAACAATTCGAAACAGTGAGGAGTTTACTCAAGCCAGCGATGACAAATGGCAGTTGGTTAATAATCGTAAAAGAAGGCAACGCATCATTTATGGTACATCCAAAAGCAGCGCTATCAAAGGTGTTTGTCAATACAAATATCTGCATGTGTTTATGCTTGACCCTAAATTAAACAAAGATGAACTTTTAACGTACCTTCGTAAGTGCGGCTTTGAAGATTTAGCATGTGAAGCTCTAAATTGCAGACGTCCTGAGGAATATTCGTTTTTCAAGGTTGGAGTTCCATCAAATCGCATCGATGACTTAAGGAAACCCGATATTTGGTCGGAAGATGCTCGAATCAACAATTTTTTAGTAAGAATACCGATCAATTCGTAATAAATGCGACGAATTAGGTGCGTTTCTAGCTGACAAAAATTTTAACTTTTTATGTACCACTGAACACTGGCTGTCTGAAAATGAATGCCAGGTGTCTTCAGTCGGCAATCTAGTGTCAACTGCTTATTATGCTCGCAAGTGCAGTAACCATGGTGGAACCATAATCTATGCAGACCAACATTATCAACATAAAAATTTTAATGATTTAACTTCCCTAATATCAGTTGATAAAATTTGTGAAATATCTTGCATATTTGTCCATGAGTTAAATTGCTACGTTATCTGCGTATATCGATATCCCCCGGGTGCATTCGAGGATTTTATTGAGGTTCTATCACAATTTCTGGGTCGCCTTGATTTGTGTAAAAGTGATATTATACTAGGCGGTGACTTTAATATAATGTTTAATACGAATGGTTACCGCGAACTATATATTACGGATACTCTGACAAGTTTTGGTCTTTATAAGTTAGTTTTATTTAACACTAGACAGAATAATTGCTTAGATAATGTATTCACCAATATAAATAATTCTAAAATAAAAGTTTACAATATTGAAACAGACTTATCAGATCATAGTGGTATTTCTCTAGTTCTGGAAGCTAGCGCTCATAAACACGAGACTTTTCAGCCGATATATGTCAGACCCATCACTGAATCTGGTAAGTTTAATTTCTACAACAGTATTGAGAACGTTGATTGGAAGTTTATAAGGGATTCTTCGCTAAGTGTTGATCAAAAATGGAAATATTTCATAGACGTACTGATTCATTACATGCAACTTAGTTTTCCTGCTAAACTCTATAAAACAAATTCAACAAGTATTAATTGGTTTAATAATGAATTAAAGTGTATGCGTCAAAACCTCCATATTTTAAATGAGATATATAAAAACAGTCCATCAAATGAAATAAAAGGAAGAATAAATAAGTTTCGGACTACTTACAGAGCAAAGATAAAGCAAACCAAGAAATTTGAAACTGGTAAATATATTTATCAAGCTTCAAACAAGCCTAAGGCTATATGCAGATTGATAAACTTTGCCAGGAAGAATGTTCCAAATAATAATAAATGTAATATTTCCAGTAATGTATTCAACCACTACTTTAGTAATATTGCCAAAACACTTATCAGTGGTCTGCAATAGCATAATACTCAAATAGATGACTCTCTTGTATTTACGCTAACTGAAACAACTCCAACGCTTGTCAGAGAAGCTATCCGAAATTTAAAAACTAACAAATGTGCTGACATATATGGGCTCTCCGCAGTCCATATTAAATGTATCCTCAATTTAATAATATTACCTCTCACCAAGCTAATTAATGAAACAATAGAGACCGGCATCTTTCCTGATGCTCTAAAACTTACAAAAAATCTTCCTATTTTTAAAACGGGTGATGAACAGGATCTAAACAATTACAGACCTATATCTATTTTACCTGTGCTTGCCAAAATAGTAGTATCACTTATTAAAGATCAGATATTATATTATTATGGAACGAATCAACTTTTTACGAAAAGTCAATTTGGTTTCAGGACGGGTTTATCAACAACGGATGCTGTAATTACTCTCAATGATCGGATCATTGATCTTTCGAAGACAAGAAAGTAACAGTAGCATCGTTTATTGATTTGAGTAAAGCGTTCGACTGCGTATCGCACAGCTTATTACTAAGAAAATTAGAAGCTTATAATTTCGCACCAAATAGCTTACGTTTAATTGAGTCATACTTAATTACCAGATATCAAATTGTATACTACAAGAATACGCAGTCGACACCTTCTGAAGTCAAGTATGCTGTTTCCCAAGTCTCTATATTAGGGCCCCTGTTATTTTTAATTTTCATTAATGACCTACCTTCCCAAAGTAATCTAGCCAATGTTGTATTTTTTGCCGATGATTCTACGATTATCAATGTTGGTGAAAGTAAAGCGGAAACCGAATATGAAAATGATTTAGCAATGACTTTTGTAAAATCTTGGGTTTCACAAAATAAGCTTATTTTAAATGAAAATAAAACAAAAAAATGATATTCAGTCTACAGAAGAATAACAAACCATCCAGCCATTGTTTTCTTGGTCTATATATTGATTCCCATTTAACTTGGGAGTATCAGGGATCTCATCTTGCAAGATCTCTGGCGAGAAACATCTACTGCTTAAGAAACCTAAAGGATAGAGTACCTGAAAGCATTGTTAAGGTAGCTTACTTTAGTCTTATAGAGTCGCGTTTGAGGTATGGACTGGTAGTATGGGGCCATGCGTCTTGTCGACACTGAATCTTCAGGCTTTAAAGAAGGGCGGTTAGTATACTTGGAGGGGTCAAATATAGGGACGATTGCGACCCAACAATTATTAACGCTGCCTTCTTTGTATATAGTTCAATGTGTTCTTCATGTCTATAAGAACCCATACAAATACCCTACTCATGCTCATTGCCACAATACAAGATATAAAAATAAGGTCAACCTTCGGCAAACTAGACTACTAAGATCCTGCAATGGCACCAATTATTTAGCTATTAAATTTTTTAATAAATTACCTAATATCTTGAAACAACTTCCATTAAATAAATTTAAAAGGAAAGTAACAATTTTCTTACTAAACAATGCGTTCTACTCATTTGAAGAATTTTTAAATATGAATGTTGTGGATTAGTAACTTTTTATTTTTTTATTTTATTTTTTTATACTTCTACTTAGCTGGTGATAATTTTTTTTTTTTGATCTGTGAAATTTTTATGAACATAAATAGTTTTTAAATAGTTTTCAATTGTGTAGTAATTGTCCAGTAACAATTAATTGTGATTTGTGTTTCTTTTATATATATATATATATTTTTCTTTGTTTTAAATCTTTTATTTACTGTATATAGTTTTAATTCTAGTCGGGAAATAGATGACACCTTAATAATATTATCTTGCTTTATGTGATACAAAATAATTTGAAATCGGTCAATAGTAGACAGGAAACATTGAATCATTTTTGATCAGAATTTAAAATACAATATCACCATGGCACATTTCGTAAGGATTTTCTTCAAAGGTCTCGGAGTAAAAGATAAATTTAGGTATATTTTTGGTAACTAGGGTACAAAAAACATTAAAAGAAATTGATGATAGTATAAAAAGCAACTTAGAAATTGCATAATTACCCTTGAGTTATCAATAGATTTTTATTAAACCACAGAACCAAAAAATAGTAAATTATTTTAGAATAATTTAAAGTTTACATCCTGGAAATAATAAATACGAGTGTATAAAACCATTACGACACACATAAAAGTAGTTCGTACATATTTAGTTTTTTTTATTTACATCCAGAAAATTAATTATCGATTAAATTAATTAAATCAATTAATTTAATTTGCTGGAAATTTTCACTGTTACGTCCTAAATCAGATCAATTATTCATAATTATTAAGGTTAAAGCTCTAGTAACTTAATTTTAAACATTTCCAACTTGATATCAAATAATCCAAAAATATTTTAGAGTATATACATCATAAAATATTTCAAGGTTAGTAATAATCCTGAGCAATAATAACCATAAAACCGCCGCGTTCGAATTAATCTTCACAATTTCCATTATTCCGCACTTCTCACTCGCACAAATGAATTTTATGCTTAATGAACGGGAAAATTACACAGAAAAAAAATCAGTTCGCGCGTAATTTATGTGCAGTCAGCACAATTCATACAGAATTTACGCCCAGTGCAGTCCTAATCTTTACGCAATTCTCCCGGTTATCAGCGTTCCGTCCCATTTTGGCTAATCCGCGCCAAAAGTTCGCCAAAATTATTGAGCACGTTCAAGATAAGATCGCGGCGCACGATTCCGGCGGACGTGTCTGAAATTATTGCTAATTTAAAAATTAACACGCCGGAGATTATCCGGATTTATTATTTATGGCTCTTGGATAACTGTTGGTTTTTTTGCATGGCCGTGGTGTCGGTGATTGGATAATATTTGTATCTATGAATTTCATCGCGTTTTTTTATTCTTACTCGATCATCCTGTTTAGATCATTAGTGAGATAATGATGACCTGCGGATTAATAAAGTAGCTGAGTTTATGTATGGAAATTGGGGCAAGTGGATGTAATTAGCGAATTTCTTGTTTTAATTTCCTTTATGCTGTAATTCTCTTTATCATAATTATAATAATTATTACAAAAATTATTATTACTTATACACCATTGAATTTAATAATAAATAATTAATTACTTTTCATTCAATTAATTGAAGTAGATTTAAAGAATAAAGCACTAATAACCATTCTTCACACTTTTATTTGAATTACCAAATGTACATTTCGGACACTAATCCATTGATAATGGTTACTTTGTGTGAAAAGTGTGGAGAAATATATGTATCAAGTTACGTGAAGATTATTATTATAGTAAATTGTATTTAAAATATTAGCACTTTCATCATTTATCTTTGATAAGGAACATTATGTGTTCGAAATGTACATTTAAATAAAAACACATTTGTGAAGAAAGTGCTAATATTTTGAATACAATTTACTGTGTGAAGAAATGTTATTAGTGCTTTATTCGTCAAATTATTTTGATATTCACGTAAATCAATCAATTAATTTAATTGAAGTAGAGTTCAGATTAAATTTCAGTTTTAAATTTAATTTTGAAAAAAACTTCTTTCATTACCTTAATTGATTGATTTCACTATTTTATAATTAATTGAATTATACAAATAGACAGAGAGGTAATATTTTAATTCAATCATTTTTACAAGCTTATGAAATTATAGACGTTTAAAAAAAGTTAGTCTGTAATACTGTAAACCTGTTGAAAAATATAATTTTTGATAAAACAGTTTTAACATATGTAGCTATTTTAAAGGAGTAATTTACCCTTTTTAAATAATTGTTACGAAATCTTGGACATAATAAGAAAAAGAAATCTTTTCTTACAAGCTTTTTAATTAGGTTATCGGGCCACGTTAATAAAATGTAAGTAATTTAAAAAGTATAAAAGCCCAATTATTTAAAAAGAAATATGCACAAACACCATTATTACATTCGGGTCACTTTCATTCAGTCGTAAAGTTCAATTCGTTCCCCCGTCCTCGATATAAGTAAGCTATATACACGAAATGTCCCCAGTTACATAAAGGCGATTAATTATTGGAAAAAAAGTAGCCGCTAAAGTTCAGGTCATTTGGTGTGTGCATCTGCGATCCGTCTCAATTGTATTCTCAAAATGTTCACTTACATAAACGCCATTGTCAGATGCCATTATTAAAGCCGCTCAATCTCCGTGTACGATCTGCCCTGACCTTACCTCAACTTATTGTATGATAATGCCCCGGCTCATATGCATGTGATATAATTCAAGACAACGCCGTCAATCCGACCAGAAATGGCGGCCCGTGCCATCTGGTCTTGGAGTTATTTCAATTAGGAACAATTAGATTTCGTTACTGTTAACCTGCCCACAACATCCTACTAGCTATGAATACCTAAGCCTGTTTTGGTATGTGTAAAAATGTGTTGTGTATTACGAGCACTAATATAATCATTATAATCGTATATATCTAAATACTTGAGGAATTTTTCTTGAAGAACCAACATTTCCTCATAATTTGTAGAGGAACAATTATAATTTTCATAGAAAAGCAAATATTGCCTCCAATTATTGAGAACTTGTTGTTTTGCAATTATATTCATATTAAAGTTGTGTGTATAAATAAATTTGTAACAGATACTGCGTTATATTTTTGCTATCAATTGCAATTAGTCAGTTCTCTAGTGATTTGATCAGCTCTCATCATATGCACTAACATAGTACAACATCTGTATAATACCGTTTATCTCCATATATTATAATACCCGGGTGGTTATAGGCTTGTTGACATAGACCTTTGTCTTCAAATAACCCCATAAAAAATCTAAAGGTGTTAAATCCCACGACCTACGAGGCCAATTTTTATCACCGAATCAAGAGAGCACACGACCAGGAAATGTCTTATAAAGTAATTGTGTTGTTTCACGGACTGAGTGGCATGCGACACCGTTCTGTTAAAACCACATATTGGCCTAATCAATATCTTCCAATCTTGACAGAAAAAACTGTTACATCGAGCTCCAGTAACAGTCACATTTTCAAAAAGTATGGTCCAATGATGCCTCCAGCCAAAATTGACATTGTCACGTTATAGTATGAATGCTAACGATCTCCTTCATACCGCGCAGGATCGAAAGATCTTAAGAACAATCACACAAACATTACAGTTACCAACGTTACCTAGGGAGTACGCCACTTAAAGAAGAAAAAGCAAAAGAAAGGAAATAGATTTTCTGTTACTGTTAGTCATGCTACATCTCAAAATATGACAACTTGTTCAACACTGGTTCTCTTAGTATTTGAATTGGCGTCGGCTAAAAAAATCGGATCCCACTGTACACAAAGGTTATCAATCCCTTCAAAATCTATAAACTTTTTAAAAGAAATGAGGAATTTGTACCTCTATTTTATTGCCAGAAGTGGTTCAGCCGTTTTAGAAAACGATTTTCATTACAGAACATAAACACACAAAGATATAGGACATCCGCTTGTAGAAGAGTTGCTAAATCTTGGTTTTTATGTCGATAAAACAATTTTTTGGTAAATTAAAGCCCAAAAGACGTTTATTTAAAAAAAATAAAGTTGCTTCAGGACTTAAGGTAGAAGAAGACAACGTTGCATTACGTATGTGCGGAAACACTTTAAGTAGTCACGTGGATAAACAAATTCTCAATATTCATGCCAATCCTTCTACCCTCGTCATGGTAAACTCCAGCAAATCCATCCTGACTTTTTTATTACTCCCTCTCTTTCCATATTTGCTTGATACTCCAACCAACTATTACAAACAACCATGTTGAAGTAATGAAAATTACCCTTAAGGTCCATTTTCATGATCAGATAAAAGTGCGATAGAGTGCAATTAAAAAATCACTCTTATCTACCCCTCCCATGGAAATATTATACAAGGTGGCGCAAAAGTAATGTCCTAGTTTGAATTGGCCGCCACTTTTGCAGATGGTGCCAAATGTCAGTGTGCTTTGATATTTATGATGTAGATATATAGTGAAATAGTTGTCAACAATTGATGGAGCGATGCACATGATAACTTCGTATCAAAAATCATAATAAAGCCAATTTCCACTTATATGGTTATGTTAACAAACAAAATTGGCGTTTCTGAGGCACAGAGAATTAACATGTAAAGCAAGAAGATCCATTGCATCCCCTCAAAGTGATTGTTTGGTGCGGCATTTGTAGTGAAAAAGTGAATAGTCCTTACTTTTTTGAAGACATAACCGTAAATGGCGTGCGTTACAGGCAGATGCTAAACAAGTTTTTTTTTTGCTAGTTGCTGCATTGGGTCTCGATCATTGTTAGTTTCAACAGGACGGAGCAACCGCTCACACAGCTCGGGTAACTATGGAGATTTTCAGACACCAATTTTCAGGTCGGCTGTTATCCCGTTTTGGAGATTTGAACTGGCCATCCAGATCACCAGATCTAACTGCACCAGACATCTTCTTTCGGAACTCGCATTTACTACAACAAACCATGAACCTTTGAAGACTTGAAAGCTAACATTGAAGAAGAAAATCGCCAATTTGGAGCCAGAAGGTTTGCAAGCAACAATTCGAAATGCAGCAAAACGCGCGCAATTATGCATCAACTCTGGAGGTGGCCATTTGAGCTATATAATATTTTCCAAGTAATGTAACCAATAATACACTTTCAAATAAACATTTGATAAAAACAGAGCTCTTTTCTTCATTTGTAACGAAATGGCAGTCAATTCAAACTACGACATTACTTTTGCACCACCTTGTACAAACGTATAATTGGTGGTGCTGGACGTTCCACCATTACATTTGTTTTTCTTTTTTATCCCATCTTCTCACCTCATCTTCTGGTTCAATACCTACAAAATTCGATGCCATATTCACCGATTTTTTGGCATACCATCGAAGTACTAGTATCTTCTTGTCCTTTGTAACTAATGAATCATTGCTACTACGTCCCCTTTTTTTTAGTTCATTTTCAGCCTTCAGAGGAAATTTTTCTATTTGGGCGCACGGTTCCGGCTAAATACCTTTGACTAAGAGTTCTTGCAGTAATATAGTGATGTAAAATAGTTATCCCAAAATGGTTTGTGATCCCTATGCTCTGAAATTCTACTTGATAAATAAATTACAAGTCCGTTGGTAGCTGAATATGTTTCTTGCAAAGGAGCAGGTAAAGTACTAGAACCTTGGTAAACAATCGAACGATATATTATCCCAGAAACACCACAAAACATAAAAACTTTTTCTCCCCATGGGTTTCCTTTTAGATACTGTTTTACAACAAGTTTAAATGGTATAATGGATTCGTCTATACACAAATGTTCTTCGATATATTACCAACTCTTCGCATCGCTTTTCAAAAGAATTGATAATTGGCCGTACCTCCTAGAGTTTATCACTATCATTTCGTTGTCCAATATGCAGATTATTTTGAAGGGATTCGAAACGATTTCGAGTTATTTGAACATCATTCATGAATTTTATTTTTGTGGCGGGTGTCCAATACATCCTCAATCTGAGAAAACGAATTATGCCCATGAATATATGCAGAGATACGAGTTTTTTAATTTCTTCCGTGTTTGTGTTGATATTTTTTCCACTTTAATGAATTGAGTACATATTGGTTTTTTCGGCAAGTTCAGTGAAAATGTTATTTGGAAAATATTTTGTAAAATAAGTCACTGGAGTTTGACACTTATTGGTATTTTCGTCATCACTGCCAGAGGGAGTAAAAATAACGTTTGGCGGAACAAACACATCTCGCTCCCAATTAATTTTATTTTGAATTTTGGAAAAATAATTGAGAAAATGGAATATTATCTTCATTTGACTCTTCGTCTAACTCTTCTGCAATATCCATTTTGTTTATATTTTCCACTTCATCTTCTACGTCCGAATCAGGCAATGCAAACCTACTTTTTCTATTAGTTCTTTGTTTCATATAATACATTTTTTTTGTAATGAGGCTTCTCTAACGACAGAGCTAAACAATATCCATTGCCTTTTTCGGAATATGATTTTCGATCACAGAACAGATCTTAAGTCTCCAATAACCTATTTGCTAAATTATATTATTTTGGCATTATCAATAACTTATTTCCTGTTCTGTTTTGTTTCGTTGAGATTTTCTGAGACTTGATTTTTCTTCTCTTCTTCTCGCTACCAACTCAAGGTTAACGTGAGATGCACATATGTCTCTTTATACACTCTTTTCTATTCACGCTGTATTTGTTAAGGTATTATATTTAAAAAGGCGTAGAAAAAATGCACCATCCCTGTCTTAGGTATTTTTACAATTCGAAGCTATCTAATTTTAGATATGAATTAATACAGCTGTTTTATTGTTGATGTGACAGTATTATTTATAGTTGATTTTTCTGGTGTCTATCACAATTAATAAAAGTGATTTTATCGTAAGTTCTTGACAGGCTTACAAACAAGGAATAAATTTTTCTGTTTGTCAACATTTATTAAATCCTCCTCCTAACTAACTTTTCGTGGATTCAGCTTAAAGCCCCAGTAACTTGTAGACATCTATAATTTTATTATACGTCTTTCTTTTTTTCCATTTTTATTGATACTTCATACATTTTAGGCAGATAGGAAGAAATAAATGAGACAAGTAACTTTGGTAGTATCACACTTATTTTTTCTAACAAAGCTACTTGTAATATTTTATTTGAAAATTTATCAGAAAGCCTTCACAATCATATTTGTTAGTGATAGTTGTATTGACTTAAATATTCACTATCGTTTTTCAGATATTTTTCTCATATTGGTATAAGTTGCCTTGTTCGAAATTTCCGCTCCACGCTTGTGAAGCTCTTGTTCCGCTTATAAAGGGTCTTCCAGAACTTCGACTGCTGATAGCGGCCATATTCTTGAAGCTGTACCTGTCGGATTCGCCGTCATTTATTCAGTTTGCATTGAATATATGTAGCGTTCAACAACACGTGCAAATAATAAAATTGTCTAATCAAAATGGGCGTTCTCCTCGGGAAAAGATCTGCACGCTTGGCCCATTATACGGTTGACATAATCGTCCTACCTAGAGAGCTATTCGCTGTATGGTCAATAAATTTGATTCTATTAGTTCAGTAAACAACGTAACCGCACTACACAAGAACTGCTGAAAACATCGCAGGAGAATCCAAGGCAGTCAATTTCGCGTCCCTCATAAGAACTTGGCCATTCGCAGGCCACAACTTGGCGAATTTTAGATCGTGACTTAGGCCTCTATCCGTACAAAATTCAACTGACTCAGGAGCTGAAGGTAAAGGATCATAGATAACGACGTGTGTTCACTAAACTGAACCAAATTTTCATCGATGAGCGATGAGGCCTATTCCTGGATGAATGGGTACGTTAACAAACAAAATTGTCGAATTTGGGACGATATCAATCACTATAGGTCGATAATTAGAAACTGTTGGCCTGAATTTGATGATATAGACACCGACGACATGTGATTTCAACAGGACGGCGCTACGTGCCACACAACTCATGCCGCATTGGACTTTCTGCACGAGCAATTTGAGGGCCTAGTCATCTCACGTGGAGGTGGTGTGAACTGGTCATCAAGATCGCGCGATTTGATCCAGACTTTTTCTTGTGGTGTTTTCTTAAGTCTCAGGTCTGTACAAATAAGTTACAAACTAAAGCGAACCTCAAAGCTAATATAATCCATGCCATCGGTCAAATTTACCCAGTAGAGCACGATGTTATATTCCATACATAATGGTATCAATAAGCCTTTCAAACCAATAAAACATTTCGATGATACCTCACACTTCTTCTTCTTCTCTTATTTAAATTTAAAAATAGGAAGCGCTTAATGTAAGATTCTATATATGCCTTCATAACATTACGTATTATTTTCTTTGCGATGTTTTTATATTCGTCAAATATTCTTTTGAAACTTGCCTATTATCGTCTCTAATAATCAGCTAGATAATCTCTTGCAAAGTATATTTGGATGTAAGGGTTTGGGCAGAAGGATTTAAAAATAATTTATTTTTCCCAAAAATACTGCAATCTGAGATATATTCAAAATATTGTCAGTAATTCTTAAAAAAATCATTTATATCATTGTTATTCCCGTAACTACAGACTTACAGACCAATCTCTATATTCCCAATTCTATCTAAAGTGTATGAAAAAGTTTTATTGAAACAGATTCTAGTATTCCTTGAATTTGTAAATTTCGGATCAGCAGTATGGCTTCGATGAGGAAAGATTTACGTCGACTGTGGTCATTGCTCTTGTTGGGAAAGACATGAATACTGTATCATCCTTTTTGGACATTAGTAAATCATTCGACTATGTCCTTCGTTGTAGTCTACTACGCAAATTGCACTATAATTTTCATCTTGATTTTTACCGACTAACAAACTTATACTTAATGAAAAGAATAAGTGCCAAACTTGTGTCGTTTATTCATATCAACATTTTCACGTACTCCAACAACCCAATTAATAAGAAATAATTCAGATTAATAATTAGAAAAATACGAAAACGACAATTGTTGTAGATTTATGAAATGTTTTCGCGTTCCCATTGTGTGCTTCTGTCGCCAAGCAAGTGCACCCTTCTAGATGCGACGCACCACGAGACACGCTCGTGTTTATTGTAAGTTGCATATATTAGTCGCACTCGTGATCATAGGTGAAAGGAAATGTTATTAATATCTTATATATAATCATATATCAACAACTTTTTCTATGCTGCAGCTCTGATAGTGAAGAATATATTATTTCATAAAGATACCGCAAATACCACAAACACTTAACATCTAATTACATCAAATTCGATACCCCTCTTGTAGATGAGTTTTTATTATTGAACAATATCTCAGAAAGTTCGGCGGCTATAGTTCGATAATTTCATGCAAAATATGGCATTAATAGTGTTTTAACTTCGTCAATTGATTGAAAATTTCAGGGAATTTTAATTAGTTGAAGACGCTAAACACACTGGTCGTTTAAAATCAAGCCGTTCAAATGTTAATATTGAATCAGGTCGTAAAAGTGTTGGTGAAAATCTTAGAACATCAATTCATTGTCGTGGACAAGAATTGCAAACTTTAAGAAGCTTTCTAGAGCGCGCACTCACAAAAAATCTGTGTCTCTATGCTTACAAATTTAATTAACACAACAACTGAAGCCTAATGATAACTCACAGCGAAGAGAGTTCGTTGAATTGTTTATTGAACATCAAAAAGCGAAAGCAAAATCATCCTAAGTCAAAGCACATTTTCACATTGATGCCTTCGTTTTTCGCCAAAATTGTCATGTTTGGGGTTCGATGAACCTACGCGTGATTGTCAAAAAATAAATACATTTATAACAAAATGTCTGTTTGGCGCGGATTTTGAGCTGAAGGCATCATTGGACCATACTTTTTGAAAATGGGACTGGTCAAGCAGTGACTGTTACTGTTTCTCGATATCACGACATGATAACACAGTTGTTCCTGCCGAAATTCGATGAATTGATGTGTCCAATATGCGGTTTCAACAAGACGGTGCCTCATGCCATACAGCCCATAAAAGAAATCATTTACTGCATAAGACATTTATTGGTCGTGTACTGCGTCGTTTTGGTGATCAGAATTGGCCCTCTAGATCGTATGATTTAACACCATTAGTTTATGAGGTTAAAGTATTTAATGGAACGCTCAGATATTGAAAGACATCTAGTATGTTTAAAGAATATTTTGCGCTACGTTGATGATATCAAAAATAGATTGATCCGTTTTTCTTGTTGGCAGAAATCATTTAATATTTCAACATTGTCAACTATATAAATATTTTTTGTTTCATTGATCAATTCAATTTGAGACAATCTAAAAATCTATTTTTAGTTACATCTAGAAAAGGACCTTCGTCCGAAATTCCGCCAATTAAAATAATTACCGCTTCGTGCCGATTCCCGTCGGAAGGAATTACCTTGGCAACGTAAAAATTTCATGTTTTGCATATCGAACAATTAACTCGTTGATACACATTTTTTTGTCGCCCGGCGTCACTTAATCGCTACCGCCGGTAATTAATAATTAACGAGGTAATGCGTGTAAACAAGATTGAGGTTGTTGCGATAGAGTCGAAACATGTCGTAACCCGTTTGCTTTCCTCCGCAGTATTGTTTACAGGTTGCGGATTGGTAGGACAATGGAGGAGAAAATTTTAGCGACGTGCCGTTGCGTAAACGCGTGGGCGGATAGTATTTATGGAAAGGTTTATAGTTAGGGTTGCTTTTGATCTATTTCCGGCTGCGCGCGTAAATTTCCTTAATTTGGATTAATAGCGCATAACCGGCTTAGCAAATGCTAAATTGCCGGCGATATGTCATATCTTAGCTATGTCTAATTATTATGGAATCCGAGTCGAGATGTAGGGTTTCTGATTACTGACATCTTTCATGTGTGGACATGTATTTAAATTATATTTGGAATGTGTTAAGTAGTTAAATGGTTTAATAATATGAGAGTTAGAACCGTGCAGACCGCTGGCGAATAGAGCAGCCGCCGGATGTATACTGACATTTCAGTTGTATTTCAGCTGTCTGTATGCAAAATTACGTTTCACTGGTATTGAATGTGCTGTTTATATCAGTGTTCATATTAAACAACGCCGCCAGTTTTGAAATTGGGGCTGTGATTAGATTGTCTAACAGAAGAAATATGTGGGATATTCATTGCCAACAGAACGATGTGTACGGAGAAAATGTTACAAATGAGTTGTATATCCGTATTTTTAACTTATGAAGAGAAAATACACATCATTACGAGCGTTCGGGATGGGTATTAGCCCCATGACGAAAGAACCACGTGTCGATAGCCTCTAATACTACTACTACCATATTAATCATATTATAATGTAAAGACGTAGAAGTCTATGATTTTATTGTGTCATAAAAAATTATTCAAACTTGACGTACTCACCAAAATTTCAGTCTACACTTTTTCATCACTTCCGTTTCCAATGGATCCTGCTGCTGGCGACAAGGGACACATCGACCTTGATATAAAGACCTACGTTCGGGAACTCAAGCACATCCAGAATGAGATCATCATGCTGCAAGCCGAAAACGAAAGACTTATGAACGCTATTAACGCCAGAGAGTCCATATTTAAAACAAATTCAAGAAATAGGAAGTAAGGCAGTTTTTCTATGGAAGTTAACATTGTAAGCACGTTGTTTTTAACAATAAAGGCAATTTAAAATAATAGTGATTTTTGTTACTCTTGTAAAATAAAACTTATAGTGTAAAATCTACAAATTTGATCAATTTTAAAATATTCTGAACAATGATTCATATAATTTTTAACGATTTCTCGGTGAAATAGGTTTTTAAGCTAATTAAAAAAGTATACTTTTCTTCTGAAGCTGCTTCTAGCAATTAAAAATTTTGATAAAAGCGGTTTAACCTATCTTTTACCAATTTTTTTTATCCTTCTTAAACATCTTTCTCACTATTTCTTGAATTTTAAGTAAATTTAGGTAAATTTTGTAAAAATTTTAATAATACAAATTGAAATGAACTGTAATTAATTAGAATTAATATTTAAAAAAACGCTAATACTTATTTCAAATTATAAAAAGTGATGGAAAAATATTTTGTATAAAACTTTGATTCACCAAAACTGATATGATTTAGTGTTCTACGAATTATTGGCCTACCTCAATCAATAAAACATTAGGTCGCGTACTCTTGACCTACTTCAATAAATGTAAAATTTTACATGGATAACTCTAGCGTATTCCTGACTTTTCTTGACATATTTTGTTTTAGTCTGATGTATTCTTGACACATTTCAATAAATTATACGTTGCACACCTGATTATCTGAATTAACTAAAAACTCTCATAAACAAATGTTGCATTTTTGACCTAAATCTTTATTATATTTTTATAATAAACTTGATGCGTCTATCTAAAATCATTAAATATCGGTTAAATAGGTATTTTTTGCAAAATATCGAGAACATTGCATTAATTTATTAAATATTAAATTCCATATTTGTTAAGAAGATTCATTATTTATTAAGATATATCATGATTAATTTAAGTGTATGTTTAAAGTTTTAATCTGTTAATGTAAACACACTACTTATACCTTAGCTTAATGTTTTAAACATGAGGTGAACGTACTTTTGACCTACCCCAATAAATTATGCATTAAACTAAATGAGTCATGAATTCACTTGGCGTACTTTTGACCTTACTTTACATATATTATTTTAACCTGGTATATTCTTAACAAATCACAAGATTATATTTTAGTTTAATACAATTTTTTCTTCTGTCTGATTATAATCCTCTCCATCCATCATTTATTAAATTGCAACAACTCACCTACAACAGTAAACTTTTTGAATAACGTATGTATTTCTTATATAATCAGTAAGCAATATATTTAATGATTTAAAAATACGAATACAATTCTTTATTCTCCTTAAATCAACAATTTCTAAACAATACCTAATACTACAATATTAGGTCTTTTTAAGACTAAAAATCAAATCCCTTATTGAAACATCTACTTCCTAGGCTAATACCTTGACAGATATTGAGTTACACAAAGGTAATTTGCATGTTACAAATATCACAGCTATTAAGGGTTGTTTATAGAAAGGCACTTGGTTGGTTTCACAATTTTTACGATTTATTCCGACTAGTTTCGATTTTTACATCATTATCTAGGAATTGATGTAATAATAAATCGTAAAAATTGTGAAACCAACCAAGTGCCTTTCTATAAACAACCCTTAATATTAAAAATGTTTCACCACGTGATAAACGAGAACCAAATTCAACAAATATCACAGCTATACTACTACATTCCGTACACTATCAGAAGAAGAAATCTATTAATTCCCTTTTTACGTTTATTTAATTGGTTGCTGTTCATCTCATTCATTTCTTCAATTAAAGTTCTCTTTCTCTTCTTGGCAGAGGCAAATATTGTACGCATATGTAATTTGCACATAATTAAACAAAAGCAAAAAGTGTAATAATAGATTTCCTCATCTTATAGTGTACATAATAATGAATGTGTATTATTGCTTTGATAGCTGTGCTGTCCATTCATTAGGAACCATGTGATTCTTGTAAGCCATGGTATTATTAAGAATACGTATTGGTTGGAAACATAAGAAATATTTAAGAATTTTAAACATGGAGCTCGCAGAGCTTTGTACGATCACAACTCAGAAGAAGGAATATTTCAGCGAAGAGAAGGCGTTGGCTGCTGTCTGTGCCTAGACTCCAAAACGATGGTAAAGGTCACGTGCGTGACGAGTCAGGCAAGCTTACTAACATAGTCAATCAGTGTCTCCGAGAGGGAATCGTACTGGCCACGTTTAAAAAGGCGGGGCTTGTGCCAAGCCCTAAGATCGGCAAGAATGAGGGGAAACTCGTTGGATATCGCCCGGTCTGCCTCCTAGATACATTTGTGAATCTATGCTTACTTACCTTGCGGTCTGAAGCTCTTTTTCATCACCAAGAACGCCATCCCAACACCACCTTCCAACCAGCGGAGGCGAAAGACGCTGCGTGCGTCTCTCTTAACATCCGATATCTTTCGGATCCCAGCGGGCACCACGACAAGATGGACGTCGCACTTAACTGCTTAACAAACTGCTTCGCTTCGCTCTCACTAAGCTGCTTAGTAAGATGTCTCATAGCCCTTTGAATTCCAAGCTAGTAACTGAAGATCTCTGCTTGTTTAGTTGATGGTGGCAAGCTGGAGAAGCTCACTTCTTCGCTTCGCGATGTTGTAACAGGGGGGGCACCACGCTAGGCAAAAATAATAGAAGTTGTGGTGCTTCCTGTTAACCTCCGGCTAGGCTCACTTGATGAATATTATAATTTCAAAAACTGTTACTTACCCTTGTTGCCCTAAACCTTTAGGTTTAGAGTTGCTGTCTTCTTTCACACCAGGATTTTAACTTGGCTTGGATGGCACGAACACACAACACATAGATTTAATGGCTTTAATTGATTTAAAAGGGTTGCTAAATGAAAACTTGTTTCAGTGGTCAACAAATAAATTATTTGATTTATTCAAATAAAAACGTAAACTATTAAACAAACAACAAATAACAGTGAATAATAAAAAAAAAACTATCTATGAACATTAAATAGATAAATACAAATTACAAAAAAATGTATAACTATTAAAATCAAGATTTTACACTCGCGTATATATAGAAATTAATGAATGTTTCGACGTTCACTTAATTTAAAAACAAAGAAAGAAAAGAATTAAATCAATAAATTAGGTTGAATTTCAACGACAAAAAAAAGTAATGATCATTAATCAAATGCAAATCACTTTAAAAATTTAGAACCACTATTCAAAAATATAAGAAACCACTAACTTAAAATTCTCAAAAACCACTGTTAACATTTGAAAAACCACTCGTTCAAAAATAAAAAAAACCACTCTTAAAATTATCAAAAACCACTTGTTCAAAATTTAAAAAACCACTCTTTCAAAAATAAAGAAACCACTTGTTTGAAATTCACGACAACCACTTGTTCAAAATTTAAAAACCACTCTTTCGAAATTTACAAAAACCACTTGTTCGAAATTCACGACAACCACTAACTGTTTCAGGGCAGCTCGAACAGTTTTGTTACAGGGAGAAGGCGGTGGGGTAGCTCTTCTCCCATTGGTTAATACCAGTGGCTGGGGACGTATTTGCATCCCTTCTCGTAACGCAAAGGGCGCGCGCATGCGCCCTTCAAAATGCCTAACGCCGGGAACCAGTACGGAGCTACAACTGCGTAATCAAAATTAAATTTGATTACAAAAAAAAAATAACAATTACAAATTAATGTTTTACATGTTGCAGTTGTAACCACCGTACCAACGATAGGACTTCTACCATTATTGGTAGTTAATCGACGATGTTCCCTTTTGCCAATATTCGATGATAGTTGTGGTTATAATTTAAAAAAATACATTTTAAAATAATGTATACAAAACTCCCTTGATTGATGTGGTGTTTGTGGTGGTCGTATTTGATTATGGTTTGATTTAAATTATATGAACATATAAACAAATAACGCGTTAAATTAAATGATGTCGCAGCTGTACCAAAGTATTTTACGCGTACTTTCCCAAAATTACGTCGGACAATAGTTCGGCTGTCTTTGAACAGCCGGGTGCAGTAAATAGGATTATCAAATTTGTCCGAACGTAATCTTGGGGCGTAACGAATACCTAGAAAAATATTTGGTACAGCTTTCCTGGGCGTAACGCAAAACTTATGTAAATTTTTACGAGTGTAAATCTTTCACGAAATATTACTAAATCCTAATCCTAACTACTTATCTAAACTTATATTAAATATATACAAATATACAAATTGAACTCTCAATGTATGTAATACTGACTTTACTCATTTTAAAACTAATTTGATTTAAGAAGCTGATTCTAACAAGTATAAACATGAGGGTACCGATGTAAAAAGATAATCAAAATTATGTTGCCCGAAAATAATTATATAAAAAAAACTGATTAAATCAAAGTTACGGCGATTCCGCTGAAGCGCCGGTAACAATGTGACAGTGTCAACAGCCGCAACACAGGTCGGAAGTAACCCGAGCGAATCTGCAATCGAGTCAGAATTACTCCCGCCTCTACTAGATACAGAGGGAAATGTGCTGGAGAGCCTGCTAGTGGACAACTTTAGGGATTGGATGAGCTCATGAGGACCGCGGCCTAGGTAAGTACGAGGGAGATAAGTGTGACGGCTTGGCTATTAAGACAATTATTAGACAATTGACGTCTACCCCTAGTGTACCCGACGTGAGGGAAGCAGCGACGCGGCGATAAGAGCAACATAGATAATAGGGAAACTTTTGTGCAACGTTAGAGGGCATCGAGAAGCTAACGGGAGACTCCTCGTAGGCGTAAGGCGGTGTAGAAAGACGCCATTAAGTTCAGGAGGAACACAGAGTCGCTGAAAGAGGCTATGAGGTTCGACTTGTCGATGGATGCAATCAAGCGCTAAAGCAGCTGTGGAGATACTGGCAGGAAAGGCGCGGGCAGTTAGAAAGCACGGAGAAAGGAAGTGTTTTATGCTGAAAAGAAAAGTGGTCAAGTACAACATGCAACTTTTGTAGCATCCTATCCAACACCACATCCCATACCCTTCTTTGAATGCAAGAATTGGGCGAGTAAAAGGGTATAATTAGAGGTTTTTGTGTTTAACTCCAGGTGATAAGTTCTTTAAGCAAGTTTAAAATTGCTTTATTTAGTATTGGGCTTATTGTTAATGTAGTGGTATGAAAACGTAATTTGCAGCACGTGGGAATAAGTTTTTTGTTCGAACTTCTTTGTTTGTTGGTAAATTTCCTCCCCTTAAAGGTATATAATATTTAGAACGATATTTTCTCGGATGAGGTATATTACTGTTGGTTTTCGTGGTTTGTAAGTTATTTTCACAACGTTACGACTCTCTGTCAACTTTTTCAAGTGTTTGCTCTTAGTTGATTAGTATTACCTTCAACACACAAGAGTAAACTACTTGGGAAAGATTGCAGAGAGTCTATCGAAACGTGAAAATATATTGCAAGCCACGCGAAGTATAACCCGAAAACCAGCATTAACATACAACACCCGAGAAAATATACAAAGACGAGAGTTTAGATTAGATTGTGATTGGGAAAGAAGTTTAATAGGAAACGATAAAAATTTAATTTCAAGGCTCTCTAAAGCCAAAAGACTTCATCCAAACTGATATCAGACTGCTTCAACACTCTGAATGGCCTGGCCCGACAGAACAAGGTAAAACTTGTCTGGACTGAAATACCATTTATAGGACCTGGACCTGAAGTCAGTAAATGGACTCGCAACAAACACAAGGAATACTGGGAAAGCAGACCAGGCCTTAACCACAGCAAGACCATCATAAGAGGGCCCAATTCTAACCAAGCTGCAGAACTACTCGCACTAAGTAGGGCACAGCTGAAGACAGCTATAGGACTGCTAACAGGTCATATTACTGTTAAACACCTAAGTAAAATCGGTCTACACAACGGCCACACCAGCTGTCTGTTATGTGATATCGCACCGGAAACAGCAATTCACATTATGTGCAGTAATGCGCTAGAAAACAAAAGACAGCTCACATTTGGTAACAGACACATGGAACCAAATGATTTCCATGCGCAACCCCTTAAGGACCTGCACAAGTTAGTGGAGGGCATCGAGTTTAGAATAGTTGCGTAAGTAAGGCAATATGGGGAATTACAATAAGCCACCTAGGCTGCAGTGCATCCGGATCTGTAAAAGAAGACGCCCCCACTTGTTTTTTTTTAATGAAATGTCAATTATATATAAAAATTACTATAACTTTGATATCTCTCCTTAAAATTTTAATTTGATCATAACCATAATTTTTATAAGCAGTTGAAGAAACTCAATTTAGCTTATATTTTTTAAAATATTTGTTAACACAGTGTGTTATCTGGAATTAGTGATCTGTAATAATAATAATACACAATTTATTATTTTAAACAATTAATAATCAATTTCGGACCTAGTCTCTGATGGATGTATGAGACAACTATAATCTGAATATTTATATGGTACTCTGAAGAAGATATCCAAAAACTAAAATATAGAAATGTAATTAATAAAATAAAAGGTATAAATACTAAAAAATTGAAGAATTTTGGTTTAGAAAACTTTAAAAATATTGTTGCTTTTAAGAAATCCCTTAACAATTTTATTTTGTTTTAACAATTTTATTTGATATCTGGAGTGAAATAAATTCAACAGTTTTTACCAACATTCAAATACTTTTTTTTTACAAATTTGTAAAAATTTTAACTGTATGTTGAATTGCAATTCAGTTTTTAAACGACATTCCACTAATTTTGTAAATAATTTTCAATTCTTATACTTCGCCAATTCCTTTCTGTCAATGATCAACTACTTTTATTGATTTTCAAATGTTCCTTAGGTCACAAATGAAATGCTTACTTAATTATCTCAGGATTAGCAAACTAATATTGCTGAATGAAAATCATATCAGAGTGTTTTGTTTATAAAAATGCACATTAATACAGCCATTGCAAATCCTTGGGTATATAATTGTTGATATAAATTAAATAATAATTGTTTCATGAACTACCTAACAATTTTTAAAATATTTGTTATATATAATATTTAACGACAATTATAGAATACGGTCAGATAACTCAACGCAAAGTTCAAAATTCAATATAATTAGATTTCTATCTGATGGGTGTAGTTTTAGGATACTTGATTTTTTTTTTTTTAATTGAAATGTTCGAATGATAATTAATAACATCTTAGAGTATTCCTATTAAAGAAACAATAAATGCATTGTATTATCATAATTGCGGTTGTTACAGTTCTGATGTATTATATTAACACTAAATTAAAATATTTACTACGATTTTACTAATAAAATTATGGTTGATGCATAATTATTGTTCCATTTTTGCAAAAAATCGTGTTTTATGTGCTTTTGTATTTTATCGTTTTTGTTCAATAAGATTTTTTGATAAAACCGCAATCACCAATTCATTACATTGTTAGTATTTTAGTTTTACTCTTTATTGCTTTAAATATGTATATATTCATCAATTATTTACAAGGATAAAAAGTGGAATACTGACGAAAACATTTCCTTCAGCAATATCACACTCATACACTCATGTTTTCGTAAATCTGGTTCTCTCGAATGACATTTTTTTTAAGTAAAACCTGTCTTTAATGCCTTTCTGGTATGCATAGAACTTGCACAATATGCAGACAGGGTGTTGGCGTCACTGACAACGAGCCCGAACGGCCTTAGGTGAAGCACCAAGGCTGCCAACCCACTCATCTTCTCCTTTTTCGAAACGGCTCCTCCGTCCACAACATTCTATTTATAAAACCATTGATCAGTTTCCACCGAGTATCTGAATGGCTGAACTCGCCATCCAGATGCAGCGAATTATTCTGTGGGAAAGGACGTGCAAATAATCATGAATACAATTAATTATTCATACTCTCTCGCTTGATGGCAATAATCTTCATACCAGTCCAGAGTAATTACAGTAATTTAAGTTTCAACAGTACCTTTTGCAATATAAACACATCCTCATTTATTATCGCATATGGAATTAAACAAAAACACCATTGAACTACTAACCTTCTATTTTCAATAAAAAAAACGAAAACAATTAGGTAATAACGATGTATCGTTTCTTGGTATCATCTCTACGGCGCAAACGTGAGTCCATTACTGCAATTACCGAAGCACGATTGCTTAGAGCTTCAAACGATCTTATCTTATCTGTTCGATCCTAATTCGATTTCACTATTTACGTACTCGCATTCCGCACAGGAACGTGTGCATTTCGTACACACGATACAAAATGTGCCAATTTCCGTGCCATTTTTGCCATTGCACACGTCACGACTTCTATTCATAAACTCGAACATGATTTGCAAGAAGTAAACATGCTTCGGAATTACAAGGTGTGCGCGCTTGTGATTTGTAATTGGTTACGGTGGTTGATGATAATTTTCTGAAAATATTTTTTGATTATCTATTATTATCTGAAATTTACATATTAAGAATATTATCAGAGTAGGTTTCGGGCGGGCCGGACCTTTCCAATTTCAACAGAGCAGGTCTCTTATATCACATCTGGTTTGGGCAAAAAGCCGCCCGAAACAATCAGATGAAAACCGAACCGAGTGGGCAATAAACTAATCGATTATGTTGACGAAATTTCCCTCGAAGCTCAACACTTAAAGTGTTCGTGAGGTCGCAATTAAAGGAAACATATTTCTTTCTTATCTCCGCATCGGTTTTATAGGCTACCGAATAGCAAAAGCTTAATATTCATTTTTTTGTGTGATTAATATTATTGACTTTCACCCGTTTTCGATCGCGATGAAAATCGTTTTGCGTTTTCTTCCGATCGTTTCTTCGTAAATCGAATTGGTTGTGTGTATGTATTGGAAAGTTGGATTAAATTGGATCAGTGGATCACCCGCTAACGGAGGCGGTTACGCAACGGATGAGACATTTTTTTCTTCTTCATTAGACACCGATTTCAGGAAGATGTTGCGAACAATGAACGGGATTTTTGCGCTGGTATCCTGTTTCCTTTTGAGATATTTATCGTCGATGCATATGCTAATTCATAACGGGTTCACTAATGGTCTTATATAGAAAATGCTTAATTAATATGATCGAGTTTTATTACGAAATATTAAGTGCAGTTAAAAATAATCAATTATTCATGGGATATAAATTAAAAGCGGCTGGAATTTTAAGTTAAATACGAGATGATAAGATATGTATTATGGAATTTTATGTATCCTTACATAATGATACTTAAAATAACTTGCTCAATGTTTGGTTTTGATTGACATTTATGAACGAAATCATTTGCCATTTGGAAAAGCATCGAATACCAACAGGGATCTGCCAAAAATGCTATTTTCAAAATTACAGAAATTACAAATAATATGAGTATTTTTGATTATATTTTCTTGCTTTTGAAATAATTGTTGACATACAATAAAATACAAACAAAATAACGGTCAATCCTTAGCAAGAAGCAGTTTGCGGCTGCTAATCGGTACTCTTACTGGGCACTGCAAACTAAACAAGCTCCGAAGCACGAAGAGGAGACCCCAAGACACATTCTGTGTGAATGCGAGTCACTCAAACACCTCAGGTGGTCCGTATTCGGAGAAGAGTGGCCAGATTGGTCAAAGCTGGCCAACTTCACATGGCCAATTACTCAACTTCACAAGAAGTTTAGGTTAACTTTGAGGAGTAGGGCTCAGGATGTGGCATAAAGCACCAACAAACCATCATCATCACGGTCAGTCCTTATATTATTTTAGATCTTCAAAAATTAATTTAAGATATTGTTTATTCATGTAGTGGCTTCGTAAAACTATGTAAAAGCAGGTTATTGATATATACCCAGACAGTCCACCCCAAAATGTTTTCTTGAGGAACAATTTTGAAAGCAGATTTGTAAAAGTGTCATTTTTGACAGTAAACATATATGCACTGTATTCATAACAGATGGTATATCTATTTATGAAAGTGTCAATTTTAACAAAAGATTAGTAAAAATGTCACATTCGACAGTAGGCTCATAAAAAACGTCATTCAACAACATAAGATATATAACATTGTCGTTTTGACAGTCTATTTATAAAAGTGTCAATTTTGACAGCATATTTGTCATCGGTGACATTTTTGACAGTAAAGTTATAGACACTTTTTTTCCTGATAGAAGATATATAAAATTATCGTTATGACAGTGCATTTATGAAAATGTCAATTTTTACAATTTCACCAGCAGATTTGTGAAAATGTCATGTTTGACAGCTCATAAAAACGCTATTTTTGGCAATGAGCTTAAAAAAAAGTCATTCTTAACAGAAGATATATAACATTGTCGTTTTGGACAGTTTATTTATGAAAATGTCAATTTTGACGGTGGGCTTCAAATTTTTACAGTGAGCTTATAAATTGTCATTATTAATCATCATTTGTGACAGTGTAATTATAAATATCAAATTTGACATCAGATTTGTAAAAATGTTATATATGTCAATTTTAACAGCAGATTGTGAAAATGTCATTTTGGACAGTAGTCTCATAAAGAGGTCATTTTTAGCGGTGGGCTTAAAAAATGTCAATGTAGTTTTTGACAGTGTATTTATGAAAATGACAATTTTAACAGCAGATTTGAAAAAATATCATTTTGACAGTAAACTAATAAACATATTATTCCTAACAAGAAGATTTATAACACTCTCGTTATTTCAGTCTATGAAAGCGTCAAATTTAACAACAGCGGATTTGTGAAAATGTCATTTTTAACAGTGGACAGCAGATTAGTAAAAGTGTCATTTTTGACAGTAGGCTCATAACAAAGTCATTTCTAGCAGTGAACTTAAAAATTTTTATTCTACAGAAGATATATAACATTGTCGCTTTTGACAGTGTATTTATAAAAGTGTTAATATTGACAGCATATTTGTAAAAATAGCATTCTTGAAATTAAACCTATGAACACTTTTAAGTGAAATTATCGTTTTTGACAGTCTATTTATGAAAACGTCAATTTTAACAGCAGAGTTTTGAAAATGTCATTTGCCATAAAATTGTCGCATAAATTCCTCTTCCGCTTGTCTGACGCATTTTTGCTCAGAATTTGCTTTCGACAATATTTCCGTTTTTTAGCTACTTATCGTGTTTTGGCCTCCAACCCCCTCGGAAATATCCTACAAGGTTCGAATGATCTGAAAGAGACTGATATGTGGTTGAAGAGTTTAGTCTAGGGTGGCCGATAGTTCATAGTGTGAGTGTTATAGTTATGATGAATTCCAGAATCTCTTAGCAGTATTGTACAATATCCTTCGTACTTGAATAATTATTAAATTAATTAATTCAACACATTATATTGAAGATATTACCATAAAGGTGCCATCTATTGCCTAAGCGTTATACTAGAACCCTGTACTTGACAGAGCCATTGGTTTGCATTTGTAATACTTGTTTCAATAATAATCTAATAACCATGCACTACAGATTTTGTAATAACTGGTGGTGGTTGAAGGAATCCAAAGGATTTTTCGAATATAAAAAGACGCACAAGACTGGCGATTATATGTAAGGCTTGTTTATTTATTGTAAAGTGTCAATTACGTCTTCTGTTGACTTTTATAATTTGGATTCTGATCAACATTTTTGTATGTCGAATATTTTAGAAGCCATTGGATCATATATACCCTATTTTAATACGGTCTAGAATTCTATAATAATTTCTTTCAAATTATGAACTAGCATTAATAGTTATTTACTCCTGGCTTTAAAAAAACTCGCTCGTTCCTCGCTCGTGGTTTTAAACGCCAGTTAGTGCAATAAAGTATCACTTTTTACAAGTGTGCCTTACAAAATTTTATCTTCGATCGTGCAGCAATTTTCAAAGAATATGTTCATATGAATAATATTTTAATGTCATTTCAATTATACAATGAATGAAGACATACTTTACCCAAAGTGTATTGTTGAAAACGTTACTTAGCAACCAGTAAATAACTTTCTCAAATGTCAGTCGCCATTATTATTTGTGGAAAAAAAATTCCCTCTATTGCAAAAAGCGTCTACTTTCTGTACGATCGTAGATAAAACATGTTAAGTAATGAAATAAAACAATTTTTCCTTAATTTCAGATTTCCAGTAAACACATGTAAATACATCCTTCTACTACACTGGTAAGTCTAATCCTATATTTTTATTAATAGAATTCAACTCTACTTGGCACAAATGTAATAATTTTTGTACTGAATTTATATGTGTAATTAAAAATAAAACAAATTAAAAGATTGTTTTGAATAAACATATTTGCATGAGAAACATTAGCTAAATTAAACTCATCATTTAACTAATTAAAGTAGGATGAATTATCATTAGATAATAGTTAATGATTCCAAAATTTTGCTCAACCAAATCGAGCTTTAAGTTTTAATAATAATATAGAACTCTTTCTTAATTGCTAGTTTTCAAGATTTTACCCATTAGACGAGGTTCCATAAATAAATTAAGCTTATCATTCACTTGTCTTTAGTTAAGATTTCATGATCATTATCCAATTTTTTCTATCATCAATTTTTTAATATCACTTATCATTGTCTTTGGGACTAATTTCGTCATCTTTATATTTTTAAATGAATCTATAGGGGAGGGTAGAGATAACAGAAATAAATTTCTGTCAAAAGCCACTTTACTCCTTATAGCTAATATGCTATCCATAAATCCCTGTAACAGGAAATCAATTCAAGTAAGTAAATAGTACGTTAATATTCCTGCTCCGTGAATTATTAGGAGAGTTATTTCTTTTATAAAGTTCTGGTTTTTAATTATCGATGTTTCATTTTAGAGGTAAAATATGCTGTAGTGAGAATGGTTAGTTGGAAATTACAATGAGAACTTAGTTTTCCTTTTAATATATCTGTCGAAAATATACAACATAAATATAGAATAAATTACAGGTTCTCCACTTCTACAGCGTAGATTATTTCTTTAAATATTCTTTTGGGCGTAGATTAGATTAAAATAGATGGGGTCACTTCGCTATAGACAACCTTACAGCAATATATCTAACCAGATGGCAGGGTTAGATATATTGTATTATATAATAGTACTAGTTAGTATCTTCCCAGGAATTAAATTTCTTTCTGCCTTAATCGCTATTTCTCCGGTTAGGGCTAGTCTGGTGGTAGCCAGTGCTACACACGCATAGATAAGCTCGGCCCTTTCCTCTGTTAATCCACATGTCTACAAGTGGTATTGTCCATTTCACCTATCACTGTGAAATATCTTGTAAGGAGACCCGTGACTTGTTTTATCTCGCTTTTAGTAAGGCGCAAGATCTGTTTACCTCTAGTTTGAACCTGTTGTGTTTTTCCGGTGCTCTGCTTTACACCTTTTTCCCACCCTTTTTGCTTTTGATAGTCTACATGTAGGCTTTGGTCCAATCCTGATAGTCGTTTCCTTCTTCCCTGCCAAGATATCGGCATGTTTGTTACCTATTATTATTATTGCATGGCCTGGTACACCCACATTAGAGTGAGTTTGTTACCCTTGGCGAATTGGTTCAGGGCTTGTTTACAGTTCCAAGTAGTTTTAGAATTGAAGCTGTATGTTTTAAGGATCTTAAGAACAGTCGGGCTGTCTGAGATCAGACAAATGTGTGCCCCTTTTTAACACGTTTTCGTATAAATCTCGGCACATCTTTCCAAGGCTATTGTTTCAGCCTATAATATTGATGGGCCTTGTCCGAGAGAACCCAAGTCACTGTATTTAAGCTCGAATATGCCTGCTTTCGTTTTTGATGCATTCGTATACCAGACAACAGAATTAAGTTCTTATTTTTTGATTTGGTTACGTCCGAAAGTGTTTGTAGGAACTTTGGTTTAATGAGGTTCGAATTTCTAAGCGCTCGAATGTCCTGTACCTTGCCAGTCCAGTTTCCAATTTCATTAGATCTTCTTTTCTGATTTTTTTCGTGCAGGGGAAGTAGGTCTAGCAAAGCTGACGTTGCAACAAAGCGGATAGTGTATATAGCTCCCGTGATACCAAGACAGGTAATCCTTTAAAGAGTTTGAAGCTTCTTGGTGCCTTGTTACTAGAGACCTATCTATAATAATGGGTTTTGCTACCATAATGTATAATTTTTGTTTTCAGTTCTCATGATCTGCCAAAGAGTTTGCGGTATATCCATAGGGCCGCTGTAGATTTGCAGATTGTTTTTCGAAGGTGCCCATTCCAATTAAGTTTCCTATCTAGTCTTATTATTGTGTTAGATATTTCACCTAATCTGATGGCATAATTCTTTATTATTCTTTTACTTTGAAAACTTTTATATTCAGCTTCCTACGATTAGTGAAAAATACCACAGTTTTATCAGGATTTACAATAAAGCTTTCCCTCAGACACGGTTTTATTATACTATTGAGGGCGTCTTGAGCTAGGAACGATATGATGTTGTCATATTTACACCCTATGACAATTTAATTTAATGTCATCGTCTTAACCTTGCGTACAATAACTCTTACTAACATAAGGTTTTAGGAGGTTATCCTTGAAATACCATAGCTGCGGACACCCTTTTGCTTTGGTTACTGTTTCTGATTCGCTTACGGTTTTTGAGTACGACCTTGACCCATCTTATTGAGGGTATGTCGATACCCTTCTTGATGGCCAACTTTTCCACGGGTTTGAAAGTTGTTCCACAAAAATACTTAATGCAATCTTTTTATGCTATAATGGAGATTTTATGCCCTGTGTGTGTCTATGATTGGATTTGCCAGGCTGATAGGCAAACTGCTTCATATGGAGCGAATTTAACTCTAGGGCACTGCTTCTTATATCGTTGCCTGCAATTTTCTTTGTGACTATTAGGAGAAATGTTAGGCTAATTGAGCGATAGGAATTGGCCTTAAAAGGTGGTCTTTGACCTGCTTTAGGGATAAATAAAATTTTCCATTCCATTATAATATATCCTAACGTAAAGCTAGCTTTGTAAACTGCTTGCTGGTAGGCTGCAGCGGTGCAGGGAAAATGCCATCTGGCCTTGGTGCTTAGTAGGGTTTAAAGCTATTAACTGCCCATTCATTATTTTCTTTGGTAATGAGTTTACTTTTGTTTTGTATTTTCTGGTAGGGAGAAATATGCTTCCTTCCGTAGATTGAGCAGTGTTTGTTTATTTATTTACTTATCTTTACTTTTCCAAAGATATTGAGCCTGGGAAATACATCTTTAGCAGAACACATTCATCTCGCAGGATAGTCACGCTCACATTAGTAATTCGTTGCTTATCTGCCTTTCAGTTTCAAGCACTCTTCGTTGTTCACCCAAAACTTTAGCCACTACGCTTTTTAAGGGAATTCACCCACAAAATCTCACTCCAAAAATTAGGGCAAAAGAATCTGCATCTTTTTCTAAACTAACATCGTAACTTAATATAATAACATTATAAACTTATAACATAACTTTTATAGCATAACATAACATTTTAAATTTAACCCCTCGCTCCTGTTTTTCTCTTTCGCTTTAGACTTAGTGTCTACTCTTCCATCCGATCCTCGGTTCTATAAATTCATACTACTCTACTCTCACAAATCTCTCATGAATTTCCCTTAAACTGTACACTTTCAAAACTTTTTAAAGTACTGTATATGTACTTTTCTCACTATTATAACCAATTTTTTTAGACAGATAGCTCAGGTATTTGAATTCTTTTTTTTGCTATCGCTCGCATGCTTTTAATCTTCCTCACATTTACAATAAATTGTCTTTCTTTAAACCCCTTCGCATCAATCCCAACAAGTTTTTTTATTGGCCGGATGCTGTTGTAGTGGTCATTGGATAGAACTTTGTGAAGGCTGGCTGTTGGGGTCGTATCGTATCAGTAACGCCATGAAATCGAAAAGAAAACTATGCTTTTCGATTTTTTCAACTCCTTGATATATTCAGAGGTGGCTGTTTTCTGTGAACTATTTTGCAGACATAATTTCTTGTTCCACAAGGGCATATCTCTGTAAGGAGATATCCTATTTAACAGACAACTGGATTTATACGCCTTTGGGATGCTATTTCTGAGCGGAGCCGTTGCTTTTTCTAGCTCTTAAGCACTCTCTACAGTGGCCTCTAAATCGAACTCTATCTGTTGATGGTCTGACAAAGAACATGTCAACTTGAAATTGTGCTTGCTGTGAAGACATCAGCTAGAGTGATGTCCTACAGCTCCTACCTGATTGCATTCAGAAAGGTAGGTTCGCTACCTCTATTAATAATATTTAAATTTCTGATTAAATTCTTGAGTGTGTGAAGATTATTATTATTAGTGGTTAAAAGTATATCCTTTCTTCAACAGTTGAAAGGATATACTTTTAACCACTAATAATATTTAAATTGTTAGAGATGTTTAATTCAAGATATTTCTGTTAGGCAGACAATATTAATTTTAATCTCATTTAAGTTCTTCCGTTTTATTATAGATGATTAGTATATTTTGGTGTAGAATTTTTAATGCAGTGATAGTATTATTGTTATTACTTATGTTTTTTTTTTTGTAAGAGTTAACGTTTGATCTGGTATTTGATCGGAAGGTAGATTTAAAAAAAAAATTGAATTCTCTTACGTTGATATCTTGTGGCCATAATTTTGAATTTGTTATTAGATGGCAAAATTATTTATATTATTGTTATGAATTTCTGTCTTCATATATTATTGATTTCACAGAAAATTATATGCTGGGTAATTTTACTGTGAGATATGCTGACAGATTTTCTTAAGTACGATCTGGCTTTGATATACTGACATGATACCACTTTTTTGTATGGTTTGTATACAGCATTGCTACCTTCACTCACCTCACCGATAATATTGGTGATTTCTGCTTTTGTTTCCAATGGGATTTTTCTTCTTGGCATTCGGTTCCGATGAATCGTTAGTATTAGCTAAATTAGTTTTTTTGATTTTTTTGGGGGGATTTCTTATATTGGACTTTTTGTTTTGTTTTTTGTTTTTGTGACCTCTTGTAGACTGATTACTCACTGCATTCTGGTACTTTGAATATTTAGTAACTGGTTTAAGGATCTAGTCTGGTTATATAGGAAAGTTGCATTATTTTGAAGGTCTCATATGATAGTGTCTTTGGATTTTAGTAATCGTTTTAGATATTTTTCCTCCATTTCCACATTCGTTCCGACTGTATCGCCACTAGATGTCGACGAGTCAATATCGTCTTCACTGTCATTGCCACTTTTTGTAACAGTGAATAAAAACAGCAATTTTTCTTACATTTTTCATATATTTGATGCAACCGGGATGCATTTTTAGTCCACACTTCACACACTTTGGTCCACGTTGTGATATATCTCAACACTATTTTTTGTTGTAAAGGTTCACACATACTTCCGTCGTTTTATGCTATATCTTCATGGGAACTTCTACTAGGGCTGCTTCCAGGTCCCCTGTGATGAATTCTGGAATTAATATATGATACAGTTAGTTTTATACACAAGACTATAATTCTTTTAAGGCACTTACCTGTCTTTTATTGATCAAGGGCTCCTGCATCTTATACCACAGTTGCCTTTTTTAAGCTCTAATAAAGTTCACTGGCACCAGCCTCTAAACTTTGTCTTTCGGCGCGTGTTGTCTTTAGGGCTATCCTTCTATCTATCCCCATCGTTGATGGCGAAGGATCATTTCTCGGTTTTCCTTGGCTGGCTCTAGTCCCACACCGGTTTGTTACCTCCTACCCTTGGATCTTAATTAAACTTGGCCAAACCTATATTTGAATTTTTGGTTCAGCTTCTCCACCCTGTCAGTGGAATGTAAATCCATCGACAACATGACCTCCAAATTGTGTCCCTTCGGGTTTCTCCTTAATACCCTCCAGTTGTAGGCCTTTAGGTCGTTCTGGGCCTCAACCATTGAGATTTTCTCTAGCAACTTCTTTTTAAAATCATTTTCCACTTTCATAATTGCAATGCTTTCCTATTTTTAATATTTTGCTCGCGATTTCTTTAAATGTGAAAATATCATCTTGTGTGCTTCTTCCTACTTTTCTGTATCCACTTTATATCTCATTTAATGTCTGTTTTATTTTGTTCTTTAACGATTTTCTAGTATTTTGATAAGTTTTTATTATTTTGCATAGCAGCCTTATCCCTCTGTAATAATTACATTTTATTCTATCTCCTTTTTTTATTTGTACCACTAGTCGTATTTTCAAGTCTTCTGGTATATTTTTGTCTGATCACATGTTATTTATAATTTGAAGTAGATATTTAAAACCAATTTCCTCTATATTCTTTTTCATGTCTGTTATGAATTTACATTCACTTGGGGATTTTTAATTCTTTAATTTTTCAATTCTTCATTACTTTCTTCTATTTACATTATAATTTAATGCATATCGTTCTTGTAATAATTTTTCAAAGTATTCTCTCTACCTCTTTACTATCCTTTTATCATCACTAACTATTTCTCCATTATCCAGCTTTATTTCTACTGTTTTCTTCTGCTTTTATCTTAAGTTATCTTGGAATAGTTTCTGATTAAATTTGATTTCTGAAATCTGCTCATTTCTTCTTCTTTTGTTCTCCATTTTCATTTTTGTTAACCTTTTTTCTCTGTATTATATAATTTAGAGTTTTTGTCAGATAATTTCGCCATTGCATTTTTGTTTTATGTCTCTTCCCACCATACTGTTTGTTATTTGTAATTTGTTTGTAAAGTCTACGTATTTTTATATTTCTATAAACTTTTGCCACATTACTACTAGTTTTATATCGTCACCTCTGATATTTGCATTTTCCGTAGTTTCTTCATTTTTAGATTATCAATTTTAATACATTCAGTAAAGGGTTCTCTCATTTTTGATCATTGCCTATTTCACTTTCTCTTCATATCTTTATGTATGTATATATGACTATAATAACATCAATAACATTTTAGATTTATTAAGATAAATCATAGTAAAAATCAATTTCAATAATAAAAGCTTACTTTTTTGGACAACAACCACATTGATTCATTAGTTTTCGTAACGATTGTAGTAATAGAAATCTGAGCTCATGTTCTTCCAAAATTAATTGGCACATAAATCATACTTATAATTTATAATATATCCGTGGTAGCAGAATGCCCTCATAACCTACGCCAACTTTTCCTATTCATCATACAATCCTTAAAATACAACCGTGGGCAAACGTACATGCTAATAACATAGCATGCTGTTTTTTTTATAACATATTAACATCTAGTGTTATTCCTAAGGCTATACACATATCTCAATAACCAGCTGTGCGATCCGTGTAAATATTTTAATTTAAAATTTCACGCACCATTATTACTACCGTAATCTATCTCGCCGGTGAAATTTCACGTCGAATCGGAAGGAAACCGAAGCCTGGGAGTTCTGCACTAGTTTTCCCGGCGTTATCGCGTCCTCGGGGTGTCGACGCCCGGAACGGACCATTAACTCCCACCGAAAAGCATTAAAACATTTCGCCGTAAGAAGCGTGTTATTATCAGGAACTGGAAACCGCCATGACCGAATTCATCCGCTATTAACTAGTTCGCATATACGTGCTTTGCATATTGGAAACGGTGCAGGAGGACGTAAATCTTGAGGCCAAAGATGAATGGATGAAAAGGCGGTTTTGTCGTCGGGGTCGCACAATGCAGGAATTCCTCTCCGCTAATCAGGTGCGATTCAACGTGAGAAATTACGGCTTTTAGCCGGCTGTGACACCGAACGGTACTATTGTGCGGTCTAAATATTCAGGATATAATTTTTAACTTCATTAAGTCCATTTCCTCGATTGGCTTTAACTCTACTATCAATTGAAAGGAATGAATGTGGCGCCCCTTTAAAGATATAAAATTACACTCTCTTGTAGTAATACTTCAGCCATAGTAGGAACAAATAAAAATTTATAGTTATAATCAAACGCTTTTTTAAAGTATATAATGAATTTTATATTATTATAAATATGCTTTCTAAAATTTCCAAAGTTTTAGGATGTGAATTATAATTGCTTCTTCTTATTGTTCTAAATAATTTCAATGAATAACTCTGTAGGTTTCACACTTGTATTTATTTTTGTGATTGTATTTTAGATAACTTTAGTAGTTTGACAATGACAAGCTAAAGTTGTAAAAATTGGATACGCGAAAACCACAAACTTCTTCATATTATTAGAATTAATAGTCAAAAATATTCTTTTAGTATCTATGGGTGCTACCTTTTTAGACAGAGCATCCGCCATTTCATTACTTGTATTTGAGTCTGTCTTGGCCCAGAAGAGATCAGTTCTGTTGTTTAAAGAAGCTTTTTTATTATACACTTGTATACTAGTCTTAATAAGATCGTGAATTATTATATGAACATAGAGACTGGTTTTACTGTCTGGGTGGATGCTGATTTTTGTCTTTAATTCTAAATTTTTTATTTATTTTTTCTTATTTTGCAATGGGTATGTCATTCGATAGTCTCTTTCTTGGAAGCTATGGAGCATCTGTGGGAGCGGAAGGCATTGTGCGTGCGAGAGTTTTACAAAAAAATGTGATTTAGAGACTGCAGCAGAGGTTTCCACCATTTAAATGAGGCGCCAAGAATACCTCTCATTTGACAATTGATGAAGAAGTTTGATGAGACTGATACAACATTGGAAAAATCAATAATGGGTTGAGCAAGATCATCAAGAATGGCAGAGAATATGGATAGTGTTAACCAGTCAGTTTTATTACGGAATCGGAGGAGCGCCTAAAATGTGCCTAGATCATTATTACATCGTATTATATATTAAGCACAAAGACCTAAAGCTGCACCCCTACAAAACTTAATTGGACAAGATTTAATGCCTCAGGACGCAGATCAAACTAACATTTTCCCTTGCAACTAATCTCCAGGAGAGATGATAATAAGTTGGCCTCCACACAGTACTGATTTAACCCCTAGAGGCTTAGAGAACATTCTTTGATAAACAGTGCTTCCCTTGAAAAAGTTCATCAGCGCATTTGGCGATCATTACCCGAACAAAATTCATGATGTCGATAATGTAGACGTAGTAATGTGCGAGATAAAGCATAGCCATGTGAAATACTTGTAAAAATCGTATACACTGCGTAAAATTGTTTTTAATTCTGCAAATATTTTCTTTGCTTTGAAAGAAAGACCAAAATACTATACAGCAAAATCATTTTCACCATTTTTCCTCAAATACTGAACTAGCTAATGGGGCGATGGCTCGATTGAAATGTAGATTTAGCTCCCATGAAAAAAAATTGTAAACTACAACAAAGCTCATCTACTCTTATTTGAGGTTTTTTGCCAACCTAGTGAATATGTTGTCAATGCATAGGACTTTAGCTCTTCAAAAGTAAAGGAAAAGTTCTTCAAAAGTAAATGAATAGCAGAAAAACTTTCGATTGTTATTAAAGAGGTGCGTGTCGCCAAAAGCACTGATTTCAGAATTATTGTCGATATTTTCTACTGTATTTAGGATGCTAGAATTGCTTCAAACTTAAATTGCATAGGATTAATCATCTCTACGATCAACTTGTTGCCGTAAAGTTGTTTCAGAGTTTGAGTATTCATTCATCCAGATGACAAAATATTCGTAGGAATCATGCCATGATGTAGACAATTCATGTATGAGTTTAACGAATTTCGAGTACTCTGTCACATTCTTGTCTTTAATCAGAGACTAAATCTTGGAAGGAATCGACGTAAGAAGTAATTCTGCCACTTAAGTTAATGAGAGATAAGACCATCAAGCATTTTCTCCTTAGTCATAGAAAAGAAGTTTTAAATGGTACGATTAATTAAATTCACACTTAGCCCATGGTGAATATATCTATCTATCTATCTTGATAAATGCTTCTAACTTCTAATTATCGATTGGAACGGAATAAGTTTCTGTACCTTAATTTTGTTTTAACACTAGTTGGAGAACGATCTTTAACTAACTATTTAACGTACCGCGTAATTTCTACAATTTGGGGCATGCATGTCTTATGAGTGTGTGTGAGCATGTCCCCGCGTTCGCCTCATTCACGTCCTCTTCGTCTGCCCCTGCGTTTCTCTCCTGTTTGCTGACTTCTTCATCTTCAGTAGCGTCATGGCAAATAATTGACGCCCTCCCAGCTGCTTTTGGATGCCAGCATCGCTTCAGCCAGATTTTCCGTCCGTGCAGGAGGTCCCAGCGCCGATTCCAGCCCCGATCACTCACTGTCCCACGCCGTACTGTCTCAGAACTGGCATTGAGAAATGTCCGCCTTGAACAACTACGGTTCCAGATCTTGCACTAATTGTCTGGTCCATGCTCCCTACGTCGTCCTCCGTTCCTGCCGCTGGGCTATCAGCCTATGGCGCTGCCTCTTTTGCAACCTTGTTGGCAACCTCGTTGTACACCCATGTTCTGCTCTCTATTTAATATCTAAAATAACTAAATTGGATGTCATGGTTAGAGCTATGTTTCGCAATATCAAAAATATCTGATAACCCCCCTGCGGTTGGAGGGTAGAATACAACCGCTGCCTACTCAGCAAGACGTAAGAGGCGACTAATGAGGACCTTACCTACTAAAGGTAGGTACCGGCTGATTTTCATCAGTGGCTTGTCACTCCTTTATGGGTTCCGTGTGTCTTTGCCTAGACTTGTGGATTTCTACAATATATGACCTACCTGCTGCGACCCCTGTTGGGAGGAGATGATCCTGGTGGTTAAGGGATGGCGTATCCTGCGGGTGCGCCTACCAACAAGCCACTTTGGCTTTTAATTCCCCTAAACAGGAGGTCCAAGCCTAACCCTGCGTGGATCAATCAGGCTTCCCACCAACTCTTCGGGCTTGCGGGTGGGGCGAGCCGTATGGGGCCGAGGGTGCGTTTAATCTACAAAGACCTTCGATTTTCTGTGAAGTCCTGTCTGTACAGTTTATGTTCAGCTATCCCATTTAAGGCTTCAAGAAGCGTGGGGAGCACAGGAGATTGACAATGTCCGAAATTTCAAATTAAGTATGCTATACAAAAGATACGAGGAGTAGAAGAAGTTTTCGGAAACAAAGTTATTTTCGATAGCTGCTGCTGTGCAGACTTCGATCATAGGTACTCAATGTGATATGGACAAAGTTTCCAGTGTTTCAAAACTTAAACAAAAGTAGAAGCCACGAGAAATACGATGAGCCATATCCAAACTTCGTCAAAACCGAACACTGGTGCAACTCCAAAATTAAAAGAAGTCTTGAAATTAAAGAACCAAGTAGCTAAATCCATAAAAGAGAGGACAATCTGTCTCTCTGAAGATTTAATTACTGATGACCTTATGGAAATAGAACAGGCTAAGTTGGAAGTAATGTGGGGCCTTTGCGGTAGTGACAACTTTAACATTATCTGTAAAATGAATAGCCGCTTGGATATCCATATTCGTCCAGTGAAGTGGAAATTAGCAGAGGCTTCCACCAAAACCTACAACTGGCTAACATAGATATGTCTAACATCGATCCTGCAGTCATGTGCCTAACAAATTGCTTAGTTGAAGCAGCTAATTCTGCTTTTCTAAAGCCGGCCCCTGTCTTGCGCCGGATGCGTGCGTTATGGAGAGGAAGAAAGCCCTTCGCAATTTTTCACTGCAAAAAATTTAGCAAATTTTAAGCAAAAACAATCTATCGCAGGACGTATCATTGCTGAGTTCAAAAAACATTCCTGGATACAGTTTGTCTCATCTACTAAGGGTTACACTACCTTTAAAGAGGTTTTCGAAAATGTTCGACGAATAACCGGAAAAAAAACAGTTATGGATAGCTGTCACGTCTAAAAATAGATGTTTCGCTAGTCACATGCCCACAGGTAATTTCAAACATCTTAGCACACACATTTGACCAGTTCTCAAGCAATAATAGCTACGACAGACTGTTTATTTCAATTAAAAATAAAGTAAAGCACCATTACCTCAATTTCGATTCGAAAAATGCTAACTACTACAACGATGCTTTCGTTATATGGAAACTCAAATCTGCTTTAGAACTTTGTCATAATATAGCTCCAGGTGCAATCAATTCATCAAACGACTATCACTATCCCAGTTAAGTATTATATTAGCCATGTTCAACCAAATTTGGCTAACGAATTCATTTCCCGAGTCCTGGAAAATGTCAATTCTTGCCCCAATCATTAAAATTGGTTAAGAACCGAACGATCCATCAAGCTATAGGCCTATTGCATTGACGAGCTGTTTATGTAAGGTGTTAGAACGCATGTTGAACCATAGGCTGACGTGGTGTTTTAGTCGAAAAATTTCAATTCCAGTGGGCAGTGTGGTTTGCGTAGGGATCATTCAACAACTGATCACCTCGTGTCTCTTTAGAGCGCTATCCAGAATGCTTTTGCCATCTGGCAACATTTAGTTGTGGTCTTTTTTGATATAGAGATGATACTGCATGGTGACACGGAATTCTGAGAACCCTACACAATTGGGACATTCGTGGCCATTTTAGTTTCTTCTTGAAAAACTTTCCATCGACGCGTTACTTCCAGGTAAAAGTTTGCTCAGCATTATCAGATGTGCATATACAAGAGAATATTATCAAGGCTCTGTTCTTAGTGTGACATTATTTAACGTTGATATAAACGGCATTATTGATATGATTAAAACTCCTGTCAAGGCTCTACTATACGTAGATGACTTAACTATTTTCTATTCGTTAAAATCCCTTCCTGGGGATGAAAGGCAACTACAACTCGCCATTAACAAAATATTCAAGTGGATGCTTAGTAATTAGTTTCTAAGATCGAGCGTGAAAATCAAGTGTGTCCACTTCCATCGCCTTAAAGGAATTATTACAGTTCCAGAGCTTTCCGTCGCCAACTTCCCGTTATTAGTCGATTCCACCGTCAAATACCTAGAACTAATATTTGATTCTAGGCTGAGTTTAAGAAGATCACTTTTCCTACTTGAGAGGAAAATGTGTGCGGTTAATAAATACCCTCAAAATTTTATCGAGTAGAATCATACCTCCGGACTATAACCGTCCATAATTCTGGCATTCGTTTAGCCATAGGTACATTTAGAACTAGTCCGTTCATTAACCTCTATGCTGAATCGGATGAGGCACCTTTGAGCTACTGAGAAAGAGGCTCATACTTCGTTACGCCTCGAAACTACATGCGAAACGAAATCATCACACAGGATTGTGTATTCTCACCAAGATATACTGAGTTGTATGCTCTTAGGGAGCGCTGCACAAAACCCTTTGAAATTCCGTTGCGGAGCATTTTAGTAGAAACATATTTTAATCTACCCAATATTCATGATTTCCCTGTAAGTCTCCCTCCATGGAGAGTTGCACGTCTACGTGTGAATACCTCTTTGTCCTCTTATCCTAAATCATCAACTAATCCCATCTTTTTTCAACAAAAGTTATTTTCTTTTGTAGAAACAGTCGGAGATTGCTGCCAAATATTTATTAATGAGTAAATTCCTGTGGTTGCTCGTTTCTTATTGGAGGTGAACTGCATATGTTCAAGTAATCTGTAATGTGCAGTACATTTATCCTTGAAGCTACTGCAATTATTGAAGCTTTGCGGTACGTTGGAACATACTCCAATAAGAGAATTATCATTTTTGCAGAACTCTTACAGCGTAGCTTCATGCTGCGAAATTTCCTTATTTCCCAAATTCACGAGCAACTCTTACAACTCTTTTCGCGTAGAAATCAAGTTTACTTTTATTGGATTCCCAGTCATGTAGTTAACTCTGGGAATGAACAGGTAGACCGAGGGGCGAATAAAGCCGGTAGGAGCGGTATATTTCAAATCAAATCAAATCAAATCAAATCACTTTATTTTCCCATTAAGCCATTTAGTTAAATGGATTGGGTATGTCAAAATACAATATTTCTAATAATAAAAACATTATAACTACAATAATAGAGTACAATAATAAGATTAAACTAATGCTTAAATATACACATTGATTTAATTATGTGACAATCAAATTACTTTTGAAAATACTTTTGGTAATCAGAAATTGTATAGAAACTTTCATTAGTTAAAATTTCTTTGAGTTTAATACTAAATTTAGTGATAGAAAGATTCTTAATTGAATCGGGTAACAAGTTATAATTTATTAAGCCGGAATGAACTGGTGATTTTTCATGATAAGAGTGAGTGTACTTTGGGATATAAAAGTTAGTGTTATGTCTTGTTGGGTATGAGTGTAATTCAGAGTGCGTTTTGAAATCGGATTTATGAGAGTGAATGTAAACTAATAATTTTAATATATAAATGCTACATAAAGTTAGTATTTTATTTGTTCTAAACATTTCTTTGCATGAGTCCCTTGACTTCATGTCAAAAATCAGTCTGATTATGCGCTTCTGGATGAGGAAAACTCTTGTAAAATTTCTACTTTTACCCCATGTTATAATATTGTATGGTAAGTTGGGATATACATACGCATAATATATATTTAATAGGCAATTTTTATTTAGTGTATTTTTTAGGGTAAGTATTGCAAAATAAGCTTTATTTATTTTAGAACACAATTCAGAAATTTGTTTGTCCCAATCAACATTTCTATCTAGATGTGAACCTAAAAATTTTGTGGTGTTATCAATTTGTAATATGGAATTATTAAAGGAAATATTGTTTTCTAAAATGTTACTTCTATAGGGTCCAGTGAATTCTAAGCAGACCGTTTTGTTTAGGTTTACAATTAATCTGTTTTTTTCGCACCATTGTTGGAATTCAGAAATAGCTCTATTTGTATTGCTTAATAGTTCGACCTTATTTTTAGAATGACAAAGAATAGTCGTATCATCTGCATACATAAATACAGTACTATCAGTTATAAAATTAGGTAGATCGTTTATGTACAAGAGAAATAATAAGGGGCCGAGCACACTTCCCTGAGGTGTGCCTAAGTCGACATCATATTCCTTCGAGTATGTATCCTCTATTTTGACTATTAATCGTCGGTTTTTTTATGAAAGTGATTATCCATTCATTTATAATACCCCTTATGCCCATATTGTTCATTTTCTTTGACAGAATGGAGGCATCCAACGTATCAAAGGCCTTAGAAAGGTCAAAGAAAACCCCAACGATAGACTCTCCCTTATCCATTTTGTCATAAATGAACTGAATAAGATTCGTCGTCGCAGTTTCCGTTGACCTCTCCTTGCGAAACCCATGTTGGCAATTTGATAGTAAATTATTCTGTTCCAAGAAAAATATTAGACGGTTGTACATGGCCTTTTCGAATATTTTGGAAAATATACTAAGGGTTGCTATTGGTCGGTAATTTTCTATTAGTTCTGGGTCACCTTTTTTATAGATAGGAATGGTTTTAGAAATTTTTAAGAAGCTGGGGAATTTCCCATTTTGAATTGACAAATTGATTAGTTCAGTTATATATGGGCTTACTTCAGTAGCGCAGTTTTTTAATAATTTAGTTGGAATTTCATCAAATCCGGTTGATTTTTTATTATTTATTGATTTTATTATATCAACTATTTCCGCCACTGTGAATGGTATAAAAAACATTGAAGTTCCATGATTCGGTGGTAGTGTGCATTCAGTTTTAGTATTTGCAAATGTTTGGTTAATAGTTTTTTTTGTATGAGTTGAATAGTAGTCCCCGAATAAATTCGCTATTTCTTCATTGTTTTTTATAATTTCATTATTTGTTTTTATTGTTATTTTTTTAGATTTATTGGATTTGTTTAATTTATTGTTTACAATCTGCCAAATTTTTTTTGTTTTATTGTTGGATTTGTTTATAATATTAGAATAGAATTCTTTACGTTCGGTTACTAGTTTGCGATTTAACTCTTTTTTGAGATTCCTATATTTAATTTGAATTCCTGGGTCAGATGTTTGTTTTCTAAGCCAGTTTAGGCTTTTTAATTTATTTGAGAGTTGTAAAATATGCCCGGATGGTTTATATTTGAATTTAACTGAATTATGTTTATTATTTAATATTTTTATTTTTAATGGATGCGATATACGAAAACAGTATTCAAAATGGTTATAAAATTTCAAGAATGCGGTATCGATATCGCTTATACCGGTTAAATCAATTTTGTCGCTAACGAAATGCATCCTAAATTCATTTATGGAATTTTCATTTATAATGCGATGCCGATGTTTAATTGAACAACTAATAGGTTTGCAAATATTATGTGACCATTCCATAAGTTGAATTAGATGATCAGATACTCCTGGGTTTATAATTTTGATATTTGTGACACATTGTATATTTGTAATTATGTGATCAAGGGCAGTAGAACTCGTACCTCTTGCAGTAGTGGCAATTCTCGTCGGTTCCTTTACTAAGGACTGCAATCGAAAAGAGCTTAGGATATCATGTAGAGTTTTATAATTTTTATTAGTTTTATTTAAGTTGTCGATATTTAAATCACCAGTTACTATAATATATTTGAAATTGTTAAATGCATATTTTAAAACTAGCTCTAGTTGTTTAAAGAAAATCTTATAATCACTTAATAATTCATTTGGCGGTCTATAAATAGTTAAAACGCACAATTTGTTATTACAACTCATGGCAGAGCACTCAAAATAATTTTGAAGGAAGAGATTTTGGATATATTTGATATTTTTACATTTTGGTAATAAAGAGTTTTTTACAAAAATTGCGGAGCCTCCACCTCTTATATTTTCCCGACAAAAACTAGAAACAAGTGTATAATTTTGGATTGCTATAAATTTAATTTGATTGTCACACTGCCAATGTTCAGTAAATGTTAGAAAATCGGGACTGTATTCATCAGTCAGTATATCTATATGGTTAATCTTGTTAGCTATGGATTGAGTATTGAAATGTAAAACACTATTTTTAGTTTGGTTAATTCTAAAATCAATAGGTTCTAGTCTATTTTGGTTGCTGCAACAGGTTGGTGAAAATTTTTCCGTGGAAAATTGTATCTTCTTACTCCAACTCCTGCCGGCCAGATCGAGGGATCGTAGACATTTTCCAGATATTCAATTGGAAAACTTACTTTTATTGATGTAGAAGTTTTATTATTATTTAAAATACATTCATCGCATTTGAAATTAATGTGAGGAGCAGTTTTCTTCAAATACTGGAGAACATCGTCTTTTTTGGTATTTACGTGTAATCGGTAAACATATAGATGTCCATAACGAGGCGCACCTTTTATGCTGGCTTCCATTGAATTATTGCCAATTATTGATTTGCTTTGGTAATTCTTAGTTTTAATTGTTTTTGACGATTCCTGTGTTTTGTTTGCATCTCTTTCTATGGAATACATATGTTTATTCATTTCCGAATCAGTCGTTTTTGTAGTTCTGGGATGCGTTTCTTTATGGCTGGGTTGTTGAGCCTCGTCGATATTTGCATTATTTTGTTTTATCATCTTTTTCATTTTATTCATGTTAGCGTCCTTGTTCATTTCTTCGTATTTGTTAATATCATTAATAGATGTCATACCATGGATCGAATCAGAATTTTTAAGGAGACTGATATTTTCCTTCAAAATATTAATTTTATCACGTAGCTCAGTAATTAATTCCTCCTTATGCTGTATCACGGTGTTTAAGATTTTTATTTCAGCCGAATAGTTCATTTCTGCAGCTATTTCAGTGTTGTTGTTATAAGTAGTACTTGCTTGGATTCCTACTGTTGAGGTTAGGCTCCCACAACAATGGATATCTTTGTTATTATCAACATAAAGTCCACAAATTTTCACTATACAGTTTGCATGATACTTATAATTACAGTCAACACAGATCACGTAATTTTTAACTGCCACACTACACTTTTTAAAACTGAACTCTTCTACCGATTGCTTTCTGTTCGCCATCTTTTTTATTTATTTTTAAGGAAATCATCCCCGTCTGCGATTTTCAAGCAAACGTGATAAACGGTGTTAGGGCAATGTGGAAATCAGAATGGCAAGGTACAGAGAATAATAAGCTGCGACAAATTTAAGGACACCGTTGCTGTTTGGGATTCCTTTTCTAGAGGTATCCGCCATGAAGAGGTTGCTCTAATACGACTTAGGATTGGACACTGCCGAATGACCAACGAACATTTACTTCACAGAGAAGGACCCACAACCTGTGACATGTGTACAGTTGTGGTGAGCCTGCGTCATATTTTAGAGAAATGTGTCAAGTTTGTTGGGCTTGATGGAACTCTGGCGGATATTCTAGGAGATAATGAAAATTATTTATGTTCCTGTCTAACACCAGGCTTATTTAATATATAATAAGCAGGAAGGTGATTTGAATGCGTTAATTTATTATTATTTGTTCTGTATATGACTTTGTTATTTTTGTATTGTTAGGAGCGCCATCTACACGTTCGCCTGTGATATTAGTTTTTAGGTCGATTTATTAATTGTGGCGCAATGACCAAAGCTGTTTAAGCGCCCTATAAAACCCAAATCATCATCAAATTGTCAAAATGACAAAGCTGTATTAAATCGCCCAAATAAAGGGAAAATAAGCATTTAAAAGCTAATATATGTATCCAGAGCTGATGAAGTGTGAATCAGTGGAGGAGAGGTTATGGGTTTGAGTGGAAGATCATCTACAAGTGAGAACTCCGCCCTTCGGCATGCTGTTAAAATTATATGTATGTTTTTCCTTCAATTTTGTATATTTCAGTTTATTTGCATTTTATATAATCATGACCGATAAAGCTTAAATGAATAAATATCTGATAAGATTGTCAAAAAGAGCAATTTCAAGAAATCATAAACCAAAATATTTCGTTGTTTGCTTATCAGCCAAATACTCCACTACAGAATATAATCGGTGTTCTTCGCGAAAAACTCAATATTCTTTTTATAGCCTCTAACCTCTTCAAGTTTTCGTAGAGTTAAAGTTGTCTAAGTGGACAATATCAAGAACATGACTACTTTTAAAACTGCCTAAATATAAAAATCTTCAAGACTAATAAAAAATACTCTTCACACTCATCTCAAATTTATTATTATATTTATAATAATATATATAAGTCGCGTACAAATTAGGGAACTTATGAATAACTTCAAAACTAAAAATATTCAAAGATCTATTAACGAATTCTAAATGAACCTTATGTTTTAGTATTATATTTTTATATGAAAAATCAAATAAGACTGTGTGTGAGTGAGGTTCTTCAACGATCTAATTATAAATTTTAAGATGACCAATGCGAAGAACCCTAAAGTAGGAGAACAGACAACAATCTAGATTATACTTCTGCAAAATATATACTTTTTGTAAGTTGAAATATCTAGATACTCATTTAATGCTTATAGTGTATAAGCAATTTTGTAGAATGATTTCCCAGGAGGATTTTTATTGGCAAATTCAGATAGGCAGCGTAGATGCTTGTTCATATTCTCGTCCTGTTTTAGTTCCATTTGTATTTTTACTTTAGTAGCTGGGGGACCTTGTAGTTTCTTCTGAATAGTTAGATAAGAGTAGCGAGGTTCTGATATCGTCCTCTTTAGAATCAGTTTTTCCAGAACTACATTAATTTTAGAATTTTCTACACAGAATAATAATCATCTTATTTAAGAAGAATATCTACAGTCAGAGAATACATTCGTATTTACAAAGTTATAAATTTTGAATGATATTAATATTACTATTTAAATATTCTAATACCCTTCAGACCCTTTATGTTAAAAAAAATAAAACAAAATAATAAATTAGGTTAACATATAAATGGCTTTCTATAATCTTATCTAAATTAGATTTAAAGTCCATCATGCATCAAATTTTTACTAATTTACTCAATCAAAAATTTTACCTTTTTTCCTGGTTTATTCAAAAAGTTTTGTAATTGATTTTATTGGAAACCGCGAGACGATAAGGAATCAAAGTTTATACGTATATGTAGGGTGGGTGGGTGGCCTCTATCCCACCCTCCAATCAGTAAAACATCATCAAAACTTATTTGAAAAATTTCTTTTAATAATTCTTAAAAAATTTGCAATAATGTTATGTTTATTTACGTTTTACAACTTTTAATTAAAACCCTCGCTTATGTTTTACTGATTGGGGGGTGGATTAGAGGCCACCCACCCACCCTACATGTACATGATAACTTTAATTACCAATTGTTGATGAATTGTGCATCTTTTTTATTTTCTCTATATAGGATTTGAAAAATATTACATAACTTCTCAAAAAAAAGTTAAAGGGAATGAAAAACTGAATCAGTTTTATTAAAAAAATATTTAATTTAATTCTTAACTTCACATAAAAAAAATAAGAATTAATTAATAATAATTAATAAACTATAGGAGTTACATGAAATTGTAAGGAGTCCAAAATTGAGCAAATTATCAAGAATAACCATTTCGCGTAAACCTCATAGTTTTCGAGAAAAATATAGGGAAAGTGCTATGATGGTCACAACACCATATTTTTTAATGAGCTAAGTAACATTTTAGAGAAAACAACGTACAGTGTTGCTACTGTGGTCTATTCACCATCCCTGTTTTGTATCATTACACGCTTCTCCTGGTGTTCCTCCTCTTCTTCTCTAGCCTTTCATTCTTCTTCCCCTATATCTTCATATTTTCCCCTTCCTTACTCCCCCTGCCCCAAAGAGAAAAACTTCTCTTTCTTCAAGGACTTTTCTAGCCGTCCAGTCTACCGCTCAAAAACCGATACACAAAAATGGTGTGCCACGCAACTTCCACCTCGCCTTCGCACCAAGCGTATTCTTGACCTACTCTAATATATTATTCATTGATCTAGCGTACTAATACGTTACTTATTGTTCTAGCGTACTCTTGCCCTACCGCAATAAATTATAAATTGTCCAGCGAACTCTTGACCCACATTAACTAATTGTACAATAACCTAGCATACTCCTGACCTTCCACAATAAATTATTCATTGCCCACGCAAATGAACAATAATTGCGTTTAATTTCTTTTTTAGTTTTAAAAACTCTTAAATAAATCCTTCGACATTAGCACAACACAATCACCAAGAAACACGTCTAAAAACCACTGACATCTTAATAAATATTACTCAAATGTTTGAAACTGTCAAAATTATGTTAAATATAGATAGATAGATAGATATTATTTATTTATCCATTGTACTTACAAAATAAAATTCAAAATATATATATATATATATAACAATACTTTCTTACAAAAATTTTGATTGCACATGGAAAGGCTCGAGTTCATAAAAATATGATCTTCCACTCTTGCCTACTGTTGCCTTGATGACACTGCTGCCACATGAGGTTTCTTTGGTGGAGGTTGTTCCACCATTTTCTTGCCAAGTTTGGCTTATATTCCTCTGAAGAGAGGACTTCAATTATATTAGTTATGTCATATTTGACAGTTGTTGTTATAGCAAACAATATTAATATTACCAAACTCATTTTGGAAGAAGTAATACACTTGTTATGTTTATTTATTATCAGGTAACTGACACGTGTTTCGGTTTTTTGGATCATTCTCAAAGTTAAAACTTAAGTGTATTTCTTCTCCCAATATGAAAATTTGGTTTCATCAAGAATATAGTGGAACAAGTATCGTATTTGTTACCAAACAGAGATTCAATTTTTAGAGTTAAAATACAGTAAAATGTTATGAAATAAAGCAGTTACAAATTTTAGACAAATATCTTTAAAAGCAATGAAATTTTACAATAACGAAATCAGATGAAAGACATGAAAACTTGGGAATGCTTCAAAATATATTAGCATGATTGTCAAAGTGAGTTAAAAATTTTCATAAGCAAATAAATGATGATGGCTGAAGTTAAAGATATTAACAAAATTTTGAATGCATACTCTAATAAAAAATTTGTTGTGTTTCATCTAATTTTGATATGTTTCATTTTAATTAAATTTTATTTATGTATATAGGTTTTTACCAAATCGATTTTTTAATCTATTTATTATAGTGTCTCATTTTTGTCTTACTTTATTCTATAGATCATTTTAGACTTATGTGTATTTTATTTTATAACTACCTTTAATTTGCTGTTTATTTTACTTATTAGTTGTAATCTAATTTTAACATATTTTCACTATTTTAACATATCGCATTAGGGTAACATATTTATACTATTTAGCCTTAAGCCTAGTCTCAGTGATTTAATGTACATAAAGTGTTCATTTTGTACTAATATTTCATCTTTTGTTACTTAGCACGAATAAAATTACTATTATTAAAAAGATAAAGTGAGGAGGCTTCTTATTCTTATTCTTATTCTTATTTTAGGGTCTGTAATGTTAATCCACAACAAACAGAACAATACTAAAGACATAAAACGATTTTTCAAAAACACTTTATTATTGCTTTTTTTAGAACGTAACAATTGTTTCGCCACACTGTGGCTTCTTCAGGCGAACAATAAAACAGCCTCATCAATTTTCAATAGCGAAATTTTTTCGAATTTAACTTTTTAGACAAATAATCTTAAACTTAATTGTTTGTGTAATTATGCCTAAAGTGCGCCAATGTAAAAATTACTGAAACCAATCCACCTCCTTATGATGCTAACAGGCATAGACTAGAGAGAGTTAGGAACATTGCAGAAGAAGAACCAGGAAACAAAGAAGGACAAATGGAGTATGACTTTCTTGAACGTCATCTCCGACTTATAGCAACAAGAGGCCGATTCTTAAGTATCAGATCAATTGCCGATCTATGCTTAGCTAACGAATGTCATCCTGTAACCATAAGAAAGGTTTACTGGAGAATCAGAACTTTCGGCTTACAATCCTATTGGCCACATCTTGTACTACAACTAACGAAATGTTCAACATACACATCAATGTTTGAAGTGTTGTCGGATGCGACTGTTCTGGAACGTAGAATGGGTGTCGTTTAGTGATAAACCCCGATTCTGTTTGGCGATGCATGATGCCCTTTGAAGATCACATGATAAAGTGGGAGGCTTGTGTATTAAACTATAGCAATTATGATGTTGTATGTATAGAAGTAGTCTCGTTTGGTATTCATCAGAGGCAATATAAACGCCCAAATGTATGTGACTGAGGTGATAGAACACCATATTCTTAAGTTTCTTCATCAAGAAAATGCCTGTTGCCAAATTGCAAGAGTTTCTATGGTCCTATTTGTGGAGAATAATATCAATATCTTGCCATTGCCACCTCGATCTCCTGATCACTCATTGGATATGTATACGACAATATTGACAGAAGAATAAAGGAACAACATCCTGCAAGCTCCTCAGCATTAATTACATGTTGCTTGGAATACAATACCTCAAGAGATTATCGACCATCTGCTAGACTTGATGCTACGAAGAATAGAGGAGTAAAAAATAGGTTCATGTTTTCAAATTTTAATTAATTGCTAACTTTTAACAGTTAATCGTTTGTGCCAAGTTTTGTTCGCAAAATCCCTAGCCCTTATTGGTGACACTGAGTTTATTTGTATATTTGAGTTTGTATATTGGTAGATAATTATATTTTAAGAAAACCTTCTGACATTATTTTCATTTTCATTCTGTACTTTTTTGTCGTTTTAAAAATAAAAGCAGATTATTAATATTATTATAAAGGAGCATGTACTCACATAATTATAACAGAAAAGAATATTCCGTTACACATACACCGTACACTCTTGATTAATTACAAGACGTTAATATAATAAGAGTAAATCATGTTGATCTCTTCCTAAATCGAAGTTCCTTTTCCTTTCCTTCCATCAACCATATTAATAACACTTAAAACGTAATCACTGCGAGTGGGAAGCTGTGATTAAGTGCGGACGGGCGTAATTAAAAGATAAGCGGTAATTGGGCACGGCCGTACAGATCCATTAACTCGAAAATATTAATAAGCTTTCTTTTTTATTTCGCATCGCACTTTTGTGCGTGCATTTGCATACCCGTTGGAGAAGCCATCACCGAAATTATTCCGGCGAATGAACTTTCGTGGCGCGTTGCATCAGAATTTGTTTATACGATCCGTTCCGAATTATTCAAATGGCCATTTCGTTATGCTAAAGAGGATGTTTTGAATGATTTAATATGTATGACGGCGAAAGATATTTTTTTTTGAAGTAGCCTAAATGGCTCCCATCGATTAGTGAAATGTTATGAAACGCTTATTTTACGTAATTAAATTAGGTAAATTAGGCGGCGCACTGGGCGGTTGTTTTTAATATAGGAAAGTTTTTTTAAACAAATGCATTACGTTGCCTATATAGTAGGTTTAAAGTAGGCTATGGATATGAATGAAAATTTTAAAGTTTTATCGTACGTTACTAATTTTATTAGGATAGGTTTTTCTTATCATATGAATAATTTAAAATCATTATTAAATTATTCATATGATAATATTGTTTATATTTATATATGATAAATAAATATTATTGATTTGCATTTTCGGCATTATTAAGAAATATATGGCTTTCTCTGTACATAATAATAAGGTTAATATTTTGTGTCAGTGTTATAAATATATGTATACAGGAAAATTATACATTATGTTATAAATTATTAATTAACTTTTTCCAATAAACATTCTAAAAATTAACACACAAAAACTCCCTGTCATGACTGAATGGCTCATGCCTATGCCAAAAAAACACACAAATAACACGGCGATAGTCAAACTCTATTATATTATTAAGAATTTTATTAGGAGATTTATTTATCTTTTCAATTTAAATATATAAAATTAAGATCCAGACAATATTTAAAATCTGCCAACACCGAAAGTGAAGAGCTTTCTATTCATACCCATAGAGAAGATGACAGACAAACGGAAGCGGTAGCAGGCGGCGAACAATTTATGCGTTTGCGTGCTACCGATATTTTTACGAATAGGCCGAGCTTTCCAAACACGAAATTCCTGCCATGCTGGCTCAGAACGCCCACGAAAAATCCACAACTTGTCGCTTGCAGTAATTCAGTCCAGTCCAAGCTGTTGCACCATATTAATTCCAGAGAAAACGTTATCTACATGTCGCGTTCACACTCGAATAAACGCAAGTGTTATTTTCCATCCACAAAAAAAAACGAGTTATCCACCTAAAAAAATTTAATCACGTGTTAATTGCGAAATTTCTCTCTTCAGGAAATCATCAGCCGCGCGTGATTTTGACTATCACGCATTGATATCGGATAATAATTCACGCTTCGTGACTAATCGCAAGATAAGAATGAGAAAATTTTTGCGCATCAGGCGCATCAGTTAATTTCATAAAGAGTTCGTGCCGGTTTTTTTATTTTCGAAATTATATTGATTATCAACGTGTTGGGCTTAACGATCCAAAACGGAAATGTTTTATTTTTTTAGGATCGTCAAAAATTAACAGAGGAATGTGAAACGATATTTTCTCAAAAATTCTAGGTGTATACGAACTGAATGCCGGCTTGTAGTATCAAGCGGATGTGTTGTGAAAGACTTTAATTAACAATGACACTAGTAGAAATTGCAAAATATGTCTGCCAATTTATTATGCCGTATATGTTGCTTGCTTAACAAAGGAATAATTGGAACATATTCATAAATCTTCATGGATTTATTTATGGCTTCAAAGTAAAAAGGAACAGTTACTAATATAATGTTTGAAAATAATAAGTCATTGTAAAAACACGCAATTTTGACCATTAACAAAGTCATCAATGTGAGATGTGCTTAATCGCTTAGGATGTTTTGGTCGAAAAATTAGCATCTACTTGTTAATGTCCAATTTATTTAAATAAATGTAAACATAGATTTATATCAAGGAATAGTCTCAACAATATATTTGTTCATTGTAAATTTAGGTGTTGAACTTTATAATAAACAACATTTTTATTTGAAGACAAGTTTAAATTAATGAACCTGTAAAAACACTTTCCAAATTAAAACAAATTTAGTACAACTTTGTTAAATTTCACCATGCATGTAAATGAAGAGATTGAAAATCAACACTCTCCCCAATAACAATCCAATGGTTGTAAATAAATAACTGATTCGCATCTACAAATTTCGAAAATGTTTTACAAGACGTATCCATTTCGCGAAATCTCTTTTAACTTTCCTCCGAACAATAAACGCGAATCACTTTATCGGCGCAGTAAATGCAAATTTCGACCACTTGATGCCATTGACCCTGAGGGATCGTGTTTGCATATTATTCCAATACATTAGAGGAAATTGTCCGCGTGTTTGTGCATAAAGGTGCAATTTATATCGCCTTTTTTCCTATTGATTATGGCGTGGCGAAAGTTTGCCACAGTCCGACGACAATGTGCTAATCCCGTAACAGAAATTACATTGATAAATGGTTACAAATTGATGTATACTATCAGGTTGTTGATGTTAATAGAATGTTTTTTTTTTCAATATGAGTTTCACTTTCAGATTGGTCTTTTACAAACGACCTTGTAGAATAAATGTAGTTTAATTTAAAGTCCACTTACAAGTTCCTGTTATGATTTTGTATTAAGCATGTGAATTTAGGACGAAAATATAATAAGGTGATATATATATATTTTTTTTCCAGATCGGATTGAAACACACATACATGTTTGCACTGGATTGGCTGTTAAAGCAAAAGGAGCTCGGCATAACTAATCAACTAATTTATACAAAACTGTCTGTAAATTAATGTATAAGTAACAGATTTTCCTTTAAATCATCAGAGGTAAAGTAAATTAGATTTAAAGGGCAAAATTATAATATAGGTTAAAAAATACATTTTGTTGATAATATTGTAATATTATGATGAGTAACGACTGGTGGCCTCCAGCCTAAAACCCGCACCAAAGAGTGACACATTATGGATTTGTCTGTTCTTCGTTCTTCCTTGAACCCCAAACACGGCAATTTTGGCTATTTACAAAGCCTTTTAAGGGAAATATGATTCATCGCTTAGGTTGATTTTGCTCGAAATTTGTTAATGTTCAAAATTTCATTCGTTGAACTGTCTTTGCTGTGCATGCTCATTAAGCTTCAGTGGTTGTGTTAATTGAATTTTGTAAGCATCAAAAAGCAGTTTTATTATGAATTGGCGCTGTAGAGAGCTTCTTGAAGTTTGCAATTCTGTCGACGCTGAATTGTTGTTTTGGGATTTTCACAAACACATTCATATATTGTTTCGATATTATCATTGACAAAAACGGCATATTTTTTGCCAACCTGTGTGTTTCCAAATGATCCAGTCTCCTAAAATTTTTCAATTAATCTCTTTACAGTTAACAAAGTAATTAATTCTTCTCAATCACGTGGCTCCAAATAATTCAGAACCATGGATACCATAATGTAATCACGTTTATGTTAAACAAAAAATATTCCCGCTATTCGTTAATCTTAATCCCAATAAATCTCAATGTTCTAATAGTAAGTAGATAATGTGCTGAAAAGTATATAGTTTCCCTGGATGATGTTAAGAACATCATAAAGAAGAGTTCATTATTCTTTAAGCGACGCCTCAGCCAATCATTGAGGTATTTCATAATTTATTTGACTTTAATTTATTAATTTTACTTCGTTGGAATTCCCAAAAGCTTAAATTTAAGTCTATATAATTTTGTTGGATTCAAATCATTTTCAATTCAATTTTACAAAATATCAGAAATGCAAGCTTCACCATCTTAAAGTCCAGTTGATTTAGGAATAATCAACACTATTACGGAACTTGTTTTTAAATAACTTCTCACAAATACTATTTTATACAATAGCATTCGATGTATTTTCGTTTACGCTCATAAATTTCCTTGCCTATTCATATCTTAACTTTATAATTTTATTTAAACAATGATTGATGTACTTGATCATTTTAGCATTCTCTTTATTAAAGCTATTCTAGTAATTATTCGTCTTAATTCTGAACTTTTACTAACCAAAGAACTACATTTTTCTGACACAATTTCACTAGTTTGCTTCATATCTTTTACAGTTAATATTCGATCCTTCAACATAACATCGTAATCGTGATTGTTTATGTAAAAAAGGATGACAAAATTTATCACAGGTTGAATAAATGGTTTTACTTCCAACTTGAGTAACACATTTACCACAACATACGAAATTAGCCACTCTGGATTTAGTTCCATCAGGTCTTTAGTTCATGTTGAATTGTCGGAAAATATAGGACGAGATGCAGCTTGCGCAAAATGCCCAAGCTGCAAATTTTGGAAAAATCTTCAGAAAAATTATCTCCTGTAATGTTATATATAATTGAAGATAATCTGTATGTTGCATTTGATGGTAGAAGTCCTTAGGCTCCGGTTCGTATCTTGGTTATTCCAAGGAAACCAATCGTACATAAAAATTAAATATTATTTATTTGTATAAATGAATTATAAGTTAACTCTGTAACTGTCAAAATAAAACACGTTTAAAGAAATTCACTTCAAAAATTGGTGCATAGATCTTGAGTTCACGGTTTCATATGTTCTTCTTCCACTCGACCCATTACTCTTATTAGCTGAAGTTGATGTAAATCTGGTGGGTAATATTTTGACCATATCTGGTATCCTTAGCTTTAATTTTTGAAGACCTTATTTTATGTTCTTATCAGTGTGACATGTGGGACTAAGTATTGCCATAGAAGAACTGGTTAGAAGAATTATCTAAAACGTTAAGAAGTTTTGTAAATGAATGAAAGGATAATCGCTAGCTAATTTTAATGTTGCAGGTGGTTGGTTTACTGGATTTGGGATAGATGAAATAAACATGGTCGCGTAATATAGGGAAAACTATGTTGTATATTAAAACTATAGTTCTGACAGAAATATTATTATTTTTTTTAAGTTAGATTTTTGAAATATTTTGCTTTTGAAGTTATGGAGATATGATTTCGGCGTTGTTTTTTTTTACTTTTTGATCTCCCTTTATGGCCAAGTACATAACGGAGACTAAATGAAAATTAGGACTTTACGAGGAGAATGATTGGTGTGATGATAAGGAATTAGGATCAGAACTTGTGTGGATTAGTTTTAATGCATCATTTTGCTAACCAATGTTCAAGGGAGTCAATTAGCTTCTGTGGGATTGGCATGGCCTTCGGTTAAGTAGAAGCATGTGTAATTAGAATAGTATTATCTGCAAATTGCTAGAGATATTTGAAAGGATTGAAGTAGATAGGATCGGGATTATAGATTTCAACGCAAAAAATATCAAATAATAAAAGTGATAGCCTTTGGGCAGCTTTTATTCAGAAGTATAAGAAAAAATGAAAAAACTATTGATTTTAACTTTTAGGGATCTATTGGAGATAAATTGTTTAATACTAAATATGATGAGGTGGAATATTTAGAAGATGAAACCATAATAAACCTTAATGCGACAGTCAAAAGCTTTCTGAACATCTAGAAATATAGCTGCAGAAGGGGATATTTGAGAAGGCGACTTAAAATCAGAGACAAGACTTTGTTTTTGAAAAGGTATTCCTAGATTATTCCAATAACAGATAACTGTATGATGGTATGATAGCTGGTAAGTTAAAGGTAGATCGCATTTGGTGATAGTAAATATCCAGTTGTTGTATTTTTCCCTTACTTTAATACATTCAAATATTTGTCGTGTGTCTGTCAGTTTTGAACGGTTATTAACACTAGATTTACCAGCTTTTTAAATATACATATTTCTTCCTAAATCTGTCATTTTGACAAATTGCTTATTGAAGCTTCCAGTCTTTTTTCCGGCTTTTGGAATCTGATTTCAAGGTATATTTGCGGCTCCCTAATTGCTTATTTTGAAATTAAAACAAATTGTTACATAAAGCAAGATAATACCATTAAGATGCCATCAATTGCCTGAGCGTTGTACTATGATGAGATCCACGATGGATTGAGAATATCATAGTGCAATGGCAAAACAATAGTTGACACCTTATTGGTATTAACTTACTTTGCGGATACCAGGGGAATTTAAAACTCCAATGTAAAATTACCTGTTTTCAACTCCTCTACGTTAATCAGATTTAATATAGATCGAAATCGATCCGTGGGTGTTGCCACCGATTCGCAAATTATCCACGAAGAAAGATCAGGAAGCTCGCGGATTGCATTCCTGAGAGGGACGAGACCCTCATTATCTGGGCTCCAAGGTAGCCTGGATAGCAAGCACCTGTTTACGACACCTTTCAACAATAAGCGATCACAGGACCCATTGCGGAACTAGAATTATGCAAAGGTACGTTTTGAGTGAACAATATAGTTCTTCGTACAGATTAAGGAGCACAGGATTTCCTGAAAGAAAGCTGACCAATGAAATGACAGCTTGACCATCTCTATCCCTTCAGAATATAGGAATACTACCATCCCCAACAATATTGCTACGAGTGCCGAAAGAAGGAAGAATTCAAGAATTCGAACTATCAGGAGCTATTTTTATTCATTATTTGTTGTGTACGATAAAGATTAATTTCGTGTTAAAGTCATAAATACATCGTGAACAGTTAAATTTAAGTGTTTTTAATGAGTTGTTCAAAATAAAACAGTTTGAAGCCCATTCAAATAGGGAACAATCAATCAATTGTTACATATAAGTTATAAGGTATATTTTTGGATCTTGAGCTTTGAAATAAAAAAAATCTATACAAAAGATCTTAAACTATGGAATTTGAAAGTAGTTTAAAACTGTCGATCTATAAATCATAAAACATGGGGTTATAGAAAAATTTAAATAAAGATTTTTAGAAAATGCTGACTCACCTCTTAGCTAAAATTTGAAGCGTACGAAGTAGGGCTTATTTTTCGATGAATATTATTTTACTTCAAAGAGCGTACAATTTACTTAACTATGGAATATAATAAATAATAGGTAGCCACTGAGACAAATCGAACAATAGGACATTTTGATAAATTGTTAAGTGTGTACCCTACTATTTCTAAGAATTTTTAGATGATAAGTTTGTGAATATGCGATATTTAGGCGATAACTCTGTCAATGGTTTACTTCAATTAGATAATGAATAATTAGTATACATATTTGCTTTAAAAACATCAACAAAAAATCCAGTGATGTCAAGTCAAATCTGGACAATAAGCCTAAAATAAGGCTAATAGTAATGGAAAGAGAACAAAGAAAATTCTTGCCTGTCAGAAATATGGGTTTATGTATGTTTTATATTATATTTTATTATATTCATGTGTATTTTGTTAAGAAGAAAGCTAAAGTATAATAAATAGATAAATTCACAGAAATGGTCGTAGTTGAATTTTGTGTATAGAATACATGGCATATGCCATATGTTAACCACTGCTGCCACAATTAAAAACCACAAAAATCAGCCATTATATTAATCTAGTAATAACACTAACGGCTAAACTGTTCAAAAGTTACAGCCTCGGCATCGATTTTAAAATCAGACTTCTTCAATATTGTATTTTCACGATACTTTCCCATGGAATGGAGTCATTAACCGAAGCAACACAAAAAAGACGAGGTTTTCGAAATGTGGCTATATAGGAGAATATTGAGGATCCCTTGAGTAGGAAGACTAACCAACAATGCAGTGATGGAACGATTGAAGAAAGTTGTAAGTAGTCAAATTCATCTAGTGAAGAAAACTAGAATACCTTGAACACATTATGAGAAACTGAGAAACCAGAACAAATACCGCCTTCTAAAATCTGTTCTCCAAGGGAAAGTAAAAGGGCACCAGAAACAAGAAGAATATCATAGCTTAAAAATTTAAGAACATGGTTCTCAAAAACTATTTTTGATCAGTGATATCGACGCTAAATTTAGTTCTATTATAAAACAATCTAGTTTCAGCTAATTTCTTAGCAGTTTTATGAGTTTTGACGTGTTTATATTTTGTACTTAGTATAAGTACTTTTTTATTTTGTTTACTCTTCTAAACGCTAAGTATGCATCCATTGGATTGGTATAAAAACACTGAGAAACGAGCCATGCTGTGTTTTTTCAGTTTGCAAGTTTTCGGCAGGTTCCACTTATTTTTTCATTGCTTGGAACAATACGTGTTCCAAACAAAGAAGTATTTTTAGATCTTAATTTTACACTTCTACCCTTCATGATATATGGTTCAAGAAGTTTAATTACGACCAATTCGCTAGGCGCGTTGATGCATTTCGACCCTTTTATTTTTCTAAACACGGAAAGCTCCTTACCACATATTTCGTCTGTATATTAGACGCCAGAGAAAAATTATGCCAAATATATGGGGTTTGTTTGGCATATACTGGTTAAATCTGCATCTGGCATTCATTGGAAAGAGTTGCTAATCCAGGGTAATATAAGCACCCGGTTTGAAGCAATTTCGACTGTTTTCAATAAATTTGTCCCAAAATGCTGACGCCAAAAGGAATTTGTCTAACGTTGACTCCTTTGATTTCTTCCGTCGAAACGAATCTATCACAGAATCTTAGTGAAATCAGTTCCACTTATAGTGCTGGTAAACAATGATGGTCCCCACTTGTTGTTCCACAAATAATGAGGCCTTAAAATATTCCATTCGTACGTCCTACGTGCATACAATATAGCAAGAAACGCCTTCATTTTGACTGGTACCGGTATAAGTGTCAATAACAAAAAATATATTTTAATATTTAATAAAACAGATTCTCTATTTATAGCTATAAAAGTCATAACATTCAATTTTTAATTGAAATTCCTTGATATTTCGGCTGGTCTGGCAAATCTAGTGTTAATTTCAAAATATTTAGTAAACCTTAACTTTTGAACATTTGTTAGATTAAAGTTTTGATCGTGGGTCATTAAGTAAGCCGTGTTGAAATTATCGAAAATTTTTTGTGCGATTATATCCAAGGTCTGTCATGGTGTCGTTAGTTAACGGGTCGAAGATTTTGTGTAATTTGTCTGCCTTTCTGTATTTGCTAAGTTTCTTAACCCCTGATCAAATTGTTTCCCTTTCTCTTTTAATGTCTTTGTTGAAGTTATTTTTTGTCGAAGTTCAGATGTGTCTGTCAGTTGAATACCTGCGATCGTGATCGTCTTTTTCAAGGCAGTAGCTCCGCGGTACTTTCTGGAGGCTGCGCAGAGGTGCCTGGAGAGGCGCACCGACGATTAATAGATACAGGCTTTGATTCAACAGTTTTTCGTACATTATACTTACTTGAAATTCCATGCCACGTTAAGGGATGGGTGACCGGCTAGCTGAGGGAATGAAAACTAAAAGAAACAATGACCACAGAAGATTGGTCATCTCTGTCTAGTCAAGCCTTTTGTCCTTATAATATATTGCTGGCGCCCATGTCTAATTTACACTTTTACATTGTTTCTTTTAGTTTCAATTCCCCTAGCTAGCCGATCACCAATCGCTTGACGTGCGTGAAAATCGAAGCCTACGGCTATTAATCGAAGGCGCACCTCGCCAGGCACCCCTGCACCGCCTCCAGCACGTGTAAGTTCCAGAAAGTACCGCGGTGCCAAAGACGATCATGAGGACACCACCGTGGCATACTAACATTTGGCGCCCAATGTGGGGCTCCATTTATCAATGGGGGAAAATTAAGGAGTTGACTACTCGGAGTAACTGCCCCGATTATGAACGAAGCGTAGGCCTGTTGTTCAAAATCGTATTCCTTTGAAATTTTTGATCCCGATAAGGAGGGAGAAATTTCTAGAAAAGCCCAATTCTTTGATATAATCTATAATATTTTTTGGAAAGTAATCTATATATGAGGGTAAAGATAACCTACTACAATAAACCATAAATTTTGTAAACGATATAAGTTTAGTTTACTTATAAACTTTACAAGTCCTACAATTAAAGTATATTTAAAATAATAATAACATTTACAATAACTTTGAAATTTAGATCGCAAGACTTGAAAGCGGAGTTCACATGCCAATGTTCTTCCACTCTCTCTATTATTTCCTATAGCAGATGATGACCAGCAGGTGATAATTACCATTGAGGCAATATTTTTCCTATTGCTAGTGGCTATTTTTGTCCAATTTGGAGTGGAGTTATTTTATTTTTATGAAGGTTGCTATTTATATTTCGGTAATACACCATTCAGGTGCTGCCATCTGACAACTATTCGATTTTTATCAGTAGAGTTACTCAGAGCGTTTTAATGTCAATGCTGTTTATAGTGACATGACAAATTAATGTCGATCAAGAAATAGAATTAAGTCATGGGTATTTTCTCGCGATTATACCGGGTGTCTCAGCGTGCGCGCCGAGTAGCTTTACGGCTAAACGGTTTATTTTTTTCAAAATCCGTTTTCGCAGGAGTATGTAGATGTATTAGGACCACATTTTAAAATTAGTTTTAAATATACAGGGTGTCGCATAAAAGCATGGCGTATCATAGTTATGTTTTTTCTTATGGAACACCCCATATTTGTTATTTTTTTCAGATTCTACATCAAAAATAAGGGTAACTTTCATTATAAGATCATATGCCTAAACCTAATAATTTCTGAAATATTTAAACAATTTTGGAAAAATTGACGTTTCGAAAAAAAATCATATCTCCCAAATAGGTAAATGAAAACAAATGAAATTTTGTATCAGTACATTAGACTAATGGGGGAATATTTTAGACTATTTGTAGTAATTTAAAATTTTAAGATGTTTTGGTAATTTAATGTATCTCCAGAAACACATTCAAGGTCAAATTTCTTGCTTACTTTAAATGGCACACCCTATATCTAATAGGCCTATCTTGTAGCAAATTTTATTATCTTTCAAAAAGTATAAAGGTATTCTACACCTAATACTAATAGTTTTCAAGATATATCCATTTTTGTTAATTTTCGACATAATAATTATTAGTATCAATTATTGCAATAAGCTAGTGTGTAGCTTTTGTTTATAAACAAAGTCAGTTGACACATTCGAATCATTTGTAACGACCGCAAAAATGAAATATTCCTTAAACGAAAGAATTAACATGATCCTAATAATAGGGGAATGTTATGAAAATTGTCTCTTAGCGGAAAGAGTATATCGCGAAAGGTACCCTGATAGGAGACATCCTAATAAGAAGACATTGGAGGAAGTTTTAAATATATTTAAAACCACAGGCAGTGTCAAGTATCTGAAAAAAACGAACTTCAACACTGTAACTAAGGACGAGGAGACACAATTACAGGTACTTACTTCTGTAATAGATAATCCTAGCACGAGTACACGTATAGTAGCTCGTGAGACTGGGTTAAGCAAGGCGAGCATATCAAGGATATTAAAAAAACATGAATACCACCCATATCACTATGAAATTCACCAGCATCTGAATAATGCGGATTTCGAGAAGCGGTTAGATTTTTGTTTATGTGTTTTAAATAAAAGTGGCGATGATGAAGATTTTTTGAATAATATTTTATTTACGGATGAATCATCTTTTAATAATAACGGATCTTTTAATCGACGTAACTGCCATTATTACAGCACCGAAAATTGCCACAAATTTCAAATTACTGATCGACAACATCGTTGGAGTATTAATGTATTCGGAGGCATTTTGGGTAATTACGTCATTGGACCTCATTTTTTCGATGGATACTTGGATGGTCCCATATTTTTACAATTTCTCCAAGAAGAATTTCCATTATTATTAGAGAATATTCCACTGAATATTCGCCAAAACATGTGGTTACAGCTCGATGGTGCGCCACCTCATTTTTCATTGGCGGTTCGTCAATATTTAAATAGAATATTTAATAGGCGATGGATTGGAAGAGGAGGTCACGTAGCTTGGCCACCTAGATCCCCTGATTTAACCCCCATGGATTTCTTTTTATGGGGGTATATTAAAAATCAAGTATACACCACTCCTCCCACAACTGTTGAAGACATGAAGGACAGAATTAAGGATGCATTTAGATCAATAACACCCAATATGCTAAGAAATGTTAAACTATCGTTTCAAAAAAGAATTGAATTATGCATTCAGTGCGATGGTGGTATTTTTGAAAATTTGTTATAAAAAAATAATGTTGTTATTATTTTGTTAATTTCATTTGTTGTTTTTCGTTATGTTTTTTGAAATTCTAAGACGATATTACGTAATCATGTACATATGTGTAAATAAATTATTCAATTAGTGTGTTAATTTGGAAATATCTCGAAAATCATTGGTTGTGTTAACTGACTATTCCAATAATTGATACTAATAATTATTATGTCGAAAATTAACAAAAATGGATATATCTTGAAAACTATAAGTAACAGGTATAGAATACCTTTATACTTTTTGAAAGATAATAAAATTTGCTACAAGATAGGTTTATTAGATATAGGGTGTTCCATTTAAAGTAAGCACGAAATTTGACCTTGAATGTGTTTCTGTAGACACATTAAATTATCAAAACATCTTAATATTTAAAATTCCTATAAATGGCCTAAAATATTCACCCATTAGTCTAATATACTGACACAAAATTTCATTTGTTTTCATTCACCTATTTGAAAGATATAATTTTTTTTCGAAACGTCAATTTTTCCAAAATTGTTTAAATATTTCAGAAATTATTAGGTTTAGGCATATGATCTTATAATGAAAGTTACCCTTATTTTTGATGTAGAATCTGAAAAAAATATCAAATATGGGGTGTTCCATAAGAAAAAACATAACTATGATACGCCATGCTTTTATGGGACACCCTGTATATTTAAAACTAATTTTAAAATGTGGTCCCAATACACCTACATACTCCTGCGAAAACGGATTTTGAAAAAAATAAACCGTTTAGCCGTAAAGCTACTCGGCGCGCACGCTGAGACACCCGGTATATTACAATTTTAAACGTGAATTTTCTCAACAACAATACATCCAAACAAAAATCCTCTATATATCAATGGTACATTGAATTCAATTGTTGCTGTAGTCTGCTTTGTGATGAATTTCATGAAGGTCATTCAAAATCGGTTGATGTTTTAAAAAACATTGATGCTATGCTTGAATTGATGTTGTTAAACCCTCATATGAGTTATTGCGAGGTTAAGGCATGCTTTGGCATTAATGAGGCCAGAATACATTTAATATTGCTGTCAAAAAATGTGTTCGCGTTTGATCCCACATATTTTAACAATCGCTCAACAAAAGCTCGTGCCGATTAGTTCAAAGAAAGGCTCAAGAAATTGATTGACGTGCTTCAAAACATGTCTATGATATTATAACGGATGATGAGTTATGGATATATACATGGGCTCGAAAGTAAGCAGCAGTCTTCTATCAATATAAACCAAATCCAAAATAAACTGATTCTCTTGTACTATTCAAGGGTAATGGCCCCTTAATTTTTTTTTTTCGGATAAACTGGACATATGGCAATTAATTGAAGTCCTCTCTTTAGAAGAAAATAAGCCAAACTTTGCAAGATAATGGTTGAACAACCTTCACCAAAGAGGCAGCAGTGTCATCGAAGCAACCGTAAACAAGAGTGGAAGATCATATTTTTATGAACCCAAGCCTTTTCATGTGCAATTCAAATATTTGTAAGAAAATATTGTTATATATTCATTTTGAATTTTATTATTACGTACAATGGATAAATAAATATTTGGTCAATTCTGAATTGTTATACAACCATTTGTATGTCAGAAGTCTTCGGGAAAATAAGAAAAACGGACTGCTAATTACACGTCATACTCGACCAGGACAATTCGAGGCACATCGGTTTATACAAGAGTCTTTCTGAGAACTGAAAAAGTCAAATTGATGGGTCATTCACCGTACAGCCCTAATGTTGCACTCAGAGATTTTTTTTTATTTCGGCAAATCAAAAATAAATTACGAGGTGAAGGTTCAATCGAAGTGGAAAATGTGCTTCGAAAATTGGTTCAAGTGCATCCAAAAGTGTTTAATCTTCATGGAGAATATTTAAAAATATAATAAACATATGTACGATGATAAACTCTACTTGATAATCACCAATATAATATTTTTTAGTTAGTTATAATCAATTTTTCACCATTCCATAAATTACATCGACTATTTTGTAAACAATATCTGGACTTATTTCTTTTAATAAATTAATAAATGTGCACTGTCAATAACTTCAACATCGGAAAATATTCCACTAAAACAATCGATTCACCATTGCTGAAAAGAAGATGTTGGCGTTCAAACTTTATTCTGATGAAAATTAAATTTCCTACAGAGTTTAGAAAATTGGTCAATGATTCATTCAGCTGTGATTAGATTTAAAATTACAAAAACTATGTAAAAAATGGAATGCAATTTTAATATTCCACTAAACCAATCGATTCACGACTACAGAATTTTTAGTAATGCTTAGCCGTACACTTGTTTGCTAGATAAAATAAAAATTTTAAATTCCTTCGCTTTATTAATTGATTCCCTAAGCTTTTTGATGTTTGACGTTTATATAAGTGTGTTGTCTCACGTTGCGCACGCTGCTTTCTATAATTATGATCTATTCACAGAAACAATGTTTATATAGGTAAACGAAACGAGGCTAAGAAAATTAGCGATGATTTACCAAAGCAATCAAATTTTACGACTTATTGTCTAATGGAGTAAAATTGCTCGTGGCGCTCTCTATCCTTTACTCTGTCAGTGTTAATATTTTCACATCATTAATTGAAACCACCGTCTGTATTAATATCCTCGTTTTCTAGTTATATAAGGCGGAAACAAGATGTGCAACTGCAAACGCCAGAAAATTAAAGGACAATTTAATTTCATATCTGTTAACCGAAGTATTGATATCATTATAAAAAAAATATAGATGTAAAAACTATTTTACTTTAATTATTTTTTCTGTCAAAAGCAGCCACGAACTGGTTTAGATCTTTTTTGGATTACCATAAAGTTGTCATCTATTATCTAAGCGTTGAACTATAAACCCTGTTTGAGTGGATAACCACGGATTTGTAGGTCATCCCTATTGCATAAATAATCATGGCTGCCATGTTATGTTTAATTGTAAACTATCTGAAATGAACTAGTGAAATTGTAAATGATAAAACTATTTCATCAAATGTTTTACTTCAATCATTATTCAACAACAGACTGGTTTTGTTCTATTTTGGATCTCGTCAGTGTGGCGCAATTGGAAACAGAGTTTTACTTAAGAATATTTAACTCCCCGGGTTAATCATCAATATATTTCCATAGAGGTGACATCTATTATCTAAGCGTTGCACTATATCCCTGTTTAATTGGATAACCACTGATTTGTCGGTGGTTATCATCCCAAACAGGGATCTAGTGCAACGCTTAGACAATAGATGGCATCGTTATGATAATATATTTGAATATTTTACTACAAAAATATAAACTTTCATGCCTGGAATAAACAAGAATATCACAATTCAAGGTTGTTTTACTCGCTTAAAGTAGCAATTGCTAACTATGACGCAAACTTCACAGGTTGTAACCAGAATGACGCTACTAGCGACAGAAAACTGTGAAAGTGCGCCTAAGCATTTAATTATTATTTCCATTACATTATTAAATTATCATATAATATTTACAGCATTGACAGCATCGTAATTATAAATATTACGACTTACAATCAATGTCTCGATTGACTTTCCAACGAGTATGACAAATAATCCATTTTTAATTACCGCCTCAATTTGGAAATTTAATAGACACCGCCAATTATGAGCGGGGCCAAAAAAGCACATTACAAACTTGGGATCCTCTTAATAGATTAGAAGCGGTGTTTTTGGGTTTCCGTCGCCCGTCGTCGAATTAAACGTAACCGATAATTATTTTCAGCTTACACGCGTGATTTTCACTTTTGATTGATGGAATGTTGAAAAAAGGCACCAAAAACTGGAGAGTCGCGCCTTCAGTATTATCATTATTATTATCATTGTAAATTCGCCATTAGAGCCGTTGCGTCACGACACACTGCCGTCCATCATCATGTCATTAGTGGGATTAGGAGGAGTGACTGATGCTGTTTTAATTCCTCCCGAGGATACGAACGAGGAAAATCAATTGTCGCTTGTTTGTTTCTTAGATATGATGTGAAAAGCATGCTAGGCGTGATTGTGGTATATAATTTATTGTGGAGGTGGGAAGGTTTGTTATTTTCTTTAATGTCTAGGAGAAAATTTGATGATCGAAGTGAAGTCTTAGTCTTATCCCTATACACATGAAAATATTAACAATTGTGTAACAATATAAATGCGTATAGTGACTGTTACTGTGTTGTATTTAACATATTCTTTAAAATAAACGCATTTTTGATAGACACTGGTAGCTGATTGTAAGTCAAAAGTGAAATCATAGCAATAAATTAATATAAAATTTCTTCAAAAATTCAAATATTAAATTACAAAACTGTTAGATTTTCAAATTGGTTTTATTGAAAACACTACATATGTTTCGCCACACTGTGGCTTCTTCAGGTAAAGAAAGTATTTTCACCTGAAGAAGCCACAGTGTGGCGAAACATATGTAGTGTTTACAATAAAACCAATTTGAAAATCTAACAATTTTGTTATCTAAATAGTGAATATGGATTTTCAACACTTAACAATCAATCAAATATTAAATGGTTATCGTTGCAAATATTGTTGAAAAAATATTTATTGAAATGATTGATTGATGAATGAATTTCACCTAAGAAATAAGAACACTTTCAAAAATTTATCCGCGTACCAAATTTTCATTATCATTTATTGGCATTACAGTTTTTTTCAATTTTTCACTATCATAGGGGATCAAAAGTAATTCTTAAGTCTTTGTAACTCAAACAAACGTGTTTCATGATATAAAATTTATAATGGTGTTTTATTAAGAATCAGTCAGATCAATTCAGCATTGTTGATAAATAATCAATTATGGATTAACTCAATTATCTAATTCAACTGACTTTTGTTGATTAATGAAGGATTTTGAATAACTAATGGATAACTAAACTCTCCTAAATTATCTAAATAACCTTATAAAGGCCGTTTGATGCCTTCGAATGCTTTTTGATTGACCTATGAAGACCGTTGAATTGATTTGAGTGATCTTTGAGTACTATCAAAGACCTTCAATTAATGTCACTAAATCTTCTATAAATGTTTTTATATGATGTTTGATTATAATTAAAAACTTTAATAACTTAAATGAACGTTAAATAACATGAAATACACATATTATTAAATTCATTTTAATAGTGATTTTTATTGAAGATTTGAAGGTTAAATCATTTTGAATGACTAAACGAATGTTAGATGATATTTGTTAATCTTAAAGAATCTAAAATGACTGTTGGCTAACCTTGAATATTATTAAATGATCTTTAATATACCTAATTACCATTGAATCATCCTTTATTGGCCTTAAATTACCGTTAGATTAACTTTAATTATATTTAAATAACATCAAATATCTGCTAATGACCTTTAAATACGAATGTATGAACTTGTATCAGGTCATCTTTAATGATCTTAGTTGATCGTTAAATAACCTTATATGTCTAAAAAATCGATAATTTTGTATTATGACTAGATAATCTTAAAGAAGCTATAATAAATTTTAGTGCTGTCAAATAATGTTAAATTTTTTGATGCCATTGAATTATTTTTGGTTGTGTTTAAACTACCACTGGATTAATTTGCCTGATTTTAATAACATCAAATCCTCTTTAATGATCGGTGAAAGGTCTTAAATGACTTTAATTAAAAGTGGATTAACCTCAAAACAATAAACAATTATAAGATGGTCAAGCATTGTTACTGAATGATCTTAAAGATCTCCAAATGATGTTTCAAAAGTATCAAATGCATATTAATGGTCGATAAAAGGCATTTAATGACTCTAAAAAAAACCATTATTGACTAAGCAATGATCTTAATTGAATTTTAAATAATCTTGAATGTATGAACGATCCTTAAATGCTCTTTTATTATTATCTGAAATGTCCTTTTAACTTTACATACTTTCAAATCACCTATAATTGTGTTGATGTTTTTGTTATCGAGCAGGCTTACAGGGTGGTAGGCTCCGGGTACTATTTTTGTGCAGGAGCACCAGTCTGGCTTAGGTTTGTACCTCTTCGAAAAGATGCTCTTGGTGAGGCAACCTTTCAGAACGTCTGCTAGTTGTTGAGAGTCATCGCTTGGTACCATTTTGATGACTTCGTTAAGAATTTCACCAACCCCAGGTGCTTTACAAACCCAGTAAGGCAATATCCTGTGTTAAGCTCCTATCACAAGGTTCTGGTGGAAGTCATGGGGTTGGTGGTTTTGTCCAAGCCTCTTCGCGACAATTTGAAAAGGTCTGCCCCACCGATTCTAGTCCACCTCCTCCTTTATCTGTCGCCATATATTTTGCTCCTCATGATTGATAGATATTCGCATTCTTAACTTAATCCTTTAATGGATTTGCTTATGCATTGCCTAAATGATAATGCATCTCGCTATTCATACTTACATCTCCGCATGTCACTAAAAATCAGATAAACGAAAAATATGTGAATTATCAAAAGTATTATTATAATCACTTTGGTAAATTTTCGTAAATGAAATACGATAACACTTTCAAATATTTATTTTGCTATTCTAGACAATTGTTTTGACACACTGTGTCTTCTTCAGGCGAAGAAATCCTTTCTTAATTTATTTTATTCTATTCTCAACTAAATCTTTTAGCAAAATAATTCATTATCAAAATCAAATATTTTGGATGTTAAATTAAAAACCCTAATTCAGGAATTTATATTAGTAAGACTTTACAATAATTTATAAAAGAAATAAAGAAAATTATCTTTCTGATTTAAAATACTGATCAATAATTATGAACATTAATGAATTACAGTATTGAAGATGAAAATATAAAACAAATTATTAAATCCCAGATTCAAAATGTAAACTAATTTCATAAAACTCAAAATGTTTAAATCATTTTTGCCTGAAAAAATGCTACTATAATTCTTGATCTTTGTTGTATAATGATTTATTTATTGGATATTGTAGCGAAAGTGATGAAAAATTATACTATAATATAATTTGAACCAATTTTCTAAATAAAAATATTTTGATGAACAGGGTCCATTATAAAAGTAATGCGCATTTTCTGTAAAAATACTTTCCCCTTAGCATCAATTCACTTGCAATAACATGCATGCCATGCCTGGAAGACAACCTGAAACTCTTTGACGGAAATATCTCTTAAAAACGTTGTAACATGGTTTTGGATATTTTCCATCGACTAAAAATGCTTTCCTTTTAGTTTTCTTTTCAGTGAGGGAAACAAAAAAAAAGTCGAAACTGTATGGGTGCTTGGGGACCACCAGGGTGTTGCACCGGGCTAGGAAAGCCGTATGGCTGGTGGTATTGTCTGGGTGCAGCCTAACAGTGTCTTTGATGTCAGCAAGCACGCGCGCAACTCGGCGTTTTAATCTCTTGAGCAACTGCAGGATAAAAGGCTGATTTCACAGTTTCTCCCTGCGGTACAAACTCAAAATGAACGATTTCTCCACGGAAGTCAAAAAAACTTTTGTTGGACTTCCAGAACGAGGTTCATCGGCGATCACCTTTCGGTCTTTTTTCAACGTCTTTTGCCATCATCCTCGAAGACCTCTAAGGCCTATTGAAGCATCTGGAATATTTCGGTTGAATTCTTTTCAAACCGCACACAAAACTTGAACAGCGTCGCGTTACTTTCATAATAGACCCTGTAGGTGAAAAAAAAATATCGTTTTTAATTAAAATATATAATGAATGTAATGAATATAAGTACCAACTACTCTATATTCAGTCATTTAAGATTATTTGCCTTATATTATAATTATAAAATTTAGGTAGCTGAAAATCTTTAAAAAAATTATTAGCACTTCTTTATTTTTAGCAAACTCTATATCGACAATATCCTGTTAGGCAGTTTTGTATAAATCTACGAAATGATGTTGTTGAAATACGATTATCTAAATGTTAATGTAAAAAAAAATCTTTTGGTGATAGCTAATAATATAAAATACTCTTTATTGACCGTTGAAATGCTGTAAATTATCATATTAAATGACGCAGAATAATTTATAGTTATTTAAGATACAAGTGTAAAAATGGATTCTTTATTGCACGAATTGCAGTTTAAAAACTGCAAGTGAGGTACAAGCGAATGTTTTTGAAGCCAGAAGTGCAAAAAAGAAACTTTTTACACGTGTGTGTCTTACAAAATTTTATCATCGATCGTGCAGCAATTTTCAATGTTGTTCATATGAGTAATATTTTGCAAATATCATTTTAATTGCTGCTAATTATCCAATGAATAAAATTAAAAATTGATGAAAACGATACTTAACAACCAATAAATAATTTGCGTAAATTTCAGTCGCCATTATTATTTGCGGAAAATAGTTATCTGTTATAAATTGCAGCAAAATGTTTAATAGTGATATTCAAAACATTCCTTCCGATTTCGAAGAGGCCGCGGCAATGGCAATGAAAACTTTGCTTCCAGCAAAATCTTAGAAGCAGTATGAATTAATTTATAATAAGTTCAATTAATGGTGTGAGTCAGAAAATGTCCATAACTTAACGGAAAACGTGTTTTTAGCCTACTTTTCTGCAAGAGGCAAACATATCAAACTATAGTCTTTATGGTGGGAGTATTATATGGTTGAGTCTTCAGTATTAGAAAATTGTCTCCAATTTCATTGATTCTACTTGCATTAAATTATATCTGCAGAGTTATGAGTAAAATTATGTTACAACATTAAGTATATAGTCTGTTAGTTGGATCTTCCGTCGTACGTCACAAACTATCGCTTCGAGAAACGACGCAAAAACATTCAGTCTGATAATGTAAACCAAATGCGTTAGAAAAAGAACGCACTGTAAAACTTTCGCCGTTTTTTGAAGCGATAGTTTGTGACGTACGACGGAAGATCCAACGAACAGACCATATGTATTTTTTACAAATTATTATTGATCACAGACTCGTACATTTTAAAGGTTGTTGATATACACAAAAAGTGGCCAGTCTTCATAGATACCTTAATGGGTCATTATAATGATTTTTTTTCCGAAAAAAACCTTGTTAGTAAATCCAATAAGTCAAACAGAATAATTTGTTCTAACGGACAATTAAAAACAATAAGACAGAACTTACATCTGATTAATGATTTGTGTTTAAATAGAAAAAGAATCCGTAATTCTCTACCGAAAATCTTTAATAATAGCTAATATTAAAGCCAATGATAATTATATCAACTCATCATCTAATGCTCCTAAAGCCATGTGGGGAATTATAAATGCAAATTCTATACGTCCGGAGTCACCTAGCTGTGATATATCAGCTAGTGATTTAAATTTTTTTTTACGAGTATTACTAATGATATTTTAACCAAGATACCTACATATGATGTGGACCCAATCGTAATAACCAATAAGACCCTATTTCACTTTCAAAATGGTTTTCCAGAGTGCGGTGAGAAATACAATTAATGCTTTGTCAATAAAAAGAGTAAGGATATTTATGGCTTATCAATGGACTTAATCAAATATTTAATTGATGTTCTTATTGATCCATTGACTAATCTCATCAATGACACATTAACGTCATTTACCTTCCCTGATGTACTTAAACTTGCTAAGATAATACCTCAGATTGTCTACTTTCTAGAAAACAAACCTTTATATTCATCTCAATGTGGCTTTAGGGAAATGAAATCGACTACTGATGCGATAGTTGATATTGTAGACAAAATAGTAACATGTTTTAAGGAAGGTAATTTTGCCATGGTCACTTTTCTTGACTTTAGCAAGGCCTTTGATTTTGTTTTTCACTCTATATTTTGAAGGAAATTGTATCTATACAATTTCTAACCTTCTGCATGCAGACTTATGTCATTATTTCTCTCAAATAGACGCTAAGTGGTTTATTACAATGGTTCAATATCAGAACAGCTACCCAATCAGCATGGTGTCCCACAAGGGTCAACTCTGGGACCCCTATTGTAGTTAATTTACAGCAATTATTTTGTAAAATATATGAATGATGTCGATGTTGTGCTTTTTGCTGATGACATGAACTTAATATCTTCGACAAAAACAATTAATGAATTCAAATTTTTGGATGAAACAGCTAAACTTAAATAAAACAAGTAAATTGTTATTTACATTAAAAACAAATGAAATAAATACCATTGAAAATACAATAAAATTCTGCAAATCTACCATAATATGTTGTGAAACTGCAATGGTAATGAACTGTCAATATACATTCATTCATTGTTAAGAAATTTGAGCATGAAAGTCTTAATAAAAATAATGCGAACTACTTATTTCTCATTTATACACTGGCATCTGACATATGGACAAATCTATTAGTGATCTATCACTAAAAACTTTTAGAGTAATAGTAAAACTATTACTAAAATTTGCATTGAAATGTCTTGAATAACTCTAAATAACGATGAATGACAAATATATGATGATGAACTAGATGATCTTAAAGTACCCTAAATATCCGTTAGATAACTTTGAGTATTATTTATAGACTTTTTATATACTCATTCTACTTCTTTTCTTTGATTATCTTTTTTTCTAAATAACAATGAATGACCAATTATCATTGGATCTTAAATAACCTTTTAATGACCTTGAATAAACGTAGGAATTTGAATGGATCACCTTAAATGATCGTTGGATAAACTTTACTGACTATTTCTTCGCTTTATACTTAAAAAATTATGTTATTTTCATTATCTTTCCCAAGTTGTGTCATTTCCATAATTTGAAAAATCCACGCAGTGTAAACGTATATACGTCTTTCAGAAACTATTGTTATATTGACAAGGCAATATAAAAATCTGGTGTAAATAAATCTTTTTTTTTTTCTACGTCAGCCAAAAAAATCCATATACGAATTTTTGTAAATGGATATTACAAATGATTTTACTTGGTCGAGCGTTAACTATGATAATCATTGGACTACTTTAAATCACCTTGGGTAAACTATTGATAACCTTGAATAAATATATACAATAAATGATGATGATGATGATGCTGAAGTCTGTCAAAGAAATAAATGGAGAAGTACCTTAACGTTAAGTGTGAATTAGTACTGAATGAATCCATTATTATTGGATTCTGTAAATATACCCAAGGAAGATTTTTTAACTTCAAAATGTATCAAGCTTTCACAATTATTTATTTTTTACTTCATTTCTACAAATTGAAAGACCTTAAACTTCAGTGGTCGTGATCGTTAATCAGGGTTATTTAGGGTGAGACGTTGAATATTTGTTGAAGAATCTTCAATGAAGTTCAACCACTGTTCAATTATCGTTAAATGCCATTGGATAGTAATAATTTTAAAAACCATTGTATGACCATAAATTATCATTAATCTTAAATCGTAGTTTTGTGACCTTGAATAATACTGAAAAATAATTTCATCAGTATTATATTTTCTTATTATTCATACGGTCTAAACCTATTGTCAACGTCTTATCAAAATAACTGTTCTATTAATATATCGATTTAAAAAGTATCGGTGACGCGTGAAAACAACTAAATTGACTCGAAAGAGTAATACGATAACAAGTAATGTGTAAAATAGTAATGGCCTTGAATGAAAGTTGATTTACCTTAAATAAACTTAATTTACTGTTTGGTAATGATTAAATGATCTTTCGATATCTTAAATAATATAAAATGACAAAGGTATGACCTTAAATTACCTATAGTTATATGATATTGTATATCGTGCTACTTTATTTAATAAAAGTCAGTGTTTTAATTTAATAATAATAATTGTGTTTACTATAATGGTTATTAAACGACCCTAAATACCCTAAATATTGGTTGATCTTAGATCACCTTGAATTACTCTTAGTTAAGGATTAAATCATCTATTGATGACTTAAATTGACCTAGAATGATTCTTGGATGACCTTGAATTATCTATCAATAAATGATATTTATTTGTTCAAGAAAACTGTTTGATTGCTTGAATAAAATTGGTCGTATCAATTTAAACTATTGTCATATCAAGGAAAAGGTACAGTCATTGATTTAATAAGTTATAAAAATTCGAATATTTTGTATAATTTCTAAAATATATTTTTAAAACAATTGTTCTGATATAGCTAGAAATTCTAAAAATTATTGAAACAAATAATAAATTCAAATTTGAGTCATGATGATTGTTGAGACCATTACTCCGTGGTAATCCATAATATAGAAACGAATAAAACATTTACTATGCTTTTTACCATAATTATTTATTGTTATTTATATTAATAATATTTTTTATAATTTATTTAATTTTATTCAACCTAGTTTTGCATTTAGATCAGAACTCTTCCCTAGCTGCTGGAACAGAGCCTCATCATTTCCAAACATTTTTCATTCAGCAAAAACACCAGCTTATCATGGGCGAGCTTCAATGTATCTCTCTCAAACTTCATCTTCTTAATTTTATCTTACGACATCACTAATTAAGTTTCATCTTTTGATAGTAATTTTCAAGAAATTATAAATCATAGTTTAAAACAAACAATTATCACAAACTCATCAAAGTAGAAACAAAATGCAAACTGCTAAAAATTAGATTGAAGAAATTGGGGTTATTGCATCAAGTAGTTGACAAATTATAATTATGTATATATGAGGATTCAATTAAATGTCTAAAGATTAATTGAAGAAATTAAATAATTTTGATTGATTTTAACGTCATCACTTAATAATGACTTTCAGAAGTTGAAATTTAAATCGAGTTTTTTAAATATTTTTATAATGTATTGAATTTTACAGGTAAAGACACAGTAAGTGTTTTAACTTAGCTTCTATAATAATATTATAATTAACAAACACTAATCATATTGTGACATTAGTTATATTGGAACCATGCAGAAATTCAGTGTCAATAATATTCAAATTGAGAGAAGTTTTATCAAGAAAGTAGCAGAACAAGTATCGATTATTCCAATAATATTGATAAAGAATTATCAATTAGATTATTTATTGTTACCGTTATTCTTTATTATTTAGAAAGTTTGCGTGAACTACACACGACCGCTTTCCATTTAGTCATTGCAACCTTCCTCAAGAAATTATTACTGAAATTCATTAATCTTGCACGCCAAAATAAACCTACTAAATATTGACTCACAAATTAGGAAATTCGACGGAATGAAACGGAAAAGTAAATTACCTTCCTTAATTATTTTTTGCCCAACAACCAAATTCTTACTAACTGAAAACATATAATAATCATATACATTGACACTGCAAAACTGTTATATTTACAAATGATTCGTTGAATAGTCAACAAAAGAAAAAGCATACTCATTACACAGACATATTTTATTGGCACACTCTTCATCGAAGGCTGGTTTAATAGTGAACACAATTTCCTGTTCAATTTCAGTCGTCGCAGAGATTATCGCACGACAACAGAACGGCATAACGGAGTTCGGACAGGCAAAAATGCCGGGAAAAGAAGAGCTCGTGATGCGCTTGTCTTCCATTCGAACACGCATCCGAGTCGCAGGAAGAACAATTGTTCAGGTGTCTCCCACGCAACTGTAAATTTTACTGCACAATTCAACGTTTTTTTTACGTAATAATCATTTCACCATTTTAATATTTTTCCCCGTTGTAACTGGTTATTATATTCGTGTGACGAGACGATGTTACTGTGTCTTACATGTCTCCTCGATGGGGAAATTGGTATGGAAATGGTAATAACCAGCGTTTCCCATCATCACGATGGATGGTCTTACCCTCATTCATCACACGTTCTTCAAATATGGATTTTATTCTACAACAATTAACTAATTATATTTGTTATTGGCAAATAATTAATTATAGAATGTGCATAATAATTTCTAAAATATTTACTGTTTGAGAAACTGTTGCGATTGTGAAAGAAAGTATCATTTGATAGATTTATTTAAATTTATGCATAATAACTTAAATACTACTATGCCATCTCTCCAACCAAGTAATTTAATAAAATTAGAAGCATAAGTATTTCCTAAACACATTAATTATAAATAGCTATTGGATTATAAATATACGCTATTAACTAGGATATAATTTGTGCGTTTAATTAGCTCAAAGACACAATTTATTATAACAAGGACATGCTTATAAAGGATTTTTTTTTGCTAATCACGACCCCTGGCGGTCGAAATTGTTAAATTCACTTGCGCTATCGTGTCGACCCGAGGCGCCGCGACAATTTGTTTATTGTTGCAGACAATGGTCCCCTTTATGTAAATACGCCACGAAATAAAAAAAATGGTCACGAATTCGGTTCAATTGAACAATTCGGCGAAGGTTTTTTTTTTGCAAATTTTTTGTCGCGATGGTATTGTTCTGGGGATTTTCTGCTGAGCTGTAATTGTTTTCTCTCGGGGTGATTTTTCTCCTACCCTCGTCCTCGTTTCTGATTAATCGTTCCGGTCATCTTTCTGACACGAGCAGATGTTGGCAATTTTTCACGTTGGCGGCTGGACGTCGGATGCGGATGTTGGTCCGTAATTTCCCTTTTATGCTCCTCGAGAGGTTTAAATCGACTCCTTTTTCCTTAAGAACTTAGAAAATGTGTCACTTACAGGCACCAGGCGGATCCCGGGTAATTGATCGTCCTAGCTTTTATTGACGTTTTATACGGATGCACGCTTGAAGACCGAATTTATCTAGTTTTCATCGCAATGATTTTTGACTATTAAAGAATTATAGTAGTTGCATTTCCATTAGTGATTGGAGTAGAATTGAGAGCACAAATTGGTCTTTAATTATCAAGTAATTCCATGTCATTCTTTTTATAGGCAGACGTAATAAGAGAGTACTTATTTTCCTGAGTTTATTGAGTTATTTATTCCTAAGTTTTTTTATCACAGATTTTGAGAACCCTTATTACTTGAGCAATTATATATAAAATAAACTTTGAAATTACTGTTTTCATTATTTAATAATGAAGGTGCTGTTGAAACTAGTCATATTAAATACTCCAAAATATTTATGTTAAACGTCATTAAAGAATTATACTAGTTGTAGTATCACTAGAATGGAACTTGTGAATAATAATTGGTCTTTAATTTTTATCCCTGTTTCTGTTAATGATTTTAACAGTATAGAAATACCTTTTAAAAACTTTTACTATTAAAAAAATAAAATACTTATTTGTGGTTAAAACGTAGTGAATTTTTCATTTCAGTGTAAATACTTATGCCATTTTAGCCCCTACTAAAATAACCTTGCATGTAATTTCTGTACTTCACCAAAACGTCAAAAATGGTGATGAGGCCATCATAGTACTTTCCCTATATTTTTAAAACTATGAGGTTTACGCAAAAGGGCTATGCTTAATTTGACTAAAATATAAAATAATTTCAATTTTAATAATCCTGTAAATATTGTATTTATCTATTTTTAAAAATTGTTATCTATGTTATAAAATTGGAGGGTGGAATAGTGGCCACCCACCCACCCAACATAAACATTTGAACTTTAACTAAAAGCTATGATTTAATTTATTTTCGGGCCACACCAACGGTAATGCAGTTGTAGTTTTCAGGAATCTAAAACAGTGTCAGTGGTTGAAGTAAAATTATATATATAGGGTGGGTGGGTGGCCTCTATCCTACCTTCCAATCCATGCATCATAGCAAAATTTTTTTTTTTATTTGTAGTTACGATCAAAGCTTTACAGACGTAAAAATTTTCAACAATCAAATTTCGACGATTTCTTAATTTCTAATTACCTTAGAGTAATTAATTTCGGAAATAACCTAAATAAACTCTGGTTTATGGTGTAGTGATTGGAGGGTGTGATAGAGGCTAACCACCCACCCTACATATACATTTGAACATCAACTAAACCTCTGATTTAATTTTTGGGCCAAACCAACATTGATACTGTTGTAGTTTTCAAGAATTTAAAACAGTGTCAATGGTTGCTGTAAAATTATATATATATATATATATATATATATATATATATTAATATATATAGGGTGGGTGGGTGGCAACTATCCCACCCTCCAATCCATGCAACTTCATAAAGATATTTTTTAAATTTATCATTACGTTCAAAGCTTTGCAGACGTTCAAATTTTCAACATTCAAATTTCAACGATTAATGTTTCTTAATTTCTAATTACGTTAGAGTAATAATTTCAGAAATAACTTAAACAAATTCTCGTTTATGGTGTCGTGATTAGAGGATGGGATAGTGGCCACCCACCCACCCTACATATATAATGAAATTTTAATCACTGACACTGTTTTAGTTTCCAGCATTACAAGACAATATATTGTTGATGATGTTGACTAACTTAAACAGTATTTAAGATTATTTATAAAGTTATATATAAGGTGGGTGGTGACTATCCCACCCTGCAATTACATTATCTAAATTACTGTTAATTTATTAATAACATCAATTAAATGAATGTTTTATAATTTTTTGAAAGTTGAAACACTGTCAGTAATTGCTGTTTAATTGTATATGCAGGGTGGGTGGTTGGCCACTATTCCACCGTCCAATTTTCTTTAAGTTCACTCGAATCTATAATCGTGTGAATATTGTTTTTATTAATTTTGAAAAATTGTAAACTATGTTATAAGGTTGGAGGGTGTGATGGTGACTACCCACCCACATACATATACATTTAAACTTCAACTAAAAACTGATTTATATTTTTTTGTCACACCAACAATAATACTGTTGTAGTTTTCAGAAATTTAAAATAGTGTCTGTGGTTGAAGTAAAATTATATATGTAAGGTGGGTGGCCACTATCGTACCCTCCAATTTTCTTTAAGTTCACCGTAATCAACAATTATAAATTTGACTAAAATATAAAATAATTCCAACCTTAATAATCGCGCAAATATTGTTTTTACTTATTTATAAAACTTGTTGTCTATGTTATAAAAATTGGAGGGTGTGATAGTGGCCACTCACCCACCCTACATATACATTTGAACCTCAACTAGAAACTCTGATTTAAGTTTTTGGTCACACCATCATTTATACTCGTCAATTTTCAGGAAACTAAATCAGTGTCAGTGGTTAAAGTAAAACTGTATATGTAGGGTGGGTCAGTGGCCACTATCCCACTCTTCAATTCTTTTAAATTTCTTCCCAATTAAAAATTTTAAATTTAACTAAAATATAAAATTATTATAATAAATATTGTATTTATCGATTAAAAACAATGTTTATGTTAGAAAATTGGAGGGTCTGATAGCGGACACCCACCCACCCTACATTTTTATTTAAAACTGCAACATGAAACTCTGATTTAATTTTTATTTTGGCCAGACTAATAGTAATACAGTTGTAGTTTTCAAGAAACTAAAACCGTGACACTGGTTGAAAGTTGATTGTATATGTAGGGTGGGTGGGTGGCCTCTATCCCACCCTCCAATCCATGCAAGATTGCAAAGGTTTTTTTTTAAATTTATCATTACGTTCAAAGCTATGCAGACGTGTGAATTTTCAACATTCAAATTTCGACGATTATTATTTCTTAATTTCTAATTACGTTGAAGTAATTAATTTCGGAAATAACTTAAAGAAACTCTGGTTTATGGTGTGGGATAGTGACCACCCACCCACCCTACATATACAATGAAACTACAATTACTGACAGTGTTTTAGTTTCCAGCATTATAAGAAAAAAATATGTTAATGGTGTTAATAAACTTAAGCTGTGTTTAAATCTAATCTTATAATCGTGTGAATATTGTTATTTGTAAAGTTATATGTAGGATGGGTGGCGACTATGCGACCCTGCAATTACATTATCTAAATTACTGTTTTAATTTATTAATGACTAAAGAATAAACGGTGAAAGTTTGTAGAAATATTAAGCAAAAGTGCTGGAAAATACTTGGAAATCTTTAACAATTTGGAAGAGAAGAGATATCCAAAATTCACTAGAAATCTAAATGAAAATTTGAAATGAAATTGCTTAAAAAATCGCAATAAATTAAAACAGAATTTTTGGAAAAATCAAGAAATCTCTAGAAAGTTTTTACAATTTGGAAGAGAAGAGAAATTTCTGGAGAACAAAAAATTAAAAATTTCTGTTTGAAGAAACTTCTAGAAAATAGGGATTAAATTTGCCAGAAATATTGAAAAAGAGATAAAAAATGGCTTTAAAATGCTAAATAAATTCTTAAAGACAGTTTTCGAAATTTGGAAGAGAAATTCTAAAAATCCAGAATAAACATTGTTAGAAAAAATTGTTCTAAAAAATTTTATGAATCCAGGAATAATTGTTGAAGAATTCTAGAAACCCAGATACAAAATTTTAAGAGAAGTTGCTAGAAAATTCTTAGCAAAAAAGGATATATCTCTTGGAAATTGTAAAAATTATGAAAATAATTGCTGGAAAATTCTAGATATCTTTGGAAAAATTCTAACAATGTGGAAGAGGACAGAAATTAAAAGAAAATTTTTGATAAATTCAAATTCCTAACAATTTCATTTTTAGAAAAATCAAGAAAATTTTATAAATTTTTAGAAATATTGAAAAAAATGCTAGGAATTTCTAGAAATTTTACCAAAAATTCTAAAAATTTTAAAGTTTGAATAAAAATTGCTTTAAAATGCTAAATAAAATTAGAAACAACAAATTCTACAAACCCAGAAAAAAAGCGTCCTTAAAATAATAATCATGCCATTTTTAATTTTAAATTCTGAAGAATTCTATAAGTAAGGAAGAAATTTAATAAAAATTCTAAAAATCTACAAAAAAAAAATGCTGAGAAATTCTTAACCAAATAAAGAGAAATTTCTGGAAATGTCTTCGCAATTTACTTAAAATTTTTAAAAATTTTGAAACAAATTGCTGAAAAATGTTTAAGATCTAGAATAATTTTTGATAGAAAACAGAAATTCGAAAGAAGATTTGCTGCAAATTGTTAAAAGAAATTTTAGAAATAGCTGAAAAAATTGTCAAAAGCAGAGAAGAAATTGTTGAAAAATTTAAAACCAGCGATATAAATATTCAAAACTGGTTTGATTAATATTTTTTTTAAATTCTAGAAATCTTTAAAAAAAACTTCTAAAAAAATTGCTTAAAATATGGAAGAAAGTTCTGAGAAATACATTTGTTTGATTTGATTGTTTTTTGAGCAGCAAAATTATCAACGATTAGTATTTAAAGTTATCATGTATATGCAGGGTGGGTGGTGGTTTTTTTTTTTCTAGAAATTAGTTTTTTGGGTTCAGGGGACCCAAAAACGGATATTTCCGCAAAAAAATAATTTCAAAAAAAAATCACGAAAACAATACTTCTCCTATATATACTACGTATATAGGGAAAGTAATAATAAATGTTAGATTTATTATTTTAGAGAAGTTTTTAAAATATGTTTTAAATTTCAATTAATAAAACATCTTTATCGAACCATTACTCAAAACTCAAAGGGTGTTTAGGCGAATCTATAAACTAACAAGAGGGAGTAATGTCTCATACAGCAAGACTAAGCGTGACCTCACATGGTGCCACTTTTCTTGTGGGGTTATTTGATGAATGAAGTGATAACCACAAACAGTTCATGTCTTGAAAGATCAAATTCAACAAAAAGTGGACCAAATTGGCCAAGCAGTGCTGCGGAAAGTAATAAATAATTTTAGATCATGATTGTAAGACTGAGTACGTCTAAAAATATGTCTTCTTACTGGAGTTATTTTCAAAAATGAAAAACATGAATGCTTTTATATTTGCTTTAACCTCATTTCTAAGAAAAAAACAAACATTTTAAAATAGCTTCTATTTATGCCCCACCCTGTATAAGCTTAAATTAATATTGTGGATATTTTGAGTGTACTAGAAAATATCAAATCCTAGTTCTGTAAGCCAGCTCTTCAATTAATATTTACTCGCATAAAGTTTATCTTAGTATATAAGATATTTAATGACTAGTCTTAATAATGAAGTACAATGACCAAGGTGACCTAAACAAAAACGATTCAATATGACTACGAACTGATCTAATCAAGCCATTAAGGTAAAAATGATTTTGTTCGGCAACAATGTTCAATAATATATTTAATGATGTGCATGTTCATTAAAATCTAGATTTTGCTTTAAAATTTTTGTCCATGGAGCCTAATTAATTTTCCTAAATTTTTACCAATAGAATTTTTCAGCGCTTCCTTTATTATATTACTTATATTTTAGCATAATGTCTGTCTTTTACCTTCGATGTTCCTATATATATCCTGCTTCAATCTTTACAAATTTTCTAGATGGATTTCTTCGAAATTTTTGAAATAATTTAGCAATTCTAGTAATATTTTATCGAATTTTTCTATTTTTACTAAAACATTTTTTTCAAGGATTCTAGAATTTTTTAAATAATTTCTATTTGTTTTTCCAAGATTCCTTTTAAATTAGGAGAATATTTTTATAGGGTTCTAAAATAAACCAATTAATTTACTTTTAAACTTTAGAATTTTCCAGTAAGCAAAGAATTTAACATTCCTTTTCAGTGGTTTCTTAAGATTTATAAAAGTTTTGATCATTTTTTATTTTGTCTTTAATCTACAATGTGAATTGTTCCTATAAAACCTTACTTTTCACATAATACAATCAAGGTGGCTAAGTAAAATCATAATTTTCATTCTTCTGAGAAATTTTTGTCTCGAAAAGCAATTGTTTAATTAGTAAAATGAAGTGTCGAACTGTCCTGTTGAATCTACAGGGTAGATGTAGGAAATTAGATGAAGAATAATATAAAATTAAAAAATATATATGATTCCATTTAAAAAAAGAGTTACGACAATTTGAAATTTTAGAAAATGACGTGTCTGATACAAAGGCAGGGTTTTGTGAGCTTCCGCTTTTTACATGTTTTTTTTTGCATCGTGAAGACAGTTTCATTTCGTTTGTATCGATCACAATTTTCTGTTAGAGTATACTACGTTGTAATTTTGATATGCTCGAGTAATATATATTTTAATTTGTGATTTCATTTGTTTAGAGAAGAATAATTATGTATTAATTAATGTACACATATTTCCGTAAAAGAAAATACATTTAATAAAATTGTGGCGTATATTTTACTGGTTGGAGGGTGTGATAGTGGCCACCCACCCACCCTACATATAAATTGTTATAATCATTACTGACCCTGTTTAAGTGTTTCCTGGAAACAATAATACAATTTAAGTTGGTGTTGCCAAGAAATTAAGTTTAAATTGCAGTTTAATTTGTATACATATGTAGGGTGGGTGGGTGGCCACTATCACACCCTCCAATTTCGAACCTATTAGCGAGAGTTCTACTGAATGCATTTTATAATATAAAACTATTTGTACCTCATTTAATACATAATTATTATTCTTTATATAACTTTAAACAAACCCTCTCTTGTGTAATAAAAACTGGAGGGTGAGATAGTGGCCACCCACCCACCCCACATATAAATTGCTTTTATCATCACTCACACTGTTTACATTTCCTGAATACAATAAAACAATTTAGGTTGATGTTATCAAGAAATTAAAAACAGAATTTTAGTTTTAATTTTAATATATATGTAGGGTAGGTGGGGGGCCACTATCACACCCTCCAATTATTAACACATCAACGAGACTTTTACTGAATGCATTTTTATTATAAAACATCTGTATTTCATTTAATACATAATTATTCTTTTTTTAGATGGATCATTAAAAAAAAACTCTCTTGTATAATAAACCTGGAGGGTGTGATAGTGGCCTCCCACCCACCCTACATATAACTTTTTACAATCATCACTGACACTCTTATAGTTTCCTGGAAACAAAAATACAATTTAAGATGTTGTTTCTAGGAAACCAAAAGAGTATCAGTGAAGAAAATTAAAATAAATATGTAGGGTGGGTGGGTGACCACTATCCCACTCTCCAATTTTTATAATACGCTCTAGTGTCTGTTTGTAATCATTCATTTAAAGGAGAATAATTATGTATTAATTAAGGTACATATATTTTCGTAGAAGAAATTGCATTTAGTAAAATTTTGGCGTATGTTTTACTGGTTAGAGGGTGTGATAGTGGCCACCCACCCACCCTACATATATATTTTAATTTTCATCACTGACACTCCTTTATTTTCCTAGAAACAATAACGCTAATTAAGTAGCTGTTGCCAAGGAATTGAAAACAGAGTTTCAGTTTAGGTTTTTATATAAATGTAGGGTGGTTGGGTGTCCACTATCCCACCCTCCAATTTAGATAATACGCTCTAGTCTTTGATTGTAATCATTTGTTTAGAGGAAAATAATTATGTATTAATTAAGGTATACATATTTTCGTAAAAGAAAATACATTTAATAAAATTGTGGCGTATGTTTTACTGGTTGGAGGGTGTGATAGTGGCCACTCACCCACCCTACATATAAATTGTTATAATCATCACTGACACTGTTTAAGTTTCCTGGAAACAATAATACAATTTAAGTTGGTGTTGCCAAGAAATTAAAAACAGAGTTGCAGTTTAATTTGTATACATATGTAGGGTGGGTGGGTGTCCACTATTACACCCTCCAATGTGTAAAACATTAGCGAGAGTTCTACTGAATGCATTTTATAATATAAAACTATTTGTACTTCATTTAATACAAAATTATTCTTCTTTATATGAATAACTTACACAAACCCTCTCTTGTGCAATAAAACCTGGAGGGTGAGATAGTGGCCACCCAACCACCCTACATATAAATTGCTATTATAATCACTGACACTGTTTAAGTTTTCTGGATACATTAAAACAATTTAGGTTGGTGTTATCAAGAAATTAAAAACATAGTTTCAGTTTTAATTTAAATATATATGTAGGGCAGGTGGGTGGCCACTATCACATCCTCCAATCAGTAAAACACAAACGACGATTATTTAAAAAAATAATTTATATAAAAGGGAATATTTACATAAATAATAAAGTATTGAAATTCGTATAATTTAGAATTAATTCATTGAAACTCTTGAGTATGTTTTATTAATTGAAATGCAGATTATTTTCTACAATTAGTCTTAAATTACGCAACTCATCAGAGGTAAAATAACACCTCTTATTTGTATATTATTAGTGAAAAACTTTTGATAATCCGAACTACCAGACTCCATTTAAGGCACAATTAATTTGTTAGTTATTATTTATTTTATGAGAATATATTTTCTTAGTATGAACTTAATACAATTTTGTGCTGGTTGTATTGTTTTCTTTTGCAGCAAAATGATCAACGATTAGTACTTAAAGTTATTATTTAAGAGATGATATATATACATGCAACATGAAAAAAGGCCCAAAACAGAGCCCCGAGGAACATCAGAAGTAACTTCGGTAAGATCTAAAAATTTCACTTAAATTCGATTGTTTAAAAACTTAAATTCTAAATAATTTTGCTTGGCTATTAATATATGATAATTAATAGTTTCAATGTCTTACTATGTTTAATTATAATCAAATAAGTACCGAATTAAAAACAAATCTTATTAGTAGTTTTAAATTATTTAATTTTAATGGAAAGCAATATTTATTAAGCGCCACATTTTATATATTTTTTAGAGTAGTAATTACATCATGCAAAGATAATGAAACGCGTTATATAAATACATACTTGAATGCAGCATGCAATAAATATTAAGCACTAATCTATTAATTTTTTTTTAATAAAAACGTACAGACAATATATTAGGCGCTCGGAAAAAAGTAATAATGACTAATGAAATGCGTCTGGATTGTCAGAAAAGAGAATGTAGATAATTAATACGAATCTGCACCACGCTGTGAAGAAATCCGAGGCTTTCTTAAGCAATTAAAAATTTTAACGCCCCAAAGTCTATCAATTAATCCAAAATCGAGACCTCAACGAACCTAACAAACCTCTAATTAAGTCCAGATAACATTATTAATGTGCCCGCATAAAAATGGATCTAATTAATTTCCTCCTTGTTAACCCAGTTCGACTGTTTTTCGAACTAGGTTAAAATACAGAAAAGTTAAACAAAACTAACTAAACACTAAGTATTATTTGCAAAGTGAAATAAACAATAACATGTGTAATTAATATCTAATAGAGAATAGGTTAAAAAAATAATACCAAATGAACAATAATTACATGATTATATTTCATGTATAAAGACAAAGACAAATGATGTGTTAGTTCATCTGGGCTATAGACCTGCAATCTTTCTGCCCTTTAATAATACCGAATAATTTCATATTTTTTAATTATTTCATATAAATCATTGAATTAGAAAAACACGAAAGTATTTCGTAAATCTAAAACAATGAGTGTTTTACTAAGACTACTAAAGAAATCACTTATTGAAACAACTACTTCTTTCGCTAATACCTCGACAGACATTAAATGATACAAAAGTAATTTTCTAAGTGGGTATCATATATCATTTGTTCATGGCTGAAAGACCAAGAGTCGATAGATGTTGATCAGAAGGAACAAAATTATGTCTGTAACTCCTAGAAACAAATATATTATTTTCTCATCATTAATAATTTTATGAATTAAGAGAAATTAAATGATATGACATATGTTCGAAGATATGTAAACAACCATTAAATAAAAATTATACACAGTAATCAATCAACATTTTCACACTTATTCATTTGATATATTAAGATATACTCATATATTATAATAATACATCATTAAAAAGTTTGGATGATGTAATGTATTTGATAGAAGTACCAATAATACGTAATGTTAAAATTAAGGAAGCGATCCAACACAGAAACAATGTAATTATACGGTGGAAAGATCTTATAATCTACAGCCATTCATGTTAAATTTAACACACACCATTACTACCGCTAATAGGTACTAATATAAATTACATTATTATTACAGGTCCAAACAGTACCTCGAGGAATACCATCCCATGAAAGTTCTTCGATTATATAACGACGCGTTTAATATGTTGATACGAAGAGCGTTTTGCTGTGTGTAACAATATAATCGGGTAATAATATGGGCACGTTAGAAAGGCCTATCATTGTCTTAAATTATGTTTGTAGACCGTTTTGTGTGAAACCTCATTGTTTTCCGCGGACGTGTCGGGAGAGGAGATTTGGGAGCGTGCGCCTTTTTAGAAATCGACCGGATCGGAACAATTGAACGATTGCCTTATCTGGTGATAAGGCTGTTTCGAAACGTCGCTGTTCCTTTTGCACGATCGCGCGCATTTATTTATTAATTGTCGGTAGAAATGAGATCCTGCCCACGTCCATATATGGACCTAATTAATGTGGACGTTTCGGATGTTTTGAAAAATGTTGCGTGCCTTGAAGAGTTAACGTCGGTCTCCCCGCTGTGACGGCTAGATTGCGCGTGCAAAAAAATCCTTGTCTTCTCGATACGATGATAAATCAGTGTGTTATCGGATCGACAAGGCTGTGGCCGGGGTATCATGTGGCTTTTGAAAAGAGTTTAGCGGGGGACTTTCTATTTCGTACCGAAGATCGTTTACGAAACATGCCTCGGATTTGATATTTTGGCAAGTTGATGTTCGTGAGTTTTGGATTATAAATTGCTTTGATGGGCGATAACGGTACATCACATTTAAGTAGATTTATCGACTTGTTACTAGCCAATACGTGCTGTTTCGAATGTTTTAATGTTTTCACATCGGTACGTACCAAGTCGTTTTTTTTACATTAGTCAATAGATCCCATTTGATTTGTCTCTGGCACGTAGTGATGACCCCAGCTTTCTTTATCTGAGATGATTCGCTCCAGAAAGCAAGAAAAGCTGCGTATGGAACTCGCACTTCAACATTAGTTTCGAGCGGACTTCTTACGCAGCTCCTCTTGCTGATCGGTGAGTTGCTTGAGAAGCCACTGCGCACACTTCCTATAATGTAATTTCTATGTGCTTGGTCCCCTGAAACACGTCTGAAAGAATGCTCAGACGACGAACTCAGAGACGCTGTGAAAGACTGGGCCACAGAAGTTCTGGCAATACAGAATCCTTCGGCTTGTTAATCAATATAATCGCGGACAAGCCTATGTTGTATAAAGACTTCACTTATATCCACAGGGTACTTTCGTACCTTTTCATTTAAAGACTCCTTAATTGAATCTTATTTTTGTAATGAGCAAAAAATTCTTGGAATATGGCAGTAGCTTTATCCGATTATTAGGAGCCGTAGATTTGGTATTTATGCACTCTTTGATATATTGTACACTTTTTTGAGGCACTAGAAGTGAAAAAAAACCACTTAAAATATAGTTGATACTTGTTGAGCTACCCTCTTGATGGAACCAGATATGTAATTTTGGTGAAGAAAAACACTTGTTACTTTTTAGTTTCCCTATATAGTATATATAGGGGGACTATTGTTTTCGTGTTTTTTTTTTTAATTCTTTTTGCGGAAATATCCCTTTTGGGGTCCTCTGAATCCAAAACACTAATTTCTAGAAAACAAATTTTTGTGTCTGTGTGTGTGTCTGTCGGTGGGCGCTGTTTCTCAAAAACCAATTATCTGTTTGAGATGAAACTTTAAACTTAAGGTTTCATCGTTAAAAACTGGAACTGAAAAGCTTTTAGTGAATATTCATAGACCGGAAATAGAAGTTTACTCGGGGAGTTTTTTGTTTTTTGGTGATATTTTTCAAAATATGAAAAATTCTAAAAAACGGTTCAAACAAAAGTTAAACTAAACTTTCATTCACCTGATGAAGCAATAAATTTGCGAAACAATTATAGTGAAAATAAACACACATTTTTGAAAATCTTAGTTATTTACAACTTTAATATACAAATGAATATGGATTTTCAACACCTCAACGCCTTATCTATCAACCAAAGTTAAAGGGAGTGAAAAACTGAACTAGTTTTATTTAAACATACTTTTCATAAAATTCTTAACTTTCGAGAAAGAAAAAAATTTAAAATTTTGACATTTTTTGCCAATTGCTAATAAACCATTGGAGTTTTATGAAATTTATATAATAAATAATTGTAGAGAATTAAAAAATGAAAAAAATAATTAAGAACAGACTTTTTGGGTAAACCCCATAGTTTTCGAGTAAAATGTAGGGAAAATAATGGTCACATCACGATTTGGAAAGTATTGTTTTCGTGAATGAGAATGTCTGTGGACTCTGTATCTCAAAAAAGGATGATCTGTTTGAGATGGAACTTTAAACTTAATATTTTATCATTAAAAACTGGAACTGAAAAGCTTTTGATCAACATTCATAAACCGGAAGTGGATGTTTACCCGTTTTTTATTTGTTTTTTCTCAATATTTAAAATATAAATTTATAAAATATTGCATAACTTTTCAAACCAAAGTTAAAGGGAATGAGAAACTGAACAACATTTATAAAGACAGGTTTTTCGTAAAGTTCTTAATTTGTGAGAAAAATATTTAACTTTAGAATATTTCAGAAAAATTTTTAGATTTTTCTTTAAAGATTCTTGAAATTTCAGTAATTTCTCCTCCATACTTTTAGTTTTTATTGCAACTTCCTTCCAAAGAACTTTCATCGAGAATTCTAGAAATTTTGAAAGATTTTGTTTAACTTTTTTAAATTTCTATAATTCTCTCAGATGATCCATACTTTTAGTTTTTCTTTTACATTGTTTTTATTTCATTTTAGGCTTATAAAACTTTTTTTGAAGATTCTAAAAGTGTACAGTAATTTCTTTTTCTTATCTGATAAATAAATAGATATTTCCAGAATTTTTAGCAAAGAATTTATTCGAAAGTTTTACAATTTATTAGGAAATTTTCTTCTAATTTTCTAGAACTTACTTAGAGGCTTCTAAAAGTTTCAGGCATTTCTATTTTGCATCTTCCTTTCCATAGAATTTTGATCGAGGATTCTAGAATTTTTCAGTTGTCCTTGTAGATTTCTAGAACTTATTTGGAGGATTCTAGAAGTAAACATTTCTTCTTCATATTTCCAGAATTTTTAGCGAAGGTCTTATTCGGGAATTCTAGATTTTTAGAAAGTTCGTTTCAATATTTTTAGAAATTTCTTTGAGGCTGTTTTCAGTAATTTCTGTTCCAGATTTTAATGTTTTCTTATAAATTGCAAAGATTTTCTTCAGGGCTCAAAAATTTAAACAAAAATCTTTTTCAGAATTTTACACTTTTTTTCGAGAGTTCAGAAATTTCCAATAACTGATATTCAGATTTGGAGGCTATATCTAGACTCTTTTCAGTCATTTCTCCTCCAGATATCAAGATTTTTTTTTTCAAGCAATCTTTTAAATTGCTAAGTTTTTAGAGAGAGAGAGAGAATAACATCTTTATTCAGACAACTATATATACAATTAAAAACATTGACAAATGGAATATAATGGTTAGTCTGTCCGTTTGGGCTATCGACCATCGGTCTTTCTGCCCTGTCTTGACTCTAAGTTATGTTTAAAAAATAAATATCTTTGCTAGCTAGCTTAACCGTCTGGATGATTCGAACTAATGAATTGATGTAGCGTGATTGATGGGTGTTTATGTTTAGGGGGGATATTGGGGTTTCGGGGGGTACAGAATTTATTGAGGAGGGTTACATTAAAGGGATTTTTGGCAAATTTTATACTAAGGCTTATTATTCGTTGGGATAGGGGGGTGACTTGAGTGGTTTCGTAAAGGAGAACATTAGAAGGATTGTGTAGGGGGTTAACAGGGTGTCTTAATTTGGTGAGGGTACGTAGGGCTGACCTTTCGGCGACATTGAAGTGATGGAGAGTGGAAGGACGGATTTGGTTAAATAGGATCGCACTGTAGTCAATAAGAGGTCGACAAATCGATGCATATATTTTGACGGCTGTTTTTGTGGATATGCCCTGATTTTTGTAGGTTAATACACGGAAATGTCGAGCTCTTGTTTTGATTTTGGTTTTAATTGATTGTGCGTGGGCTGTAAAGGAAAGTTTGGAATCGAAAAGGACGCCTAGGTATTTACAGGTGTTGGAGGGGTGGATGTAGGTATTGTTAATATTAATAGAAGGGGAATGCGGTGTGATTTTATGGTGGGGAATAAAAAGTTTGGATTTGGAAGGGTTTACTTTCATTCGCCATTTGGAACACCAGGATTGGATTGCATCAAATGATGATTGAAGGGATAGTTGGGCAGCTTGGAGAGTAGGGGCGTGGGTAACCAGGGCAGTGTCGTCAGCAAAGAGGAGTAAGTTTTTAGATTTTTCAAGAATTTTTTTTTTCTAGAAATATAGATTTTTTAAAGGTTTCTAGAAATTTCCAACAATTTCTTTTGTAGAGTTCTAGAAATTTCTCCAAGGAGTCTACTATTTTTTTTAATTATTTGTTGTATATTTAGGTTGTAGAATTTCATTAATGATTTTAGAATTCGCTATAAATATCTTTTCAAAAATTTTAGTTTCTTCCGTTAATTACTTAGATTTGTTTCCTTATTTTGTTGTTTTTTTTTTCTCAAAAATGTCTGTTAATTATAGTATTTTTGAGCAATTTGTTTTCGATATAGCAAAGCAATTTTTTAAGGGTTGTCTTTTAGAATGTTTTTGCAATATTTCTGGAAATTTACAAAATTTTCTCGAAATTTTAGGCATTTCTTATCTAAATTACAAAAAAAAAATTCAAGATTTTTAGTCTATCAACTTGTATTTGATGTTAGGAATCATTTCGTAAAAGAATTTTTTTAAACCGTTCTTGCTATGGAAAGTTATTTTAAAAATACTGAAAAACAATTGAAAATCGAATGTCTAATTTTTAGCATTTTTACTTCTCTTCGTTGCTAGTAATTTATTGGTGAAAGAATTTTCGTAATTTCATAACTATTCCAAGAATTATAGCTAAAATATAAAAAAAAGACAATTGAATAACAAATTTTTAATTTTTATTCTATTAATTTGAATTGGATGTCAGCAATCGTTTCGAAAAAGAATTTTTACAATCCGTCCATCCTGTAAATAGTAATTGTAAAAATGCTGAAAAACAATAGAAAATAAAATTTTTGATTATTTGTCAATGAACTTGTATTTGATGTTAGAAATCATTTCGTGAAAGATTTTTTAAATCCGTCCGTGCTGTAAAAAGTTATTCTAAAAATACTGAATAACAATTGAAAATCAAATGTCTAATTTTTAGCATTTTTACTTCTCTTCATTGTTGGTAATTTATTAGTGAAAGAATTTTCGTAATTTCAATATTATTTAAAGAATTATAGCTAAAATAATAATAACGAATTATTGATTTTTATTGTATCAATTTGAATTTGATGTGTAAAATTTAGGAAATTTCCAGTAAATTGCGAATATTTAAATGAAGACTTTTTTAGAAAATTTGTTTTAAAAAATCTAGACACAAGAAATTTCTAGTAATTTCTTCTCCACATTTCACGAATTTTTCAACTTGTCTTCTAAGTCGCAATTTTCTTTGAGGCTCTAGAATTTTTAGAATTTACTTCTAGAAATCTAGATTATTTTCTCGAGGGTTCAGGAAATTTCTAGTAATTTATTCTCCAGAGTTCAAGATTTTTTTTTTGAAGTCGTCTTTTAAATTGCAAAGATTTTCCTTGAGGCATTCTAAATTTTTTTCTAAAAGTTTAGAGTTTCGACAACGACTAATAACTTCTTCACCAAATTAATTTTTTTTTCAACTTTTCTTATAAATTGCGAAGATTTTCTTTCAGCCTCTAAATGCTTTTTTAATTCCTCTTCTTTTCGAGAATTCAGATGATTTTCAGTAATTGTTTCTCTAGAATTCAACATTTTGTTTCAACTAGAGGCTATAAAATTATTTAGAAAGTTCTAAATTGGGGAATTTTTCTTGGAGGGTCTAGAATTTTTTAGAAAATTTTCTCCTACAAATAATTTCTTATTTTCGAGAAATTTTAAGGAATTTTCCGTAATTTCTCTTCCCGAATTCTTATTTTCGAGAAAGTTTTAGGAATTTTCCGTAATTTCTCTTCCCGATTTTAAGATATTTTTTCAACTGGTCTTCTAAACTTCTAGGAGCCTCTAGAATTTTTTTAGAAAATTTTCATTTAGAAATCTAGATTTCACCTACAGATTTCAATGTTATCTTCTTATCTTACAAATTACAAAGATTTTCTTGGAGACTCTAGAACTTTTTAGAAAATTTGTTTGTAGAAATCTAGATCTTTCTTGTCTTACTTTTTCAAGAATTCAAGAAATTTCCACTAATTCCTTCTCTAAGTTTCAAGATTTTTTAATTCAATCCGCTTTCTAAGTTGTGAAGATTTTATTGGAAGCTCTAAAATTTTAATAATTCGTAGGAACGGACGCAACCATTCTCTTTATCAAAAATTTTACTTCTGACAATTTTCTTCTATTTAATTTTTGTAATTAAAGTTATTGCAAACCGCGAGGCGATCAGTAAAACATAAGCGAGGGTTTTAATTAAAATTTGTAAAACGCAAATAAACTTAACATTTTTGCAAAATTTAATAGATTTATTGAAACAAATTTTGAAATTTAAGAAATTTTGAAAAATAAGACAACTTTTAAAACAAAAGTTAAAGAGAATGAAAAACTGGAAAAGTTTCATTGAAACATTTTTTGTAACGATCTTAATTTAATTTTTATTACAATTTTTTGCTTATTGCTAATAAACTATAGGAACTAAAATGAAATTTACTTATATAACAAGTAACTATAAAGATTTCAAAATTGAGCAAATTGCGTAAACCTCATAGTTTTTGAGTAAAATGTAGGGAAAGTACTATGATGGCCACATCACCATTTGTTACTTTTATTTTCAGTTTCCTGACACGTGTTTCGATCACACTCGATAATTTTCAAAGGTTAAACTCTAAAAATGATCGATCGTTTAAACTTTGAAAATGATCGAGTGTGATCGAAACACGTGTCAGGAAACTGAAAATAAAATTAACAATATGGAACATAACAAGTGTTTTTCTTCACCAAAAAAAAGTTATTGAAAATGTACGATATGCGCTTTCATGGTTATTCAAGTATAAGGTCATACAAGTATCTGTTAAAAAAATTGCGAAAAATAAAGTGGTAGTAGTAGTAGTGTTTGGCTATCGACCACCTGGTCCTTCCGCCATGTGTCATGTGTGTATTTGTGTGTGTGTAAATTGTTACTTTAAAGGATCGCCTCCGTCAACGAAAATAGATTTTTCCATATTGTTCATTTTATATACTAAGGCCTAATAAACTATCTACTGATGACGACCTTCTCTCCAAAATATTTTCTATAGATGAGGCATGATTGTGTGCACGTACGTTAGTTGCAAAGGTGTAAAGCCCTACATCAACAAATCTTTGCTTACCAAATTGGGTTTGATTTGCCATAATAGGGCTAAGGGTGGAACTTGGTCAACTCCGCGTGTGTGATCTGCGTAGTCTTCAATATTAGTGGTTCTTTTGTGCTCGATGAATTCAATAATTAGTGGAAATTGGACGTCAAAAAGGACGATGAATAATACCTTGACGCCACCGCTTTAAACTCTTTAGGAGTAGGTGACAACGCATGCTTCTACTGCTAGCCATCCCGCTCGTACTGATAGCACTAGCTCTTATCACATGAAACCATCCACTCCAGGAAACAAGAGGAACTACCTATGGAACTCGCACTTCGACATCTGTTTCAAGCGAGCTCCACGCGTAGTTTTTTTTTGCTGAACGGCGAGCTGCTCCAGAATCCACTGCGCGCACATCTTCCTATCGTAAATAATTGTTCACACTATTCCATCGCTTTGTGATTTTCGTGACTTCCATTGGGTCAACCTAAAATAAAATTTAATAACAAAGTTTTTGTTCTAAAAAAAAGCCTAATATGGCAAGTAAACTGATGAAAGAATATCAAAGTAACATTTACTGACAGCAGAGACATTAAAGCAGCATTGAGCGAGAGTGGAAGATCATTTGGACGAGAACTTCAGCCTTTTCATGTGAAATCGAAATTTTTGTATACATTTTACAGTTCCAAAACATTGGATAAATAAATAAATATCAATATCAATGTCCCTAATAATTGAATCGTATTTTCGTAATGAGCGAAACATTTTTGGAATGTGACAGTAGCCATTTTTCGATCATTTGGAGGAAATTGGTATTCAATTTTACCGTACATAATAACTGTATTTGATACAAAATGCAAAGTTATTTGAACATTTACAAAAAATAATAGACCATATAACTTTACTTCAATGCTTTCACAGTCAATTCAGGTTTAATTAGAAAAACACTAACAAAAGTATTACAATATTATACATAATAAATGTTTACAATGATATCCATCGCACTTGGAATGTGTTGAATTCACAAGATATGTGTTCTTCCATTGTCACCATTTATTCTTCTGGCAAAAGTTCTGCTCCACGAACACTTCCTTGATGACTATTTATCGAATGACTTGCCAAACATGGCCTTTTTGGTCCAAAAAAGAGATTATGATTTGATACTACGTGCCATTATTAAAGCCCTTAAAGATCGTAAGAGTAAGAAACAAAATAACATTAAACATAGTGGAAACATCTCTTTAGATGATCTGATTTCCTTTGCATTGGTCTTGCCTTGTTACCGTGAAGGAAGTCCCGAGAACTACTCAATTTGTAGGGTGGATCATTAATGGTAGATACAATCAAGTCAAGTAGAACTCGGTAAAAACACAAAATTTCAAAGTGTAATAATAAATACAAAATGGAAACAAATACCAAAGCGATAAATAAAATATGTTTTTCAAAAGAAACAAGATTTAATAACCAGAAGAGAAATCATACAAGAACAATAAATTCAATAAATTATTACTATATAAAAATTAATACAAAATAAAGATTATGAAGTATATATTTCGAAGGACATTAAATGAAACAAGTAGAAACATGTATGTAAAAGCAGATAATAAATGACCACTACGAATGGATATATTATGAATAAGGATTAGAGAGAAAAGATATATGCAGTAAACATGTAGGAACAATACAATTCCAAATAACTAGAAGTTATAGTTATATCAATAAGAAGAAGAAAAGTCTTAAGGATATTTGGTAGGGATGTATAATAGAATAAGTATTAAATATTATTGTTAAACAAGGAATATATATAGATATGAGCACTAAAGACTATAAGAATTATAAGGTTTGTTGCTATAGAACGAATCTGGGCAAGATGATGATGAGTAGTGATATTTAAATATCTGTATAGCGTGTGTTTATCAATGTATATGGCAAGGAATGATAATTGGTTATTGTGTTCTAATTTTACAGTGAATTTCATATTGTGGTAAGCACTGTTCAAGTGACATATGGTACTGTAAAGCTTGTCTTGGCCGTGGAGATAAATGATGAAGGTGTTATTAACATCACATAGCTATAGGAACAAAGTGAAAAGGACTGATTTTAATGCTTTGATCTAGAAGTCTTCTACGAATAATTTGGAATCATAAATGAATTCATCTTTGATGCTTCTTTAATTTGTTTATAGCGGCTACAATCTCATGGCAAATGGCCAAAATAAATCATTAGCCAAAAAAAAAGAATTGTGAAGCTGAAATGATTTTAAGCTGACAATCTAGATGGGATTCATCTATAAATGGCTCATGGGCAAGGCATAATCCCAAATATCTCATCATGGATTAGTCATAAGCACGGTGAAGTTGACTATTTTTTAACACAAATCTTCAGAGGTGGTTTTATTAAATACCTCAATAGAATTGGTAAATCAATTAATGATTTGTGTATTTGGTGTAATGTAACAGACATTGCATTGCTTGTTCGAAAAAAACATGGAATACTGGGTGAAGAATGCGCCAGCGATACCACCAGTATTCCAAGAGGTTAGAGCCCCTTTTGAATAAGGGGGGTAGTCTCACACACCCCTGCATTGAAGGTACGGTACGTACAACATTCCTCCAGTCACGAAAAAAAGGTACTATATATACCATAGATAGTTTTGCTGATTTGATAATGTGCAGAAAGTATAATGATTTATTAAGGGAGAATTTAGCCGATTTACCACTGGGTTCAAGTTCTTCAGCCTGGAATTTATCTAATTTATCTGTGGGTGAGATGAAGGCACTGATTATGGACCGAAGAATTGATCAGGTTTATATATTTTAGCTAAGACATATGTGGTTTAGAGAACTTTTCACGTAATATGATGATTGATTTTGGTTTTTGTGTCTTTTGGTAGGTAGTAGAATCAAAATTTATAAGTTTGTAGCCGTCATGATTTATTTTTATTTTATTTTTTGGTAATATTCAGATTTGGTTTTACCGTTAACAGTCGATAGGATAATGATGTTCGTGATTTGTCTTAAGTTTTACTTCGCAGAAAATTCGCTTCGCTAAAGTGAGGGCAAAGCTCAAAGCTTGGGGCAGTTTTTGGTGAATAATTTCAGAAGTATTACTGTAGGCTTTGTAGAGACTGGATTTCATGATGAATGACTTCTACATGGATTGTGTGAAGAGCGACGATAAAATTGTTGTCATTTTATAGGATATTAATGAAGGCTTGGTCTACTGGTTTATCGGACAATTTTAGAGTTTCCACTGTGCTGGGTTTAGTATATGTCTGTGCTACTTTATTGTATTTATTATTTTAGTTTGTCTGTGGATAAGGATTAAGAGTTTTCGATTCGGAATGAAGAAGCCAATCTTGAATAAAGGCTTGATCTAGCTACTGCACATACTGCTTCAATTATTAAAATTCAAATATAAGTTTCTTTTATTTATGTTCAACCCAATTCGCACTTCGTCGTTTATCCTAACTTACTAACTCACCTCACTGATCGTTGATTTTGTGACTTAACTTTTACGTCATAAACGCGAGGTCGTTATGATATTCGCATACAAAAATTTCTATCGTCTAAATCTATAACTCCTTCAAGAAATAAACGTTCAGAAACTGCTGACATTTCTACAATATTTGGTAGATTTTGTTTAATAATCAGAATAATTAGTATTTCCAGTTTTGCTTCATGTATTTTATTTTAAGCAGCATTGGGTTACATTTTTTGATATTGTGTAACGTGCTTGTTGCTATAAATAATATTCCAGTATTATAAATGCGTTACCTTCAAATCTAAAAATGCATCTTGTTCATATTTAGGACAATATGAAAACTTCAGCATATTTTTGAACGTGGTCGAAATACCGAAACACCCAACCCCATTTATGCTAATGTAATATTAATCTATCTGTCAGCCATGATGAATACGTGATAATAATTTGCGCATTCGATTGGATAACCGATTCATTATTCAATACCAGTATTATGATTGATCGTTAAAAGTTATAAATGTTTGTGTTAGATAGGCATCTGGTTGGAACTAATTATTTCTTGTACGTTATGAATGGACACAATTCGCCACGCACATTTAACGCCAAAGGGTATTTAAAGGATTTAATAGAAAATGCGAGAAGAAATGGGCATCGGTGGCGTTTGGAATTTTGCTCCACAGTCATTTGCATTCCTATGACCTGAGATAATTTCTCGGGTGTGCAAAAAATATATGTAACGGAATAAACCTACGCGGTTGCTGGTGACACATACGGTGCTAAATAGTCTGAACGATGACTATATATATAACAATTTACCTGGTTAAATGTCGAAATTTGCATTTTTCTTTTCATTGTTGTTTAATGTGTAATTTGCTTCAGTTTAAAGAGGAAAAGTGTTGTTTATGTTATTTATTCGGAGAATTTTTTTATCTTTCTGGCAAAAGTTATATCAAAAATAGCTTCATCACATATCTATAAATCAAATCTACTAAATGCTTGTATACATATAAAAAATCTATACAATTTGTCATGAAATAAGAATTTTGAAAGCAAACAGGTGTTACAATTTATATTCATTGTAATTTGGAATTAACATAAAACAAACTTTCACACGTACAACAGCTAAAATATCGATCGAACATATTTTCGATAAAGAAACAAAAACCCGAAAATTTTCGCGCCCGAAAAAAATCCAACTTTCCAATCTAGATCCGTCAGAACGAATTCATCAAAGCCACCGCACGTGCAACCAAAACACACGTAATCGTGTTACGGCCAAATTTATGATATCAAAATTAACCCAAAGCGAGCCGATATTTCAAATTCAACACTTGTAGCCAATAAATTTCAATCCAGCTTTCATTTCTTTGCAGGTCTCCATTACCATACAACAGGCGCAACTCGGATGAAGTCCCACACGTTCTGCCGTAAGTCCGTCCTTTTATTACAATGTTATCTTTTTTTTTCTTTCTTTCTAGTTCTTACGGATCGGCCGTTTAATTAGTTTGCTTTCTGTTAATTTAATAACGACGATCCGGGTTTCTGATGTTTTGTGCGATGTGCGTGCGAACGGCGGGCGATTCCCATTCGCCGCAAGAACAATTGTTTGGTCGCCTAATTAGCATTAATTAAGGCGAAAAGAAAGTGCGCGCGTATACCATTTTTTATTATTCTTCTCTCGGATCTTAATTGCAAATTATCGCTTCTCACACTCTACATGTGTTCGAATTTACGTAACGCCGAAAAAGAAAAAAGATTGTGAATATTCATTTCGGGTATCATTGGGTGATTCATTCGGATTTCATTGTTGTTAGCGATTAGAAACGTTGATCGTATAAATGTGTAGCTAATTACTTTCCCTATATAGAATATATAGGGGAAGTATTGTTTTCGTGCATGAAAATATCTGTAGGCGCTCAAGGTATTGGAAATTATGAAGTGAAAATTGCTTTCGTTGGTTTTGAAAAATTGTAAAAAATTAATATCGAATTTACATCCATTTTTAGATTTCTGGACTTTTTCAGAATCTTCCTAATATTTTTATTTATATTATTAATTTAATCAAAATTTTCCAACTATTTCTATTCAATCTTTTTCGTGATCTATTACTTTACTTAATCGATGTTTTGAGCATTTTCTAATTGTAATATTTTTTCTATGACTTTCCAGAAATTTCTCTTAAAAATTATGGGGATTAACTCGAAGTAATTTCTCTTCCAGATTTCTAGATTTCCTTCAAGATTTCTAGAATTTTCGAGTAATTTCTCTTCCAACCTGCTAGAATTTTATTTGTGGTTTTCAAATTTCAAATTCTAGTCATTTTCGTTCACATTTGAGGAATTCACAAATATTTTTGATTTCTCCTCCATTAAAAAAAACCTTTTTTCATTCTTTGATTTATCGGAAGATAGAGATAAACATCTTTCTTGAATGTAGTTTTACAGTAATACGACATAACAATTTTTATGCTGCTTCTCTTCTTCTCCGATGGCCATGGTCCGATGGTCTTTCTGCTCTTTTATTAATAATTTTAAAAATTTTCTTCTAACAATTTCTAGCAATATATTTTTTCAGATTTTCCAAAAAATATTCCCTTTTTAGTACTTTTATTTGATCAAAATTGTTTACCAATTTCTATTCCAATTTTCAAAACATTCCCTTATTTACTTCTTTTCCTTTTCAAGGGTTCTGAAATTTACAACTAATTTTCTAGATTTCTAGAATTTTTAGCAATTACTTCTGCATATTGTACAATTTAACTTCAAGTCTTCTAATATTTCTAGTAACTTCTCTTCCAGGTTTCTAGAGTTTTCTTAATCTAATAAAATTTTTCTGAAAAGTCCTAAATTGTGAAAATTATCTCTAAGGGCCTAATGATTTCCATCAAACTTTATTTTTCAGATTTCTAGGCTTTGTCAGCAACATATATTTAACATTTTGCATATTATTCTAGACTTTCTTGTTCTACTTTATCGAAAATTTCTTTAAGGATTCTAAATTTTATTTAGCAATTTTTATTGTAGATTTCTAGGATTTTCCAGAAGTTTCTCTTTAAAATTTATGCGAATGTATCTTTCAAATTTTAACATTCTACTTTTTTTATCAGAATTTGCACCATTTTTTAGAAATGTTCTGATTATGGAAATTTACTTCGAAGGTTCTAAAATTTTTATACAATTTTTTTTCTAGATTTCTCTAGAATTTTTGGCAATTGCTCCTATAAGTTGAATGATTTAATATTGAGGTTTATAAAATGTAAATATATCTAGAGTTTTCTATTCCCTAAAAAATCTAGTTTTATATTAACTTCTCCTTTAGAATATAGAAATTTGTTGTTGAGTTACGTGAAGATATAATTAAAACTTGATTAAAACACTAACACTTTCTTCACAATTAATTTTTATTTCGCTAGATGTACATTTCGGGTACTATGCACTCATTATCAATAGCTTATAACTTAGATTTCAAATTCCGTTTTTAATATAACTTTTCGAAATCAGAAGTTTGTGATAATTAAGATATTGCTTTTTGCTATTAATAGTACGACTAACCTAAGTGAAATCGTCATTCTATATCTGATAATTCATTACATCACACATAATAGTTTAGATGTTTCAAGAATCGTGATTTTGGCATTGAAAACAAGTCTCGCTCTTGAGAGCCAAAAGAGGACAAAATATTTGAAGCATTACTCTATTAAGATCCGAGTAAAACGCAAGCAATTTTCGTACGACTGAAATCCATTCTTCTTCTTCTTTCTCGTTCCAAATATAGGCGACCAACCAGGTTATGAACACTTTTATCACGGCTGCTCTGAATAGGTCGGTGGTAGTTTTTGAGAATCAGGCTCTTAAGTTTTTAAGCCATGTTATTCTTCTTCTTCCTAGTCCTCTTTTACTACACACTTTTCCTTGGAGATCATATTTTAAAAGGCGGTATTTGATATCGTTTCTCATAATTTATTCCAGGTATTCAAGTTTTCTTGTCTTGATGATTTTCATTACTTACAAGACCTTCCTCGTTCGTTCCATTACTACATTGTTGGTCACTCTTTCTACCCAAAAGATCCTCACGGAAATCCATAGGAATAATTAAAATTGTATGCCTTATAAATTGAAACCGAGATACGTAAAATGATATTTTTCACTTGAGAAGAACTAATACAATGGGAAGAAAAGAATGCATTTTTTCATTGGATTATAACTGAGGATTGGACAAGATTGTCGCTCTGCTGTCCGTTATGATGTATATGTTTTTTCCCTTGATCTTCTTGTCAGAGATTGCATTTAGTTCGACCATTGTTGTTGTGCTCATTATCTTACCTATTGCAGTACTATTTTTTAGGGGCAGGTTTTTGCAGAAAATTCCCACACCAGCCCCTGCTTCCGTTGACGACCCATCAGTATATATGTGAATCTCTTTGTGCTTGATTGCTCTCAGGTCTATTTGAAGCTTTCTGGTGAAAATGTATTTTCGAGGGATCATAATCTCGGGATTTCTTTTCCTGAGATCCTCTAAGATTTTGCGGTGTTCACCTCCTCCGTTGCTTACAAGCCATGCCTTTGTTACTCGAAGCCTGGCTATAGCCGCTCCTGCTGCCTGTTCTCTGATAAATATATATGTCATATATATCTGTCATCCTGGCATAAACAGCCAAAAAGTCTCCCATAAAAAGGGATAAAAATATAATTACAAGTATTTAAAAAAAAGAATACAGATATCCAAGAGGATATTTGCACCCTCAGCATCATAGACAAATACAAGGGTTAGAGTGGAAGAACGTCGCAGCTACACGAACTCCGCCCAGCTTCATCCAGCCAAAATTTCTGTACGTTTTGTTTTATATTTGTGTATATTCATATGTATTTATTTTTTTGGAAAGAAAGCTAAAGATTAATAAACATAAACATAAATATGTTGAACGTGCTCTAGAAGCCTTAAGGCTGATTTTCTGGCCGTTCTTGGCCACCATATTATTGATGCATATGCCAACATTAGCCGCACTATGGCTGTGTAGATCCATAGAGCTAATTTTGGAGATAGTCCCCATGTTTTCCACACAGCTCGTCTGCATTGCCAGAAGGCTATGCATGCTTTCTTAGATCTCTCCGTCATGTGGGCAATCCAGTTTGTATATGTATCCATCTTTCAGGACCATCACGATGCCGTGAAATAAATGCTATTGTCGATCTCTACCCTAAAAAAAGCAAATTATCCTCCTCATTCCTGCTACACACCGATGAGAAACGCATTTTAAAAAGCTCAGATGCATAAACAAGTGGGTAGAGTACGTCAGTCGTCTCCTCAAAAAGTGAAAGTAAATTATAGTACCAAGGAAATAGAGATATTAGTATAGAATAATTCAGAAATATAGAATACAGTGATGGCTAATGATCTTAAAATATCCAAGTTGTCACCTTACAAGATAAACCCTTCAACTGCAAAGAATCAAGATAACGATTGAATACACCCCAGGAAAGATAAATTAAATTGCAGACTTTCTTTCGATGAGAGCAGAGGATGGGAGAATACAAAAAAATATTGAGTCTTATCCTACATTGGAAGCAGTCTTGATGCAGGAGGATAAAGAGGTTGGGGAATAGAATAATCCAGTCGCCTCCTCATTGTTAGGTAAAGGTAGTGATGGCTAAGAACATTAAAATCTCCAATCCGACGTCCGTTAAAAGAGCAAATTAAATTGCAAAGGTAAAATTGAAGTTCTAACGATCGGAATGTAAAAAATTCTAGTAATACAAAATGTAAATGAATACCCCATAGAATACACCCGTAGCCTCCTCAAATTATTTTTTATGCTATTCCCGGTCAATAATTGTTGTTCAACGAAAATAGTTGAGTAATACGATCTATGTGCTATACACATGCTGCAATTTTGCGTTTCCATTCTATGTGATTTGTATAGTCTTACAATTGATTTGTTTCAGCTGTACATTAATAAAGAGACAGCTGGAATACAAGCAAATACATAGCAGAGTTGTTCTTCTGCAAAACAACTCTTGGCCTCAGTACATCACCCGCTATATTCGACTTAAAAAACTCCTTCTGATCACTATTATTCCAAAAAATACAGAGCGAGTTAGGAAGAACAATACTCAATCTGTTTGATTATTTTGTTCTAAAATAAATGCCCAAAAAATAGACTAACCTTTTCTGTATCTCAATAGGTAGCCTTTAATTTTCTTAATTACTCCTTAATTGTCATTTTCAGGAGTGTAGTTCTAGTCTCACAGTATTTAAGTATTTCATGTTTTTGAACATAATTATTTTTTTAAATTTACAATGTCCCATTTGGATGAGTTGACAGCCAATTACTTTTTTCTTTATAGCTTCTATACTTATTTATTTCCCACAAATTATTTTTGATTAAGCGTTTTGTTCATAAACAAAAATCAAACATTGTCTAGACAATAAAAATATTTGACGCTTCAACTCGTGAAAAACATTCTCTTGTAGAAAGTATAAAGTATATAAAGATCTTATACAAGGGGTGTTCAAATGAAATGGTACGAAACGACACTGTGGGTATAAATGAAGTCTTTTTTTCAAAATATACGCCATAAGCCATTGATATACGAGCCGAAGGATTCCGCCTTTCCAGAACCCAGTCTTCCTTTACAGCATCCTTGAGTTCGCCATCTTATTGTAGCCCTGTCCACTACTTATTGAATTCCTTGAGCTCAGACGGACATTTAACTCCTATGTGTACTAAGAGATACTCCAAATACTACTAAGGTATCTATCACGAAGGTTTGTAGTCAATACTCCTTCTGATTTCTGATTATTCCAATAGATGCAGCACGATTTGGGTAGTTATTGTTTTACTTCTTTCGTAGACATTGAAATTTAGCTTCATATCTAATGTTATTTTCGCGAAAAAGTTGCTAAAGACTTTAAGAAGAACAATGCTTTATCGAATAAATTTTGTTAGTACTATGTATTTTGAATTAATTTTAGAAGAAAAACAAAGTAAACAATAAATAATAAAAAAATGTCTAAAAATTGACATTCCTGTTGTATAATAGCCATTATATTTTCTTAATTACTTTTTACTTGCCCTTAACGGCTCTGGATTGTTGTTCTCAATCCACAGCCTATCATGTTTTTGGACTTAAATCCATTTTTAAATTTCTGTTTCCTATTCTGCTGAATTGTCAGTCAAATACGTTTTTCTTTATTACTTTTACACATATTTATTTCCCACATACAAATTTTGGGTAAAGGTTTTGATCATAGGCAGAAACAAAAAATTGTCTAAACAATATTAAAAATATATGAGGCGTAGTTTCTCTAAATTATCGTATATCTAAAATACAAGGATCTAGCGCTTTTTTCATTAACTGCTAACGTATCTAATAGACACACTTCTTCATCTCGTTTGCAATAGGCTATATTACTAACTGTAGCATTTGGCAATAGCTCACATTTCACTCTTCGCAGATCTCACAGAAAATAAATGAGTAAAAACCAAAAAATTTTGGTCTTTACTAAATGCAATTTATAATTTATTTATCAAGCCTAACTTTACAACTCAAAAATTTTAAATCCAAGAGCCATCACAAAAAATTCCTTCTCTTGCAGAAAGTGCAGTTTTTTTAGATCTCATACAAGGGGTGTTCAAATGAAAAGGTAGGAAACGACACCATAGGCTTGAGCACAACGATCCTATTGAACGAGCTGAAGAAGGATTCCTTGTTCCTAGAATTTCAGTGCCCATGATGAGATCTAGTCTTTCACAGTGTCCTTGAGTTTTTCGTCCTAGTAGAAGCGTTTTGTCACATGTTAGGGGACTAAACACATGGAAATTGCAGGTCCACATGTTTGGACTGTGATGGGTGGTGGATATTCAAGCTGCCCTCACTTGAACTTGGCCATTTTGCTTGTGTAACCCTGGAACAGAACCACACCCACGGTATGCAGCCCCGGTATGGTGTTCTTGATGGACCTGCGTAGTCTTCGAAGTATCTCACAGTACATATCTAGTCTAGTCACTGCCACAAGTGTTCCGGGAACACGGAATCCTTTGCCTCGTTAATCAATGGAATCGATGTGCTCAGGTCTATACTTTTTTTTCAATATTATAAAAGATAGAAATATGAAAAAAAACGTCATTTATTTCATAATTGCCTATTTTGACATGACCTTACGCAACATAATACAAAGTGAATGGTTTACCACCTACAACTAGAAATGAGATAAGCAACATTTATTTCAATACTGCGATATGTTGTTTCTATTTATTAATGAAATGTTTAAAAAAATTGCATTAATAAATACAACCAACAGATGTGAATTAGTAAACCTGAAAATATATCGCTTTACGAGGCCATGGTGTTAAAAAATAAAAGTGTTGAAACTAAATATTCTACAAGAAACGAATTTCGCGAAGCATCTAACTCATGTTATTGAACTGAAAGGTAAAAAGTATATAGAAGCCCTAACAAGCACAGAAAGGGAAAGGTTTATAACCATCATCGGGAGACCATTGTAATCACTTTTGTTGGTTTGAGTTTATGTGAAGTGTTTTGTAAATGAAAATAACATTCAGTTTATTCCTTACTTCACTTATCAAAATCAATGTTATTGATAATGTTTACATTGTGAATTAAATAAGTAAAGGTATAAACTGGGTGTTATTTTCATTTTCATCATCAGGAGGAAATTTCGTCTCCTAAAATGATGATTTTCATGTGTCAATAAGACGTTATCATTCAGTACGTCTTATTGATACACCATTTAGGAGACGAAATTTCCTCTTGCAAATGACGATAATTATACACACTCCCCATGCTGCGCTAGTTAGGGCGATGGTACCACTGGGAACTCTAAGAAGTTATCATCCATCAGTCTAGACGTAGTACTATTTTTTACTTAATGATTTTTGTATTTCCAATATTTGAATCTCGAATTTAACCTATACTGGTCGGACACTTTTTCCAGAAGAGGAATCTGGATGTTATCTGATAAGTAATAATTATTGTCTTGTCTACTCTTACAACCCATATTAGAGAGATCATTTATGGGTTTTCTAAAAACATATTATAGCGAGGATTAAGATTAAGTTTAGGCAACAGAAGTAGCAGCCAGTAGAAGATATAATAGCGCGGATGTTGATCTACATCATCCTGAATCACAAACATGGTTGATTGGAAAGATCATGAAAAAATATAGTAAGGAAATATGAAGGCACATTGATATTTAAAATCTACACACTATCCTTAATAAAAAGTATTAAAGTCCTTTACGTTGTTGAACATTGATTAATAATAGAACACGAATTTAGTTTTCGTATTTTTCAAATTATTATTCTATTATATATGTGCAAATAAGATAAAAGTATTTTCATTCATTATTATAATGATGAGAAGAAAACAGAAGAAGAGCACGGAGGCTCATAACTTAACAATCCACTTCGCCAAGTGCAAAAAAGATGAGGATATCAAACAGAATTTTCCAACACATCTCTACAAACTAAGCAAAAGAAAAGGAGAATATTAAATAGAGGAAGGAAAGTAATTTCAGCAAAATTTGGCATTATAATACAACATCATTCCTAACAATAAACTATCTCCGTTATTCCTAGTTTCCTCGGTTTCTCTTCCTTCCTCTTCCCCGCCCCAATCTCGTCTGTATCTTTACCTTGGTCCCATCTGCTCTTATCCATTAGTTCACACTTCTACATCCATCTAACTAACTTTATTTTACTCCCTTACATTCCTTTGCCAAATGACTCCACGTATCCTTTCGTTCTTCACACATTCTGCCACATTCACCCCTTGTTCCAGCTACTCCTTCATGATCCTCTCTGACAACCTGACCCTCTTATATTCACTCATACCTCCTTCGCCAATCTTTCTCTCACTCGCCCCTCGCCTTCTCAAACACTCTATCAATAAAAAAAAAACAGCGTACATGCTCCCTCTTTCTCCAATCACATGCTCTACAATCTTAGTCAGAGATCTTGTAAACATCTGGTCTCTTGTTCCCCTTCCTAAAACCTGCACCTCTAATACTAGTTTTCTCTCTTTCACCTCCTCCTCTAGCATATTTTTTTTACCATAATCATATTATAATATATAAGAGAAAAGCAAAGGATGAGTATGAAGGCTCATCGATACCTATAATCCTCGTAACTCTGCAATACATCTTGCAATACAAGAGGTGAATATCAAACGGAGGAAACTCCACAACACATCTTGTAACTACATGTATAAAAAAGGAGAGAAAATCTAATAGAGGCAGAAGAGTACTTTTAGCTTTTATTATAAATAGTTCTCTGCATAAGAAGAGAGCATTTACTCAGGAGTGGAGGAAGTGGAGCTGTGGTAGACATCATAGAGGTAAAAGTGAAGAGAGCCTTTCAATTCAATTCAATGGCGGTTCATCGCAACTTTTCGGCAACCCCTTAGTTTTAGGACTTTTTTGGCGTCTTCTTAGACAGCATCCTCCCATTGCTTTATTGGCCTTCAAATTGGGTTTTTCCTTCCATAGACTTGTGCACATTTCATGGCATCCCGTCCTCCAGCCAGAGAGCCTTTGAAGAGTTAAAAAGAGGGAAGCTTCGGGGCCGAAAGGATTGAAGGCGGAGATATGAAAGGAAATAGAAAGTGTGAGAGAGAGAAGAGGTTCAGGAAGACCTCGAAACGGATATGGAGAGGAGATGATCGTGGAAGATAGGAGCGAAGTGCTCTATTCATAAAGCAGGGCGAAGGGGGCGTTGAGAACTGTAGGGGTTAACGATGACGATAGGAGAGAGGTATGGATATTGACGTATGCTGACAAGATGGTATTGATGGCGATCATCAGCGTACAAAGAAAATTAAACCATACACATACCTGTTTTACTCTGTAAAGAATTTCAGTCCACAAATGTGATAAGAAATAAAGTTGTAATTTAAGTGGATGATTATTCGCAAAGAAAGCGGATCTGATGTTACATAAACTTATTCACAAGAACACGTTGCAATTTTTTTAGGAAAAAGTTCACGTTGAGAAGAATGCTGAAGGGGCACTTAAATTCTCACAACTTCATTTGGCATAATGCAGAAATCTATAGGCTCTATTGAAGATAAATAGATATGTTGGCTATAGTTATTTTAGTGATAAATTATTCAACCAAAAAAATATAGGTTTTGGTAATATAACAACAAATCGAAATAAAGCAACACATTACAGATGGTTTCATATTTATTGTTGAACACTATAACATATTTCACCCCACCATGGCTTCATCAGACAGATGAATTTTAACAACATATGCCTTTAACAAGATGGAGCATCTTCTAATTTCGGCAATGGGCGTTTGATATTTCTTTGTTATAATCCCAAACTATAACTAAATTATTATTTCATAAATACAAAATTATTTCATTAAAGTCCATTGATTTTTGCATGTGTTTCATCTTTGGTTAAAAAATCCAAAACTATTTTTATGCCCAAAACAAATAATATTTATTGGTATAAATTATTTAAAAATAGTTATTTATTTAATTTTGAATTATCAAAATGTTTCATTGCCGTTGAGCTCATTCTTTTAAATTTATATAAGCCTGAACGCACAAATATATATTTTCACGTCACATAATAACACATCACACTAATTTCAGGTTTTACATCAAAAGCCTTTAAACTTTCACACCCTGAGGAATCAATGTTCATCTTTCAGCGAATACGAAATACGCCTCGGGACAGGAAATAAGTATTTGAATTCAATATACCTCAAATTATCATGAATTTATATTCAAATGTCGACAACGTATATATTAAGAAATGATTAATTTAAAATAATCATTTGATTTATTGACAGACCTAATAGTATAATAATAAAGTAATAATAATAAATTTTTAAATTAGGTTCAGACAAAAAAATCAAGAAATGTAACAAAAGTGTAACAATTACTTGCAAAAGTTGCATAATTCGGATCGTGCCGAATCCTTCGCTCCATTAGTACCGGATCGGCGCAAATATTCATTGTCTGACATTTCCATCAGGGAGTGACATTAAAAAACTAGCAATTGCAAAATTTTGCAAACTCTCCCAATGCGAAAAAATGCTCCGTAATAAGGCTGATAATCGAGTTCAAAGAACTTCTTATATTAGTACCGTATTATTCAACTTGCGATGAACTCTTTCTTCAGATGATTACATAAAATCAAAATGATATTTAATTTCAGATGAAACGAATGATGCTGATTAAATTATTTAGATGAAATAGAGCATAATATATAATTATTTTATAAAATATTAGTAATATAAAGTACCAATGATAAAATCTTTTATATTCATTTTCATTAAACCATTGGTACTATTTATTAAACACCCAAAAATTGGAATATATAGTTCAATAATGCAGAGGTTGTTCTTATAAATACAGCGCAATTTAATAATCACCAAATTCATAGCAAAACATTAGATTGTATTTATAAGAACAATGTAAACTATATATTCCAATTTGTGGCTTTTTAATAAATAGTATCAATGATTTATCAATCAAATCTTTAAGAAATGTACTCAAATCAAAACATGAATGGATTTAAATATAAAAAGTGTTTAATTAACTTCTAATTTTTTGATTTTGTCTTAGAGCAACTCATATTGTAGATTAACGAAATATTTCTAATTTTCAATATGTTTATTTTTCTTTCAACCATATTGAGTACTTTATAAATTTTATTACCAATAGATTATTTCAGACGGTATGAAATAATTTCACTTTGTTAGCCAATTTAAAAGCATTCTTCAATTGTCACGGTATTTGATTGATGCCGTAGCCAAAGGCAACTCATATGCTCTTAACGTTCATATCTATTCCGTCAAAATACGATCAAGTTAGTAACATACGAATTAAGACAATATAAATATAGCTGCTGGCAACACTTAAAAGATTACAGATTTTTATCGAAACTCATTTTATTTGTACACAAACATAAATAAGGTTCCCACGCCCAGAAAACTATATGCCTCAAATCGATTAGCGATCAAATTCGATTTCGCTTTCGGTACACATACGGACGTACCCTAAGGTTAATATCTGAAGCACGGAAACGGAATCGAGACGCGGTACCACATGAGAGGAGTAATTAAACGTACCACTAGAACCGACCTCTTAAATTTCTACACACAAACAAAACTTCCTCATTATCGTAACGTTTCGCAATTGAGAGTACTCGCGCCGACCGCACTTAAATTAACGGCGAACGCTGAAAATGTTTTCGGCGAACGCTGAAAATGTTTTCAGAAAGTGAAAACCGCGGCGCTTTCGCGCACCATCACGAATTTTAATTAATTCGGAAAACAAATTACGCGCGTAATTGGTCATTGTCGGCCGCAAGAGAGCCTCTCGAGGATCGGATGGATGATTTCCGTGATTGATTGAGTCATTATCATTTCATCGAGGCGATGACGTGATTATTTGTGTATTACATTTGATGGGTAATTTAGGCGAAGGCATTTCTCAATCAACGCTAAAAGAGAAATGAGATTAGAACCAGTAATAACTTAATATTATGGGTTATGGATAAGATGTAATGAAGATATCGATAATAATAGGTACGAAGGTGGTTAGGCAATGAGATGAAAAAATTAATGTACAACTTAAGTAAATGTGGTTCAAAGAGTAAGACTTGAAAAACATAAAAGAAGTGCAGGTAGAAATGATTGTTTAGATTTATGTAACCATGATTGTGGTAAAAATGTTTTTCTTTGTATTTGCGGCGAATATTGAATTGTATATTAAAAAACGGTATTATGCATTAGTCGTAACATAATTGAAATAAAAAAGAAAAATTAACCAGAGGCCTGCGTTTGCTCCACCAGAATGCACCAGGAGCTCAATGAAATTGACCAAGCCGCAATACGTTATTGCGGTTTTGAACAAATCGATTACATTCTCTATAGTTCCAGTGCTGGTACTATTTGGAAATTTTAGAAAAATGACTTTTGTTAAGTCTCCTCGAATGATAATGAAAATATAACAACAGATACATTTTTGGGTAAGAAAAATCAAAACAATTTTGAAATTTTTCAAATAGTATAATTGTAGTATACATAATATAACTGTATTGGTTTCATTACTAATTAATTTGATTATTAAAAGCAAAATAAACGAAAAGGTAGTCCAAAATTATTAGCAAGAATACTTGGACAAAAAAACTTTAAGTGATTGATACAAGCTGCAAGAAGGGAAAAAAGCCTACAAGAATTTAGAATAAACTTGAAGTGATTGGAATTGATATTTGAAAACTACAACCATTACGCGAATGCTTCGAAATATGGAACGTTGAGCATCATGACAGATTTCTTCTAGGATGGAATATGAACGTAGATTTTTTTTAAATTATGTCAATTTCGACAATATATAGGATATCCAGATTTGAGCCTTGTTCGGAAAATATAAATTCAAGAAACCCGAAAGATTAACACTACAAACTACTATGTCGGATAATACAGGAGAAGGAAGGAGATGTATTGCAAGGAAAAGAATGTTGTGGTTTTGGAACATTGGGAAGTCGCTCATCCCTGTTTGAGAAGATCTGATGAGAGCAACAACAGATAGGAAATCATATGCTTAAATAGTCGCCAAGTTTGCTAGGAAGGCACCTATAGAAAAAGAAGAAGAAGGTGTTAGAGAAAAAATCATAGCAAACATGTTACATGCGATTAGTAAAGATTAAAATTGAAGTCTGTGGATGATATATAAACCTAAGGGGATATTATTGTTTTATGATGGCTACTAAAGACAGAAAACAGATGCCGAATTTTTTAAACTGTCTATTACTATATCATTCCGTGCATGTGGTTATCTAAAATTACGAGGCCTTTTAAAAAATACCTCAAGTTTCTTTACTAAAATCATCTGAGATAACTTCTTTAAGTAGATTACTAAAAAATCAATACCAAAAGTTATATAATGTGACCCTTAAATTGAATAAGGTGAAGAGAAATCAGGTCTGATAAAAGGGTCTTTGGTCGTCTTCTAAATAAGTGAATGTTAGAATGAAATAATAATGTATTAAGTTTATTATTGGTACCATATAAATTGGAAAGTAAAATAAATAAAAATAGATTTAAATACACAGTATACTTCAGTTTTTAAGAAATAATAATGGCTATCGATAATTTTTTTACATTGCTTGTATATCATTACTAGTTTAACCGAATAAACATAACTTAAGAAAAAATTTTTGCTTCACTTTAAGTCTATAGGCGACAAAAACGTAGAATGTCCTAGAACATTTAAATTTAGAGTTTAACTTATATATACCATTAAAAAAAGGTGAACAAACCTATTTATAGAATTTCTTTACTAACTGTAAATGCATTTAGATTTTCTAGATGAGGAGTTTCTAAGAGTAAAATATAATAATTATTAATTTATTGAAAAGCTAATATACTTAATTGTTCAAGTACGGAAATAGCAGAGTGCAGAGTGCCACGAAAAACGGACTGGACATTATATAACGAATGTCTATTGTCCAAACTTCAAGGCCTCCAATACAACATCGCTACCATAGAGGAATTAGAACAAGCCTCACTACACCTAAGCGATACCATTGTAGCAGCCTATGAGAAAAGCTGCCCGGTAAAGAAGGTAAACTTCTCGAGAAACGTTCCTTGGTGGAACAAGGAATTGGATCGACTCAGGACTTCCGCCCGGAAATCCTTCAACAGAGCCAAGAAAACAGGCAACTGGTCAGCCTACAGACAGGCTCTGACTGAATTCAATAAGCAACTGAGGGAGTCTAAACGAAAGGCCTGGAAGGCCTACTGCGAGGGGATCGACAATCTGACCCCAGCAAATAGACTCCGGAAGGTCCTATCAAAGGACCATACCAATGCGGTTGGCATCTTAAAACGAACTGACGGCAGTCACACCAAAGATCAACAGGAATGTTTAGAGCTACTCCTAGGTACTCACTTTCCGGGATCAAAAGTAGTGACTAAAAACACAATTGCGGCTAGTACCGGCTCAGTGGCTCACTGTTCCAACCCGCTTAGCGGGGAAAATATTCACGCTCAGCAAAATGACTTGGGCCATAAACAGCTTCAAGCCATATAAATCCCCAGGAATGGACGGTATCTTCCCCGCGCTATTACAACGCGGCTTGGATACAATTGCTCCAGGACTCAGGGAGATATATAAAGCAAGTTATGCACTAGGGTATATACCCCGGTTGTGGAGGGAGGCAAAAGTGGTATTTATACCTAAAGTGGGCAATAGGCCTCTAGATGAACCTAAATTATATCGACCCATCAGCCTAACCTCTTTTCTCCTAAAGGCTATGGAGAAAATAATCGACGAGCACATAAAGGGTGACTCACTTATAAGAACACCCTTAAATGCCAAGCAATTCGCATTTCAAGCTGGCAAATCCACGTTGATGCTCTACATCACCTCGTCAAAGAGGCAGAACGAGCCATCCTATACAAGGAAATAGCAATCGGAATATTTGTAGTCATAGAGGGGGCCTTTGACAACACCTCATTTTCTGCAATAAAATGAGCGGCTATAAATAAAGGACTATATCCTTCCACGATAAGATGGGTGGAGCCAATGCTTCAAAGCCGATTAGTAACGGCTTCTCTAGCAGGATCCACAGTATCTATGACTGTAACAAAGGGGTGTCCTCAGGGAGGAGTTTTGTCCCCCACACTATGGTCAATAGTGGTGGATGGACTCCTGGATGAACTGCATGGAAAGGGCTTTATAACCCAAGGCTATGCAGATGACATTGCCGTAATAATCAGGGGCAAGCATGAAGGCATTCTTACAATCCTAGTGCAAAAAGCACTGAATAGCATCAATAATTGGTGTGTTCGGGAAGGACTAAGTATCAACCCGAATAAAACGATCATAGTTCCATTCACGCGTAGAAGGAAGCTGCACATAAAGGGTCCCTCGCTGAATGGAATAGATATAAATCTCTCCAACGAAGTAAAGTACCTGGGTATAATTCTGGATACCAAACTGACTTGGAATCAGCATGTCGACAAAATCATGGCGAAGGCAACGATGTCGCTTTGGGCCTGTCGGCGGCTTATGGGAAAAACCTGGGGATTAAAGCCCAAAATCACGTATTGGCTATATAGAACGGCGGTGATACCCATTGTCACCTATGCTGCCCTCGTGTGGTGGCCGAAGACCCAAAAACTAGACACGCAAAAGAAGCTGAGTAGGCTTCAACGTTTAGCATGTCTAAGCATCACAGGGGCCATGCAAATGACCCCAACCGCGGGAATGGAGGCAATCATTGGTCTCACACCGCTCCATCTAGTGGTACAAAAAGAGGGACTTGTGGCAGCTCTCTGACTACACCAGAGGAAGAAAACACTGCCGAGGGACTGGACAGGACACTTAGAAATACTGCAGTAAATCGACCAGGCCCTTCTGTCCCAACCGACGGACATTATATCCAGGAAGCTCGAATTCGAATTACCGTTTAAGGTGTCGATCGAGGACCCCAAAACGGCTTCGATGAGAGTCAAGGAGTTTGGACGAGGGATATCAGCCTGGTACACGGATGGTGCCAAAAATACCAGAGGTACTGGAATAGGCATTTATGGGCCTAACCAAAACCACAGGAGCTTCATGGCTCTGGGCACGACGCCCACGATTTTGCAAGCGGAAACGATTGCAATTGATATGTGCGCCAGAGAATGCTTGGATAGGCACCTAAATGGCGCGCATATATACATCTGCTCAGACAGCCAAGCCGCATTAAAGGCTGTTCGAGCCTATAGTCACGGCTCACGGACTGTCTGGGAATGTCGAAGATCCCTCTCGCAACTGGCGAAGAACAACTTGTTGACCCTCATGTGGGTCCCAGGGCACGGGGATATTAAAGGCAACGAAGTGGCCGATGAACTCGCAAAAAGAGGTGCAAATGCCACTCCTATAGGACCAGAGCCGTTTTGTGGACTCCCCATGGCGCATAGAAGAGAGGTGGTGCAAAAATGGGAAGAGGACAGAAGACGTAAGTATTGGAACAATGTACCAGGTCTACGTCAATCAAAACGACTCCTGAAACTCGATCACAGCCACAAGGTGCTTGAACTCATAAGGAACGAGCTAAGAACTTTCACCGGACTCATGACAGGGCATTGTGCCCTCCGATACCATTTGCGGAAAATGGGAAAAGAAGAAAGTGGAAACTGCAGATTGTGTGATTCGGCAGATGAAACTACCGAGCACATACTATGCACTTGTGTCGCGATTGCTCACAAGCGTCTTTCACACTTCGGCAGGGACCGATTATCCCCCGAAGAAGTGAGCATTATCACCCCCAAGATAGTTACCAGGTTCATGGTGGACGTGGGACTGCTTGGGAAGTGATTGGTTAAGGGTAGAACAATAGATCTGTTAGGTCGCAGTTCACGAGAGGCTAACACACCTCACTAAGACCCTACTTAACCTATAACCTATATACTTAATTGTTTTAAAGTTTAACAGTGTTAAAAAAAGTTTCAACTGGAAATAGTTGCATAAATTGACCTCTAAAATCATGTCATACAGAAGACAATACTCTACTTCGCTTTTTTTATTGAATAGCACTCAACACTCTTTCATATATAGATAACAGATAACAAAACAAAAGTTGACAGTTTCCAGTTGACAATTGATAGAAATTGACGTTTGGCAAGTAATTAAATTGTATTGGTTTCATTACAAATAATTTGGTTTATTAAAAGCAAAATAAACGAAAAGCTATTGCAATTGTGGAGTACCAAACATTTTCAACAAAATTATTATCAAGAATACTTAGACAAAAAAAAACTGTAAGTGATTGATACAAGCTGCAATAATTGAAATAATAATATAAAAGAATTTAAAATAAATTTAAATAGATTAGATTTGATAAGAGGAAAAAATATCTATTTGCAAACTTCCTTACGCAAATGTTTCGAAATATGTAACGTTGAGCATCAAGACGCATTTCATGTAGGATGGAATAAAAAAACCAAAGTTGACAATTGATAGCAATTGAAGTTTGAGAAATCATTCATGGCAGATGGCATACGACAATATACAATGTAATTGTTTGTATTTTAACTTTGAGATTTCATTAGGTAAAATCAAAAAAATACTTGTTGGAAACATTTGAAAGATTTTAATTTTGATACTTAACAATTGGCAGTTGACAATTGATATCAAATCGCTAGTAAATCAGAGGTCTGACCGTAAAATACTTTGAGTTTTCGTAACTTTCCTAAGTAACTAACATTGCATCATAGAATTACAAATGGCGAATAAGACAGATCACGGTTGACAGTTCACAATTAAAGTCAAATCGTTAGTAAATAAAATAGATAAGAGATAACAAAACAAATGCTGACAATTGCCAGTTGACCTCTAAAATCATGCCATACAGAAGACAACCGTCTGCTTCGCTTTTTATTAAATAGCACTCAAATCTCTTTCATATATAGTTAACAGATAACAAAACAAAATTTGACAGTTGCTAGTTCCCAGTTGACAATTGATAGCAATTGACGTTTGACAAATCACTAATGGCAGATGACATGTGACAATATACAATGTAATTGTTTGTATTTTAACTTTGAGATTTCATTAGGTAAAATAAAAAAAATACTTGTTGGAAACATTTGAAAGATTTTAATTTTGATACTTGACAATTGGCAGTTGACAATTGATATTAAATCGCTAGTAAATCAGAGGTCTGACAGTAAAATACTTTGAGTTTTCGTAACTTTCCTAAGTAATTAACATTGCATTATAGAATTATAAATGACGAATAAGACAGATGAAAGTTGTCAATTCACAGTTCATAATTTAAGTCAAATCACCAGTAAATCATACGTCTGATCTTAAAGTATTTTGGTTTTTGTAAATCTTCTAAGTAACTAAAATTGCATTCTAGAATTATAAATGGCGAATTAGAGAGATGACAGTTGTCAGTTGTCAGTTGACAGTTCACAATTGAAGTCAAATCGCTAGTAAATAAAATAGATAACAAAACAAATGTTGACAGTTGACAATTGACAATTGATAGCAATTGACGTTTGAGAAATCATTGAAAGATATCAAATGACAATTGATATCAAATTGCTAGTAAATTAGAGGTCTGATCGTAAAATACTTTGGGTTTTCGTAACTCTACTAACTAACTAGCATTCTAGAATTATAAATGGCGAATAGGATATATGACAGTTGACAGTTCACAATTGAAGTCAAATTGTTAGTAAATAAAATAGATAAGAGATAACAGTTACTAGCAATTGACGTTTGACAAATCACTGATGACAGATGACATGTAACATAATACAATGTACTTCTTTATATTTAAACTTAGAGATCTCATTAGGTAAAACCAAAAAATAAATTGTTGGAAAGATTTTAATTTTGATACTTAACAGTTTACAAATGACAGTTGGCAGATGAGAGTTGACAATTGATGTCAACTCTACTAAGTAACTATCATTGCATTATAAAATTATAATTGACGAATAGATGAAAGTTGTCAATTCACAGTTCACAATTAAAGTCAAATCGCCAGTAAATCATACGTCTGATATATCTGAAGTATTTTGGTTTTTGTAAATCTACTAAATAACTAACATTGCATTCTAGAATTATAAATAGCGAATAAGAGAGATGACAGTTGACAGTTCACAATTGAAGTCAAATTGCTAGTAAATAAAGTAGATAACAAAACAAATGTTGACAGTTACCAGCTGGCAATTGACAGCAATTAACGTTTGAGAAATCATTGATGGCAGATGAGATACGACAATATAATGTAATTGTTTGTATTTTAACTTTGAGATATCAATAGGTTGGAAACATTTGAAAGATTTTAATTTTGATACTTGACAGTTTACAGATGACAGTTGGCAGATGAGAGTTGACAATCTGATCTTAAAATACTTTGGATTTCCGAAACTCTACTAAGTAACTATCATTACATTATAGAATTATAAATGGCGAATAAGACAGATGACAGTTGATAGTTGTCAGTTGACTGTTCACAATTAAAGTCAAATCGCCAGTGAATCAGACATCTAACCTTAAAATATTTTAGTTTTTGTAACTATACTAACGATGCATTCTAGAATTATAAATGGCGATTAAAACAGATGACAGTTGTCAGTTGACAATTAAAGTCAAATCGCTAGTAAATCAGAGGTGTTATCTTAAAATATGTTTTATTTTGTATCTCTACTAAGGTTTTATTCTAGAATTATAAATAACAAATAAGACAGATGACAGTTGACAGAGGTCAGTTGATAGTTGACAATTGATGTCAAATCGTTATTAAGTCAGAGGTCTGATCTTAAAAAAAATCTTTTTTTTTTTAACTCTACTAACTAAGAATTATAGAATTATTAACTGCGAGTAAGACAGATAATAGTTGACGATTGACAGTTGTCATTTGAAAATTGACAATTGAAGTCAAATCGCTTGTAAATCAGAGGTCTGGTCTTTAAATATTTTGTTTTTTATTTTTGTAATTTTACGAACTGACATTGCATTCTACAATTATAAGTAGCGAGCAAGACAGATATCAATTGACAATTGACAGTTCACAATTGATGTCAAAATCAATTAGCTAGTAAATCAGGAGCCCTATCTTAAAATACTTTGTTTTTTTAATAACTACTAACTAGCATTGCATTCTTGAATTATGAACAGCGAGTAAGACAAATGACAGTTGACAATTGACAGTCGACAGTTGACTATTGATATCAAATCGTTAGTAAAGCAAAGGTACGATTTTAAAATATTTTCGTTTTTTGTAACTCTACTAACTAGCAAGTAAGACAAATGGCAGTTGACAGTTGATATTTGATATCAACTCGTTAGTAAATCAGAGGTCTGATCTTAAAATATTTTGATTTTCTACAACTTTAGTACCTAATGTTGCATTCTAGAATTTAGGCGAATAAGATGAATGACAGTTGACAATTGATGACAGATGACAGTTGACAGTTATCGGTTGACAGTTGACAATCGATATCAAATGTCTAATAAATCAGAGGTCTGATCTTCAAATATTTTCTTTTTTTGTAACTATACTAACTAACGTTGCATTCTAGAATTATAAACTGTGAGTAATACAGATAATAGTTGACAATTGACAGTTGTTAATGATAACTGAAGTCAAATCGCTACTAAAGCAGAGGTCTGATCTTAAAATATTTTGTTTTTTTGTAACGGTGCATTCTAGAATTATAAATAGCGAGTAAGACAGATGACAGTTGACGACTGATAGTTAACAGTTGTCTGTTGACAATTGACAAGTGATGTCAAATTGTCAGTAAATAAGATATCTGATCTTAAAATATTTTTTTTGTAACTCTTCTATCTAACGTTGCATTCTAGAATTATAAACAGCGAGTAAGACAAATGACAGTTGATAATTGACAGTTGGCATTACTAGCAAGTAAGACATATGGCAGTTGACACTTGATATTTGATATCAACTCGTTAGTAAATCAGAGGTCTGATCTTAAAATATTTTTTTGTAACTCTACTAACTAACGTTATATTCTAGAATTATAAATGGCGAGTAAGACAGATGACAGTTGGCGATTGACAGTTAACAGTTGTCTATTGACAATTGACAAATAAATAAGTAATTAGTAAATAAGATATCTGATCTTAAAATATTTTAGTTTTTTGTAACTCTTCTATCTAACGTTGCATTCTAGAATTACAAATAGCGAGTAAGATAGATATCAGTTTACAATTGACAGTTGTCAGTTGACAGTTCACAATTGATGTCAAATGGCTAGTAAATCAGGGGTCCTATCTTAAAATACTTTGTTTTTTTTATAACTCTACTCACTAGCATTGCATTCTAGAATTATAAACAGCGAGTAAGGCAAATGACAGTTGACAGTTGACAATTGATGTCAAGTCGTTAGTAAAGCAGAGGTACGATCTTAAAATATTTTCGTTTTTTTGTAACTCTACTAACTACTAAGTAAGACATATGGCAATTGACAGTTGACAGTTGATATTTGATATCAAATCGTTAGTAAATCAGAGGTCTGATCTTAAAATATTTCGTTTTTCTATAACTCTAGTACCTAACGTTGCATTCTAGAATTTAGGCGAGTAAGACGGATGACAGTTGACAATTTATGTCAAATGGCTAGTAAATCAGGAGCCTTGCCTTAAAATACTTTGTTTTTTTATAACTCTACTAACTAGCATTGCATTCTCGAACTATAAATGGCGAGTAAGACAGATGCAGTTGACAGTTGTCAGTTGAGAGTGGAGAGGTTACAATTGATGTCAAATCGCTAGTAAATCAAAGGCCGTATCTTAAAATACTTTGTTTTTTGTAACTCTACTAACTAGCGTTGCATTCTAGAATTATTAATGGCGAGTAAGACAGATGACAGTTGACAGTAGACAATTGATTTCAAATCCCTGGTAATATATAAAATTATACACATAAAATAGATGACAATTGACAGTTGACAATTAATTTCAAGTAGCTAGAAAATCAGAGGTCTGATCTTAAAATACTTTCTCTTTTTTCTAACTCTGATCTTAAAATATTTTAGTTTTTGTTACTCTACTAACTAACGTTGCATTATATAATTATAAATGGCCAGTAAGGCTGATGACAGTTGACAATTGTCAGTTGATTGACAATTGATATCAAATTGCTAGTAAATCAGAAGTTTGATCTTAAAATATTTTCTATTTTGTAACTCTACTAACTGACGTTATATCCTTAAACTAGAAACTGTGAGTAAAACAGATAACAATTAAAATTTGACAGTCAATTGACAATTTACAATTGAAGGCAAATAGTAAAGCAGAGGTCTGATCTTAAAATATTTTGTTTTTTTTTTTGTAGCTCTACTAACGAACATTGTATTGTTATCAATTGACAGTTGACAATTGATATCAAATGGATTTTTGTTTTTGTAACTCTACTAACGTTTTATTGTAGAATTAGAAACTGCGAGTAAAATAGATAACAGTTGACAATTGACAGTTGTCATTTGACAGTTCACAATTGAAAGCAAATCGCTAGTAGTAATAGAGCAAAGGTCTGATCTTAAAATATTTGTTTTTTTTGTAGCTCTACTAACATTGTATTGTTGTCAATTGACAGTTGACAATTGATATCAAATGGATTTTTGTTTTTGTAACTCTACTAATGTTTTATTCTAGAATTAGAAACTGCGAGTAAATTAGATAACAGTTGACAATTGACAGTTGTTATTTGACCGTTGACAATTGAAAACAAATCGCTAGTAGTAGTATAGCAGAGGTCTGATCTTAAAATATTTGTTAATTCATTCTAGAATTATAAATAACAAGTAAAACAATGACAGATGACAATTTACAGTTGACAGTTGTCAGTTGACAGTTGACAAATGATGTCAAATCGTTAGTAAAGCAGAATTATAAATGGCGAATAAGACAGATGACAGTTGACCATTGATAGTTGACAGTTGACAATTCATATCAAATCGCTAGTAAGATCACAGGTCTGATTTTAAAGTATTTTGGTTTTCTGCAACTCTGTTAACTAACGTTGCATTCTAGAATTATAAATGGCAAGTTGACATTTGTCAGTTGACAGTTAACAATTGATTTCAAATCGTTAGTAAAGCAGAGGTCTAATCTTAAAATATTTGGATTTTCTGCAACTCTAGTAACTAACGTTGCATTCTGGAATTATAAATGGCGAGCAAGACAGATGACAGCTGACCATTGACAGTTGACAATTGATATCAAATTCATGGTAAATCAAACGTCTGATCTTAAAATATAGGTTTTTGGTAACTCTACTAACTAACGTTGCATTCTAGAATTATAAATGGCAGGTAAGACAGATGACAGTTTACAATTGATAGTTAACAGTTGACAGTTCATTTATGTCAAATAGCTAGTAAATCAGGGGTCTGATCTTAGAATATTTTGTTTTTTTCTAGAACACTAGTAACTACGTTGTATTATAGAATTATAAATGGCCAGTCAGACAGATGATAGTTGTCAGTTGACAGATGACAATTGATGTCAAATCGCTTGTAAATCAGAGGCCTTATCTTAAAATACTTTCGTTTTTAGTAACTCTATTAACTAGCTTTGCATTCTAGAATTATAAATAGATAGTATGACAAATGCCAAATGCCAGTTAATAATTCACAATTGACACTTGACAATTGATGTCAAATCGTTAGTAAAGCAGAGATCTGATATTAAAATATTTTTATTTTTTGTAACTCTACTATCTAACCTTGCATTCTGGAATTGTAAATAGCGAGTAAGACAGATGTTAGTTGATAGTTGACAATTGATTTCAAATCGCCATTAAATTAGACGTCTGATCTTAAAATATTTTGGTTTTTGGTAAATCTACTATCTAATTTGCATTCAAGAATTAAAAATGGCGAGTAAAACAGATAACAGTTGATAATTGACAGTTGACAATTGTCAGATGATAATTGATGTCAAATCGCTAGTAAATCAGAGATCTGATCTTAAAATATTTTGATTTTCTGTAACTCTGCTAACTAACGTTGTATTCTAGAATTATAAATGGCGAGTTGACATTTGTCAGTTGACAGTTAACAATTGATTTCAAATCGTTAGTAAAGCAGAGGTCTAATCTTAAAATATTTGGATTTTCTGCAACTCTAGTAACTAACGTTGCATTCTGGAATTATAAATGGTGAGTAAGACAGATGACAGTTGACCATTGAGAGTTGACAATTCATATCAAATCGCTAATAAATCAGAGGTGTGATCTTAAAATATTTTGGTTTTTTGTAACTCTACTAACTAACGTTGCATTCTGGAATTACAAATGGCGAACAAAGATTGATAAAAAAATCATAGAGGCTATCTAGTGAAGATCAAAACCTGTTTCTCAGTCGATCGGTTTTTTCTGAGTTTTCTCGAGATTATGCGAAGAGAAAAGTTGTTTCGTATTGAAATAAAAAACGAACTCTGTCGTATTTTAACGGATTCAAGACAAATTTTTGTGATGAATCTTAGGTCCGAATTTTGTTCACTTGATTTGAAAATTGCAAATAAGAATAAATCATAATGTTTATATCAAAAATTATCTCTATAATTTCCACAGTTTTTTTTTAGTTTTGACATCAGTGAAGAGTAAATTATGTCTTCTAAGCAATTTCTACTATAAGCAATATCGCCCACCGAAATACAGGATGAAGTGTGCCCATTAACTCCGACTTCGACCTTCACCTCCAGTCGATTCTGGGACCTCCTCTGACCTTGACTCTGGTCTTGACCTCGAAAGGGGTCAAGGTCTGAGGAGGTTCTAGAATCGGCTACCTTCCCCTACTGTCATGCTTCAACATGTCAATGCATGTTCCTAGTTGAAAAAAATACTATACAGAATCTTTAAATATTTTTCTTAATTTTTAGATCATGAAGAAAACATTTTATCGGAAATGGTTTATAAGAAATTGTAGAAATAGACCAGAAGAGATGAAAAATATTGTTATCATTGAGTTTAAAAGTAAAAAAAATGAGGTCTTTAAATGAAATAACTCTAGATATAAAAGAAGTCTCGATTTAATTTTAATTTGAGTCAATATGTTACTTAATAATAATAAGAAGTAGGAAGTTCTTCAAACATTTAAAAACATTGAATTAACAGTTCTATATCCATCTCTATTTCATAAATTAGTAGAAATTAGACTTTAAAAATCTAATCGCAGCCCTAAATTCATGACTAGCGGCATTCTTTATTTTCTTGAACATTCAACACTCACAGCACAGTCAATACCAGCGAGGCGTAACTTTGCACACGTACAGCTGAAATACAAGTGAACCTGTTACACCCAACGGCTATATTATTTACCAGCGCTCCGCACGGTGAAAACGGGCAATACTTTCCTACCATACCTCATATAACAATTTTATAAGAAATAACATTGAAATACCTACCGCATACCTCTAACAACCCGAACATCCGCATATTTATGTAACACGGTTTATACAAATAAATTCCTGCTGGATGGATGTTTTTCTTTAAAACAAGCGGCGAGTGGCTGGAACCAAAACATTTCACGAATTAAATATAAATGCAGCTGACGCCCGGCCGTCGTCGCCGAGGAATCACGGAAGCCGCTCAAGAAAAAATTCCAAAGCTCCTGATATCGTCGACTCTCTCGGTTCACGATTTTACTTGAGTTTTCCCCCGAAGCGCACGTGCCGCCGACGCAAACAGTTCCGCGGAAGGAAATGACCTCCTTGATCAAACACCGACGGGGCACCGTGGGGTTAGTTAACTAATTCTTGGATATTATTCCCGCAGGGAATGGAGATTGGCCGCGCTGGAACTTTTATTAGACCACTAGAGGGAATTTATTTTCTCACATAATTGATAGCAACGAACTACTTTTATATCTCTTACAGAAATTGATAGATCAGATTGAATTTATATACAGAAGCTTTATTAATAGATTTGTACATAATTGAATACATACCTGAAAGATTTCGGTCGATGGCCGATTGTAGCTGTTTTTTTTGTTTTGTCACCTATAATAGGGCTATCGATCCGTTGAACTTCCTGCCTAAGATAAAATTAGCATTAGAAGTTAGAAGTTACTTCTCCCAATTTGAAAAATTGGTTCCATCAAGAGAATAGCAGAACAAGTAGCGATTATATTAAAAACAAAAACTAAAACCTCTGTAAAAATGTCGATACTCACTACTCGTTCAGACAATTAACCTTATAAAAAGTCTTCAAATCACTTTCCATTAGATTTTTTTAATGGGCAATAAAGTAAGCATTCTGAGATCAAAAATGTATGTCTGATAAATGGTCGCCCAGGTTTACACTTTTATTCGCTTATTTCACATATGTTATATTCCATTTTATCGGCGAAGTGCAATAAACCATTTATGGACTGTTCGTGTGGAAATTACATTTCCAACATGTCTAAAAATGTTGCCTCACGGTGATAAGTTGTAAAATGGTAATGATCTGGCCATTAAACACCACTTTTTTTCAAAGATATACAACGTATGTAAAAAAATCGTATGTAAGCTTCACGTGGCATTTTACCTCAAACAAAAATAAGACAAAAATTCATTTGCAAAATATGATGGATATTTCTCAGAATGTTGCTTCATCCGTATGCAAAATATTACTGTGAGAGTCGGGTTGTTCCTAGATTCTAGCCAATAACCAATTGCAAAAATTTTACTTTAATCTTTATAATTAAACCAAGATATTATTTAGGTTAACGTATTACAAAAACCATGAGAAAACACCTTCTTAAATCTAACGAGTGAAAACAAACTACACTAATTTTCTCACGTGCTAGAAGCGACTTATTACATTTTTTTGGGTATTTTTGCTTCAATTAATTTCAAACCTGGTTTCTAAACTAATTGAAAGAAATATATAAGTCAAGGTCTTGGATTACTTCGCGCTTTTTTTTCGTGATTAATGATTAGGTGGTATATTGTTTACGCAAAATGTTTTGCAAACGTGTTATTAGTTATGCACAATGGGTTCTCAAACGATATGAATCTTTAATGTTTGTACACCGTCGAATTAGTTCCAAAATACAAGTAGACTGTGCAATTTATGAGTGGGGATGGCAAGTTCAGGGCCGTTTATTTTTGATCGACCTAGTTTTAGTTTCAATCAATTACGTGAATACTATTTACTATAATATATTTAGTGTTCAACTTATTGTTGACAAACGATTGATGCAAAATTGTATAATTAGAATCTATATAATATAATATAATAATATTTAATATAATTAATACAGAATACAGCTATGTTTCAAAACGACAGTTCTAAAGAAATATAAATCCATTATTGTAACAGCATCTTCTTCCTCGTGTATACTTTTTCTCTTCTTAATGCCATAAATACTACCTCGTATTTATAATTTTTCTGCGAAGTTTTATATAGCAATAGTGCACAAGTGAATATTATAAAGTTTCTTCAGGAATTATTAGAGAGATCTGAAGGAGACGTATAGCTTCTTCCTCCTGGTAAACTTACTGATGCTGGTATCTTTGTTTCGCTGAAATTATCGGAACACAATCCTTCTTGTTATAATGTGATTAAAGATAGGCTGGAGTCCAGTCATCGAGTATAGTTGATTAGTTCGGGGCGAAATTTAGGACGGAGATATCGGCGGATAATTCTACACTCCACAGATAAGAGATTGTTCCTCAAATAGGCTTGAGTAGTGATCAAGATGCTTGGTATTCTGTAATCAGGAGAAATGTTTCTTTTTGGGTATAGATTAATATAGAATAAGACATATCGTATATTGGTTGCGAGGTCATATAAGCCAAAAGCGGAACCTGTTATCAATTAAGAACTTAATTGAGACAAAGTGAATACTGTAAACCATTTTGTCGGAGATGAAATCCAAGATACAAAAATCCAAGATACAAGTGACTCTTGTGATTGGTAGGACTGGTTTGGTCACGTTGGAAAAATAATATGGCTCACACCTTTAAAAATAGTTATGAAAACAACTTGGTTGTCTTATTATTGTAATTGATATTTAGTCCCAAGAGCAAATTCCAGGCATACTGGTTGTTATATAAGCTGGCTAGAGGTGAAGATGATGCTGTAGTCCAGAAAGCAGCATGCTACTGGATGGTAGTTTTCATCTATTCATACTTTAAGAAAAAAAAAAGTATGTCTACCAAGCAAATAATAAAAAGATATTAAAAGGACTTGAATGTGTTTGATCGGCCATCTCGGCAGACAAACGAATATAATTGGCAGAAAAGAACAGCTGAAGACAAACCACTGTTACGCGCAAAAGAATGTCTGGTCCAAAAGTAATTGTTAGCCTATACTGATAATCAGAAATAATACAGTGGACTAAACAGTGAGCAATTTGGGCCAGTGTAACTTTTCTTCTAGTTTGTTCAAGGTTTTTGTAATGGTGTAAATTACCCAAAAAGAACAATTGTAATTCTAATCATTTGATAAAAACGAAAAACGTTGTTGTAGATTTACGCAATACAACAACTCGTTGCTGGTTAATTTTCTACAACGTAAAGGACTTTATTTATTTATTTATTATATTCTTTGGGCTTTTTTCTTAATAGTACATATAAAAACAAATAAATTGAACAAAAATAATACATAAATTTTGGGCGAAAGAAGAACGGGCGGGTTTTATACTTAAGTACGTTCTTCCACTCAAACCCTTGTTGCAACGTCATGTTATGAAGCTGGTAGCATTTATATTTTTCTTCATATCGGTTTTTTTGTCCCCTTTATTGGAGGAATTTATTAGTGGTTAATGTCAGCATGTCAGATATATAAAAATATAATGATACATTTTATTATTAAATTGTAATTCTCTTGATTAATTCCAAAAAAATATCTGCTTTTGTCCTTCCTGGCTCTTTAAAATGTCTATTACATGTTTTTAAAGAAGAATATTTTACAATATCTTTCACTTGAAATTCTATATTTTCCTTTTCGTCGCATGTTCTAAATAAGAATCACTCTCTGGGTCCTTCTTGATCTTCCAAATATTCCAATACTTTAGGCTACTTTTGGTGTTTTTGATGATCCATTGTAAATCTCTTAATTACCTCCAGAGAGTGATGGAATCTACCTTCATTCGTTCTGGCTTTTCAAAATGGTTAATGCATGTTTTTACAGTATGGAGAATATTTTGCAATATCTTTTACTCGAAATCTTTCATTTTTCATGTTCTAAAAACAAAATGACTCTTCTTATCCTTTTTGATCGTATAAATATTCTTGTAACTTTCAACTTTTCTTCGCCTTTTTTTAATTATCTTTCAGTTCATTCGTAGTATTTCATTACTTAGTACTAGAGGTGATATTTTTTTATCTTAGGAAAAGTGCCTTCCCGTTAAATTGCTTTTCCTCTACATGCTCTCCTTTATTTCCTTAAAAGCTTTATACGATTTTTCATTTAATATTCTGAAATATTATCAAATCCTTTCTATATATTTTTGAATGCTTTGTTAACATTTTAAACAACTACTAAAACTTTTAGGACTTTTAATCATGTTTTTTATCTTATCAAATTCTTCTACCAATTCTATTTTTAGATGTTTAAAATTTTTAGTTATTGTAATTTTAAAGCATATTCTCTTCATTGCTAAAACATTTAGAACGGTTAACTATTTTTTTATCTTAACAAATTCTTCTATCAATTTTATTTTAGATCTTTGGTACTTTTAGTTATTGTAATTTTAAGGCATATTCTCTTTAAGACTCCAATGATTTTCCTTTAACTTTTCAACTATTTTTAGGAATAAGAGTTTATTTTTCAAATTGCGAAAGTCCTAAAGTTCCCAGCATTGCTTTTAAGATTTAAAATAATTTCCGTTCAGATTTTTAGAATTTATAGCGTTTCTCTCTGCCTCTACCTCTTTCTCTACCTCTCCCTCTTTTTCAGCGACTATTCTTATCTATGTCTTTAACTCTCTCTCTCTCTCTCGCTTTGTGTCTTTATCTCTTATTTTCTCTTTATCTATATCTCACGTTTCTCTCCTTTCAAAAAGTATTTTTACTATTCGAAATATAAAATTGTCCTTTCTAAATTAATGATTTATTTTTCAAGTCAATTAATTCTCTATTTCTTTAACTATCTTTTTCTTTCTGCTAACATTTTTTTACAGGAATTTTATTATCATTTGTCTTTTAAATAATATTATTGCGTACTAGAATATATTATCGAGTGGGGGTCGCCGCGACTTCGAGATCAAAGGTAAAAGTGACGTTACTGACTAATCTTACTAGGAAATAGAAGATTACTTGCTTTAAATGGCCGTCGAAGAACGAGAAAAATTCAAACGTTTTTAATCCAAATAACTTCTAAATTCAAAAGTCTTAAATGTTGAACAAATATGACACACCAATTTACTTAAATTAAATTTAATTTAAGTCGTCTCCTTTGAAAAAAATTAACCAGTTTTGGAAAAGTATTGGTAAAAGCTTATCACAGAGGCCTTGTGTGGTAACAGTGTCATCCAAACAGCAGTAGGGAAATGTGGAAGGGCATTTTATTATGGACTTTTCCATGTGTATGTGTTCTTTCGATTTTTATGCAAGCACAGTGTATAAATAAATAAATTATTAAATATACTTAATAAAATTAATTTATTGCACTGACGGCGGTATTTTTTGAAAAATAAGAAAAAACTTGATATTCTTAAATCGTAGATTTCAACATTTTGTACTTCATTTTCTTAGAATTTTCTAAACATATTTCCTCAAAACCATTATGATTTTTCATCATATTTTAACTAATTTTGTCAGGGTTCCAGGTTCTTTATTTTGCATTCGCTATTTAATTTTTTCGTAATTTCTTATCTATTTATTTCTCTTCCAAATAGCGAGACATAGTTGTAAGGGTTTTAGAATTTTCTAGTAGCTTCCCTTTTACTTTTTAGATTATTTCATGTTCTATATTGTAGATTCCTATAATTTTACAAATAACTTGTCTTTCCTTATTTCGTAAATTTTCCATGAAATTTTATTTTAAATTGTAAAAGTTTTCGTCTAGAATTTTTTTTATATATTCGTCCAAATAATCTTAGAATTCAAGAAATTTCTACAATTGTCTTTTGTACGTACAGAAAAAAGTGCTGACCTTGAATCGCTGCTCTTTCTAAATTTCCTACTATTATAAGTTTCTTTAACATTTCTATATTTTCCAAACATTACATATTATATTCTGTCCAATTGCTGAAAAGTTAAAGAAACCTCTAACATTATTTCTTCTATTTTTTGAAAAATAGATCAAAACATTTTGTGGATTTTCTGGAATTGTTATGTTATATTTATTGGCCTGTTTTCTGGTAGATTGTGAGAAATTCCTTCAAAAAGGTTGATGTTTGAATTTCTGTTTGTTACATTACCGAATTTTTTTCTGATAGTTTTTTTAGACATATTTTTTCGAAATTTTTTATATGAATGTGAGGTATTATAAATGTTAAAAAATAAATTAAACTAAATCGAAAAATAAAAGGGATACAAATAACTACTGAAACCTCTACTATAATTATCTGTGACTATTAGAATTCCTGTGTCTTTTAAACTTTTTTGAAGTCGTTTACCTGGATGTATCAGAGCTTTTCATGACTTATACTAATTCACGTGAAGACAGAGAGACCTGAGCACTTAACATCACTGCACTTCTATAAAATAAAACTAAAATTTATCAACTAGGTCCTGGATCATAGTGCCAGTGTTGTTCGTTGACTGTAGTTCTGTAGTGACCTTTTGGTTGCAGGTCCAGTGGGTCTTAGACATCTGGCCTCTGTCATTTGGGATTCTCCTATAGTACCGTGTTTATCTGTGTCCATAGGTCTTTCTGCAAGACTTTGATCTTTAAATGGATTGCAGCCATTTTTTAAACTGTGCACTACCTTCAGCGGTTATTTGCTGCCTTGGCTGCCAACCCAATGCTGACAAAGGTTTGGTAGTCTACTGTCGTAAAATGATATAGTTTCTGATGCATACCCTGAATATATAAACATTTGTTGGTACTTTTTGGCAGGTGGTGCGAGGGCGGTGCGCATTACCATCATGGGATTGTTTTTACCCAAATATTGGGCGACCTCAATTGTGATTTGTGTATTGTGAATTCATGGCGGATACACAGAATTGATGGAAATATGGCTTATCTAAATATTTTGATATCCTTTGCAACCATTTAACATCTTTATCATATGTCAATGTTTCCATAGCCAACCTGCTAACTTTATATGCGGCAAGATGGTACCTTAGCTTCGTGTAATTGAAATACTCTCTGTGGTGCAGCAATAAAAAGGTATGTCAATATTGTCAGTGGCCAATAAGTTCTGAATAAGTCAATAAGTAACTTCTTGCTCCAGTCATAGAGAATATTAGAAGCTACTATAAATTACATTTTTGTCGGAGTACGAAATTTCCGTCTCGAATTTTTATGTTTTCGACGATCGGGAAATTTATTAAGAAGAGTTGGATGGTATATTCTTGAATTATGCTTATATTCATAAAGTGCAGTTTAGTTGAAATTTATAGCTTAAATGACACGTTTTTAGCATTTAACCAAACTTAAAGGTAGTTGATAAGGCAAGATGGGATATTGTAGTCGGTAAAGGTACAGGTGCCATTGGTTGCTGTTCAAAGCAGCGACGTTCTTGTAGAAAAGGCGTTAACGGCTTGTTCGGTTTAGTTCTGAAGCAGTAGTTAAAATATAGAGACCGTGGGTCAAGAGATGATTATAATTTCGTTGGAATTTGGCAAGAATGTGGACTACTTGAGGGAATGCGTTGATGTTGCAGGCGACAATATGTTAGGCCTGAAAATAGTTGAGGTCTGCAGCAACAGTGGTTTTAAGCACCTCTTCGACTATTATACAGTTGAGAGGGTTTCACATGGATACTATTATTCATCTGCTTGATGAAGCCACAGTATGGCGAAATATGTTACAATGTTAAACAATAAATGTGAAACCCTCTCCATTGTGTTGTTTTATTTCAATAGCCTATTCAGTGTTGCTATAGTGGATAACGGATGAATATTAATCGACTTCACGTTGCCATAGCCCTCTAGTTACCGTATAATGTTGTAAAAAGTATGCTATTTGCATATGTTCTTTAGTACTAGCTTTATTCTCATGTGAAATATGATATAGAGCTAAGACGGAGAAAGAGGTAGACATGAAGGGATAGAACAGTTTTTGTGGGCCATCATGGTCTGTCCAGCATTATTGCACTGGGTTTGATCTGTGAAAATAAAGACAATGTATAAAGAGAAAGTAAAGTTGCTAATAGCTATGATGGCTATGGTCGGCAGAAGGGTACATTTGATGACCTAATAAGGAGCAATTACAAAATTGTTGGGTCTGGCTTGTCATGAAATTTGACCAACCAATTGGACAACAAGCTAAGGTTTACGTTTTGCAGCCAAAACTGGGATCATTGTCCGAAAGCCAGACGGGAAAACCATCGACTATTTCCTAGTTTTGAATACAAACATGATGATGAATAAGAAAGAACATTAATGCAGAGCTCTAAGTTTGAATGCAACAGTAAAGCAATGTGTTTGTTTATCTAGTAACAATTTGCGAATTTAACTTACATAATGTGTTATGACGTTCTCTACATACTTCTATACCTATACTCTCTTTAAGAAGAAGAGGGGGTGACAAAAGCGATCACTGTGATTTGCCCGACTATCGATGACCTGACAGATATATTAAAACTGTTGTAGACATGTTGACCTTTTAATTTGAAGATGCAAATTAGCGAGATTTCTCACTGGAGTTCAAGTTCAATCCTATCATAAAATGAAATGCATTCAAAAAGATCATTACTTCAAGAAATTTATTACGGGCAACCAGTCATAGTGCTATGGTTATGATCTAGAAAGTAAAGCACGGTCAGCGTAAGAGAAGTCAACTAGCTCATCTCGTCCAAAGCTTGGCATGAAAACGATGTTGATTTGTTTATTTTTTATTAAAGGGATCGCTAACGCAAAATGTGTTCCTCAAAAGGACACAGTAAATCAACACTTCCAGCGCAGTTTGACGATATAACGACTTGATTTTTGCAACTCCGGTGAGTGCCTCCTGTTTGTGTTTGCCACTTAACAAAGACGACTTTTTTAACCCACATGCCCTATTCAAAAGATTTGTACCTTCGGACTTTTTTGATAAAGATTTTGGTTGTAGTAATGCTGTCTACAAAGAAGTTTTAGTTTTTTTGGCAACATAATAAAAAAATTGATATTTAAGATAATCGTACATATTGAATCGATTTTAGTACAAAAAAAATACTATGTTGAATATATTTTTGATATCTGTTATCATATTTTTTGTATTTTTCTTACTATTGAATTTTTCTTCATATGATAATTTATTTTATATTATGAAATATTATTATTGTCATCTATTTTATTAATTCTGCGTAGCAAAGAAGCATAACTAATAAATACAAATCTACATTAAACTGCAATTTATTTTATTTAAAAAAAAACCTTTAGACATTAATTTATTATGTTTAAATTTGTTACGACTTGGTAAAAGTGAAAATGGCTGTACATAATTTAAATTTATGTATTCCCGCAATATTCCTTTACATACATTACTTTAAATTTAATTTGTTTTCTAGTGTAATTATATCGGTCCGGCATAATTAGAGTTCTGCCTTTCTCCCGGTGTTCAGGTGCAGAAGAGTAAGAATTTTTGGTTTCGTTTTGTTGCCGGAGTGATACCGAAACACTTTAGAAGTGAAATTGGGCGTGAAATGGTGGTCACGCAAGACTCGCCAATCACACACACATACACTGGTAATAAGTGGTAATTAAGAATATTAAACGGAATTAAAAATGTAGATGTGTTTCTGTAATTGGAAACCACTTGTGTTTACCCTTGAGACCCAATTAAATAGCGCGTAATGGGACAATTTGATTTTTATTTTTATATAGAATTGGTATTAACTTCAAGGATCGCGAGCTACGTAAATTAACGTTAAATGTGTTACAAGACACGTAGTGTATATAATATTATTGTTGTAGTTTCTGTCGCGCACTGATTTACGCTAATCGAAAAATTATGTTAATGCTTATTTTATATAAAACCCAAGGTCGGTGTTCACTTAGGTTGGTAAAGCCTGGCGAAAATAATCGCCCCATTTTACATTAAAATATTTTACCTAATGTTGATCACTTGATTATTAATCACATTATTTTGTCTTATTTACATGTAAATGATTTAGCTTACATCGAAAAGAATCATGATATTCAATTGAACAAATTAGTGAAAATAATCTAAAAGCTTAAATTTTATATATTATTTTGCTGATTATAAGTTTGCACATTTTACTTACATTATGATTTTTACTAAATTATCTAAATTTGTTGCATAATTTGTATTTACTTTTAACTATATGCTTTTCTTTTTAACCAAAACCACTTATTTCTGATATTTCTTAGAATAATAGATTTTTGAGAGCTTGTAATTAAGCAGAATTTTCTTTTTCTCGTTGATTAATTATTACTTATTAACATATTTTTGCAATATGATACAGAAAAATTTATCAAACAAAGTTTATAATTATGTATACATATAATGTTATCAAAGTAGATTCGCAACCTCCACTTCCTATTATGGTGTAAATATGATACAAAATATAAGCGATAAAATCAGAAATACTCCAAAATAGAGCTTTGTAATGCAAATTTGGAATCGTCAAAAATATACAAAACTTTTATCCCAAATAGGATTTTCATATGGTAGAGATGTCACTACAATGCATAAATCTTAAAAAATCAAGAATACATTTAAACAGAAAAATAAAAGTAGATTAGATATTATAAATAAACACTTTTAGATCTAATGATAGGAACTGATTTTTTATGCACTTTATTTTTTATTATAAACTTAGCTTGTAAAATGCCATCTATTTCTGCGAAGAACAACAAGGTAGTACATTTCTAATAATTTTTACACTTTACACATCGAAATCCTTGCTTTAAGTGAATTTCCTATCATCTGATTATAAGATTACTTTTAGGAATTATAAAAAATATTCGAAAATTAGATATTGAAGTGACACATTATAAGAAGATATTTGCAGGAATTTCAGTTTTCTTATTCGTTCTAAATGTTTTATATGCTCTGCTACAATCATATTCTTTAGAATTTAGATTTATAATCAATTAAAGTATCTTTAGTAATGTAAATATATGTGAGGTACCCAACTTATTATAATCAATCCAAATAATATGTAACAATACATATTTTTTTATTCACTAATTTGGGTTTTGACGTCATCAAATTTGCAGACTAGCTTTTTTGCTCAGATAAGATTTTAAGTATGATCGATTGTGGAATTACTTGGTGACACAGCTTGTAATCAGGAACTTTAAAGAATCTTTAAGGCTTTTATGGGTTTTGATTCCGGTAGACTTCAGCAAGTAATTTGAGTGTCAGTACTACAATTTCTCAGTTTATTTAATAATAAATGTTAATTCTATCAGTCACACCTATGAAATTATGCAAGTAGTCGAAAAGTAGTAAATTGACTGAAACCTGGATACGTTTCGACAAAATTGTATGAAGGGGTAGTTAATTTAGGTTACAGTTACTAATTGCCGAGAATTATGTTTAAATCTCGTCTGAGAAGAATCAAGAAAATATACAATTTATTTGCTGTATGATTCACTACTTTGTTATGGGCATCATTTAATGTGCAATTGGTCCGCCTAAATATTGTCTCGAGTAAAACTTCGTCTCTTATATTTTGTTGATGCACATTGAAGTGGCTTATCCAATTGAAGAGCTTTCGCTGCAGTCAATTTTAGCATTGATGACTTTGTAGCAAAAATAAATAAAATAAGTAAATTCTGCGATCAGAGAGTTATTGTAAGCCAAATTATTGTAGGAATTAATTATAGTTGTCACTTGAATATAACACATCACATTTAACTAAAGAAAGGGAATCTAGACATGAGATGTTGCTAATTTCTAAAATAACATTTCTTAATTTCTAAAATGACTAAACTGGATTAGTCTAGCTCAAGACAACCAGATTAGTTGAGCTGATTCCGTACTAGCGAACATTGAAAGTAAAACCTTTGATTGTTTATTTGGCGCGTTATAGTCACCCAAAACGAGAGTAGTGATGTCGGGGTGGTTTTAAATAATTTGGTCTATGCAGTGAGAATGATCCTTAAATTTTCTTGAAGGCCTTTTCGGTGGAAAGTAAGCAACGTAGATGATTTTTTTGTGATTTAACTTCAAATCCAACCAGAGTTCTTCCTGATATTTTGATTCGACCTAATTGTTTACTACTATTAGTTGAGTTTCTACCCAGACGATGGAGATTATATCAATTATCAATTATTTAAAAAATGCCTGAATGTAGCCAAGATTACGCAATAACAACATCGGCATAATCTATGAACTACCACATAGTAATCATCATATAGTAACGTTCGCTACCATCATTTTCATTAACTCCATAGTCCTAGAACAGCATTATATAAATCGGAGAATTTCGTTCTTAAGCCTCTCGTATTATGATGAAATTGATAAATCTACATTTTTGCAATTTTGGGTTTATAGGATTTTTTTTCAAATTTAAATTCTTTTACTGCAACACCGTCTAGCCAAACAACAGAATCCATCACCGACAGAAGCGCATGTGCTGTGATTACGACTTTAAATGAAATTGTGATGTCATCTTTAAATAATTGGTAGTATTTTACTTCTGATTTGCGAATCAATAATGTTTTTCACCTGATTTCTAAACGTTTTCACTATGGTGTTAAGATCGATTCGAGATATATAAAACTATATTCAAGTTTTATCAAGAAAACTGTCTAAAGTTTTACATAGCATACGTACCTTAATGTCCATCACTACGCAGAAAACTGCTCTTGCTTGCTACTACGCTTATTTTCATAGTCATATTTCATTTGGTGGTGTTTTCTGCGCCCAGTTACAAAATGTTTTTATCTTACAGAAGAAAGCGATCAGATGAATTAGTAGAATCGGCCAGTATGCTAGCTGCAGAGAGCACTTTACAAAATTGAACATACTCACAGTATAACCATTATTCATACTTACCTGTATTCTGTATGTCCATCAAAATAAAGACCAATTTCCGGAATTTTCAAAATTTTAACACTCGCCGCAAGCAATCCCTCAGTATTCAACCTGACATAATATATAAGATTTTATTCTGAAATCTAATTAGCCATATATGGCATATAAACTGGTGAAAGACCACCAAAGTGACTTCTACTGGCCTCAGAGTCATGTAAGCAGCATTGGGTGAGAGTGGAAGATCATGTGGACATGAACTTGAGCCTATAGAATTAATTGTAAATCTCGAAACAGCTATTCACATTGGATAAATAAGTAAATATCCAATATCCACATACTGAACAAAACCTACGGAACGTTATAATTCATTTTAACATGTCTTTAACCAAATTAAATACTTTTATAAACTACCACACTTGCGATTTATTTTGTAATAGTGTCATTTATATTTTATTTTATGTATTAATGGACGACTTTGTTAAGTATACATATAGAAATAATAAATGTATCAGTCCAGTTTCTTGATTTACGACTTGCAAGAAAGCGAAGCTAAGCTTTGCTTTAGCTATGTTGCTTAGCGCTCTTTATGTCCTTAACTGGAATATAATATGAGTTGTATTATTCGGTGAAACATTTGGGATGACACTGTTATAAGCGGATCTATTTTTGGCAGATTGTGGAGAAAAAACGTTATCTTTAGCAGGGGGATTTAAAAGTTCGTTAATTGAAGGCTAAGTAGATAATGAAGAATTCTTAGAACTTCCAGAATTTTTACATTACTATGGGAGATTAATGTCGTTTTTCAATCGGTTTTTAGGGTGGGAGGTGCTGAGTTAGTAATTATAACGCCTGTAAATGATTTTCGTTGAAAAATCTTAAATCGTAAATATCTTGAATATCGCATTTAAGTTATATGATTTCTCTCTTCTTTGCAATAATTTCAATTTCCGGGAGATGTGCAGATCTGTATTAGTCACGTCAGGACCGGAGCATGGGAATTCGGCAGAGTCACCGCAGTTGGTTGCTCCAACTGTTGGAGCGTGTTACAGATTTCGTGCAATTATCAGTAATTATTTACTAATTTATTTATTTAACAGAATATACTATTTTTACAAATATAAGATATACATGAACATGTAAAATTACAAAAAAATAAGTATACTACTAACTTAAAATTAAACAATGAAACACTGTATACGCAAAACATTCATTACAATAGTAATTGGGGGAAAATACCGCTCTTAATCGCCAACCCCGAGATGACAATAATGGTATCACTCTACCCCTTTTACAAAAAGCATGAATTTTGATGGTTTACCACAGAACAGATCGCAAATTGGATGGCTCACTAGTAGTTAGCCGTACGCTTAAAGCAAGAGAGAGGGCTGTAAAACCCATAATTGGTATGGTGGAAAAGTATGCGAAATAGCTTGTGCGACCATCAGACTTAAATGTAAAGTTTATTTTAAGGACTAACTGAGGACAGTCCATATTTCCATTCACAATACCAAATAGTAACAACATATCTGCGAACTGATGCCTGCAGCACAGATTCAGAAAAAACTCAGATTGGAATTAAAATATGGTTTAGATCTACAATGTTTAATATTAATAAACTTATTTTGAATAGTCTCGATTTGTTTAATATACGTTTGTTGATAAGGTAATACCATACAAGACGCTTATTCAAGGTGCGAGCGAACGAATTCAAAGTAAACAAGTTTTAAAGAAAAGGTCGACAAATCGCTAGACTTCCGCTTAATGTATCCAAACATTTTCGAAGCGCGGTTACATATCAACTTAATAATGCTAAATTTTTGACTGAACTAAACACCCAAGTCTTTATATAACTAAGTTTTTACTCTCGTCTTCCCTTCAATCATATAATTGAAATTAATCGTAAATTTCTTACGAGAGAAAGTAATGCAGTTACATTTATTCAGATTGAAGACCATTGGAATGACACCAATCAGTTACTAAACACAGATCAGTTTAGAGTAAAGAGCAATCAGTGATAGTGCGTATATCTTTAAACATTTTTAGATCGCCTGCAAACAACAAAAAATTGTGAGTGATGGATTGATTGAGATATGTCATTGATAAATAAAAGGAATTGTAAGGGGCCGCAGTAGGATCCCTGCGGAACACCAGATGAGACCAAGCAAGCATTTGAGAGATAATTCCTAATTTTTACGCATTTAGATAATAAAAAAGTTCTAGCCAATATATAATAGAGTGATTAAAGCCTAAAGATTTTAATTTAAAAAATAGAATCTCGTGGCAAACTTTATCAACTTCTTTTGACATATCTAAATAAATAGCATCAACTGAGAGGCTATTCTCAAACTATCACGCTATATAATCCTGGAACATCATTAAGTTGGAAGTGGGTGAAAACCATGCTACTCATTTATTAGAATATGTTTTGTTGACCAAGCTAATTTAACGGATAATAGCTTCTCTAAGAGTTTTGAAATTAAGGACTGAATCGCAATTCCTCTGTAGTTACTATCATCACTTCTAGCTAATTTGAAGTAAGTTAAGTTAATAGTAATGGCGTTGTGAGAGTGCAAATACACGATTTAATAAAGCTAGAGCAACTGAAGTTAAATTTCACTTTTTGTGGCGTACCATGTAACATCATTAACTACTAAATTACCATTAACTAACGGTATACTATTAGGAAAATTGTGAGACGAAAAAAAGTTTTACATACTACTAACCATTCCTGCTAGTAATATCATTAAGATACATAGTCTCGGGGAAAGAATGAAGGTTATCTGACTCTTTAACAAAATTCCAAAAGTGAGATGGGTTGTAGTGAATGTTTAAATGAACAACGATTAGAACACCTCAACCATAAGTTTTGTTACTAGAACAATGGTTTCTATCTTCTCTAAAAATAGTATAGTTCATTAGCTTCAATTCACTAACAGAAATATCATGGTTAAGCCATATTTCCATGATACAATTACCTAATTAAAACTGCTGTTAACATTAAATTAAATTTTGAAAAAAGATATTTAGTTTTTTTGGTTCCACATTTCTGTTAGCACACGATTTGGCGATTTTGGGAACCCTTAAAATATGTTTTATTTGAATATTCGATTCTCCATTTTCCATCCTTCGAAGCAGTTCCCTTTTGACGAGTTGAAAATCTTTTAGTTTCCTGGTTTCGTGGATTATTTGATTAACATAATCAGGATTATTTAGAATAATTTTGATCGGTCTAGGTTTCGAATTATTAGATTTGTTAGAGCGAAACACTTAATTGGTAAAATATCTATCTTTAAAAGCTAAGATTAATTCTAAAATCTTGTTTAGTATTGATAGTAGTGCAATGGGTCGATAACTATCAGTATTATTTTTTTCTTCTTTTTGTAAATTCGTATATAGAAGTTTTTTTCATGTAGTTTAGATTGATCTATCATTAGAGTATTGGTGCAGGCATTCTTTTTTTTGGTTTAATATATATTATGTAGTAACATATATTTATTGACAAATTTTGTACACATTTACATTAAAATGATGAATAATGAATGATGTGTCAATGTATTAATTTGTCAAAAGGCTATCGACCAGAGGTCTTTCTGCCTTGTCTTGTCCAGTCATATGGCGTCAGTCGTTAATGAGTAGATGCATGAAATGATGAAATGAAATCAAAAATGGTAGAATGTGGGTTTTTAAATTTAGGGATTATGTTTGGGTTTCTAGGAAGACAGTATAGGGATAATATGTGGAAGTTAAAAGGATTTTTGGCGAATTTTTCTGATAGGAATCGAAGACGTTCTAGGATGGGGATAACTAAAGTAGTATCATAGAGGAGCTGATTGGAAGGACTGTGCAGAGGATTAAGAGGATGACGGAGTTTTGTTAGGGTGCGAAGGGATGCTCGCTCGCTAACTTCAATTTTGCGGGAGGTTGGATTGCTGGGGTTGGGATAGAGGGCACAACCATAGTCAAGTAGTGGGCGTCAGATCACCTTGTAAATTTTTACGGCGGTTCTGATATTAATACCATTGTTTTTGTAAGTTAAACTTCTAAAGCATTTTGCCCTAGAAGTAATTTTGCTTTTTGTTATGTCTGTATGTTTTTTAAAATTAACTTTTTGATCTATGGTTATGCCCATAGAACCCATTCGCAGTTTGGGAAATATGGGCTTTGTGGGGTTATTTATTGCTGCGGTGATAAGGGATTAGGAGCTGTGATTTGTAGGGATTGATTTTAATGCGCCATTTTGCAAACCATCGTTGAAGGGAGTCAATAAGCTCTTGGAGGAATTGGAGGGCTTTTGGTAGTGTGGGAGCATGTGTCATCTGCAAATTGCAGGAGGTATTTGGATGGATTAAAGTAGAAAGGATCAGGGTTGTAGATATCAGCACAAAAAATATTATATAACAGAGGTGAGAGAGGAGAGCCTTGTTCGGGAGTAAATCGAGAGGAGAATGAATTATGGATTTTGACTTTTAGGGATCTATTACAGAGGAATTGTTTAATAATGAAAATGATATGAGGAGGGATATTTAGGAGGTGGCACTTGTATAGTAAGCCTTGGTGCCAGACAGAGTCAAAAGCTTTCTGGACATCCAAAAATAGAGCTGCTGAGGCTTTGCCTTTGAGGTGGGATGTTTGAAAATTTGATACTGGGATAGTGAGTGGCAGAGAAGTTGATCTGTGGGGAAGAAAACCAAATTGGTATTTGGGGATGTGATTGGAAATTAGAGAGAGGATTTTGTTTTTGAGAAGGGACTCGTAGATCTTTCCAATAACAGGTAGAAGGGTAATAGGGCGGTAGCTGGATAATAACGTAGAGGGTTAGTCGAGTTTAGGGATACAAATTACAATTCTTATTTTCCAATCGTTCGGGAAGTATTGTTTTTTATATAGAAAATTAATGTTATTAAGGATGTAGTCATGAATGTGGAATGGAAATGATTTTAGGATGAGTCTGTGCATGTAGTCATGTCCAGTCGCTGTATTTTTCCCTTTCTTAGCCGTGTGTAAAAATGTTAGTCGGTTCTGAACAGTTGTTTTTTTTCAAAATATTCAACGTACCAGTCATTAACTTTTTTTAAATTAGTCCGGTCAAAGTTGGGGTCTTGTGCCATTGAATAGGTCATATTAAAATTGTCAGCAAATTTTTGGGCAATTACGTCAGGGTCTGTAAAAGTCTCGTTAGTTGTCGGGTCAAAGATTTTCTGTAAAGTGTCTGTCTTTTTGTATTTATCCGACCAAATTCTTTTCCCTTTTGAGTCGTTAATTCTGCCACAAGTTTTTATCCAAACGTTCGTCTTGAATTCATTTGTAAGTGTTTTAATATCTTAAGTTCAGTTGTCTCCGTCAGTTCTATGTCTCTGTACAATTTAAATTTAATAAGTCGAAGGATTTATTTTGGGAGAGGATATTTATAAAATTTATTAAAATTATAATTGAAAGTGGGAATTTGTTGAGGAGGAACTAGTGGGATTTTAATTTGAAAACGGATTGCAAGGTGGTTAGAACACAAATCAGGGACTAGATTGACAGAGTGGATAAGGTTTTGGATATTTTATGTACAAAGTAATACATCGGGGATGGTGGCTTGTAAATTCATAATAAAGGTAAGAGGAGTAGAAATGCGCATGAAGCTTGAGTTGGAAAGGAATGATAAAGTGAAATGGAGACATTTGTTGAGCGGGTTGTTGATTTTAGAGGGATTAGCTTTACCAATTTTGATGGAAGGATGAGCTGTCGCTATTGACCCCCCTCTGACGTTTTGATTGTCAATGCTAACTGGAATTTGCAAAAATTGCCAGTTTTGAAATGAGAAAGAATGTTGTGATTTGGTTTCGACAGGCAAGCAAACATGTGTGGGATTATTTGAATAGTAATTATAAAGGATATAGGATTTGTTAGCTAGCGAGTTTATGATGGAGTATATTAGGTTTTGATATGGAACATTAATAAATAATGAATGGGCTGTGCGAACGCTTTCGATGAAGGCAGTGGGAATGATGTTGGGAGCAGATAAGTCGAACATGACCACAAACATTCGGTTGCCTGAAAATGATACATAAAAGACGACATTATATGAATTAATATAGCGATCGTGAAGTTATTTCAATAGTGCCTGTCTGTCGGCATTAGTGGGGTTATTCATTTCTGATGTGTACGTGTCAAGAATATGGCCGTGAAGGGTGTATGATTTATGTAGGCGTGATTTTTTTACTTCTGATTATGAACCAATAAAGTTTTTCACGTGACTGCTAATCGTTCTCAGAGTGGTGTTAGGGTGAACTCTAGATATAACAATCCAGTATTTCGATTCACGACTTACAAGAAAGCTAAAATTTGGTGGATAAGTTTGAATGACTCAGTAAAAATTTGATCCACGTTAGGTTGTTTTTTGATTATATTTTATAGGTTTGTGAAAATTTACTGTAGATATTTTATTAGCGCTTTTTATGACCTTAGGTAAAAAATGGTAGTCCTCGCTAATTATAAGAGTATTATTCGTTGGAACAATTGGAGATGTTAGTGTTGTAACCGGATCTTTTTTGGCAGGTGGTCAAGAAAAACGTTATTGTTATCAGGGTTTAAAAGTTCGTTAATTGAAGCGGCGGTAGATAATGGAAAATTATTGAAACTTCCAAAGTATTTATATTTATTATATATGAGACGGATAAATGCAGTTTTCCATTAGTTGATGATTAGGGTGGGAGGTGCTGAGTTAGTAATTTTGATATTGATGCAAAAAGACTAGATTTGACGCCTATACAAACATTCGACCGAAGCGCCGTAAGCAATTTTTGTTGGATGATCTTAAATCTTGAATAGCGCATTTAAGTAATATGATTTCTTTTTCCAGTGAAATGATTTTAACTTCCATAGGGTCGCGTCGGGACCTGAGTAGGAGAATTAATCAGAGTTACCACAGTTGGGTCATTATATCACAGATTCTATGCAATTATTAGCATGAATTCTAAAATTTTGTTTGGTATTTATAGTAGTGTAATGAGTCGATAATTTACAGGATTGGTTTTGTCTTCTTTTTCAGAAATTGGTATATAGAAGCCATTTTTATGTAGTTCGTATATACCTTAATCTATCACTAGCCTCTTGTAGGTATTTTTTAAGTGTAATATGTATTTTTGGTTTTTTAATTACATTATTAGTTCACTAACTTTATTATAAAATTCAAATATTATGGAACTTAACAAGTGTTTTACCCCATTGAATTTACATACCTCGTTCCATCAAGAGTGTAGCTCTACCAGTATCAACTTTATTATTTGTTGTATATTCAAAATGTATATCTTCTATTTAGTTTCTTGTTAAATTTTACCATGTGTCATCTTTCATATTTTTGTTGTATTTAAACTGCATTTATGTCTGTTGTCTGCCATCTAATTTGTGTCACCGGTTGGATGTTGACTTTAATGTTAATTATCACTTGTCAACTATCTATCAGATATTTTTATTTTTGTAGATGAACTTTTTTCAAACTTTCCTTCATTATCGATGATTTCATTAGAACTTGCACAAGTTAAAACTTGACGAAGCATTCTGTAACTAAATTGTTGCATTATTATTAAAATAACTAGGTTTCTTTTTTGTTACCTTATGTGTTTGTAGAAAAATAGAATCAATTTTCTTACTTGGTGGTACATTCATTGTTTGAAGTTGAATAGCTTTTGACATACATTATTTAATTAGAAACAAGGTTTTTACTCATAACCGTTTTTGTTTTTTTTTTTCGTTTTCTTCCTTAAAAAGCACAAAATGTTATTTCAAAGAAAAGTCATAGATACGTTTTGATTTTTTTTCTTCTTTAAGAAATTTTATACTGTATTTTTAGGTTTTTTTTTGTAAAATTGCAACTGTTTCTAAGTAAATTTAATTTTAAAAATAGTTTTCAGAAAGTTTTTTGTTCTTAATTGATTTAATTGACTCAATTTTAAAACTTTAATAATCATAGGTGTTTTTTCTCGAATTATTTTGATTTGAGAATAGAACTTAGATCATATTTTAGAGCGATAGTTCTGAATTAACATTATAGATACGGAAGCAAGGTAAGGAATAGCCCTGCTCGGATAAAGGACAAAAAATGAAAAGTAATAAAATTATTTTTTTGAAAAGATTTATAAAATAGATACAACTTTAAAGGATGCTATTGAAAACTAAATGTCTCCCACTTGTACCTTAGATGGTCGATCCATCTATCTACAATAATTTGAATAGTGAATACACCACAGGTGAGATGAATATCTCATCCGCTTTATGTGCTTCAGAAGATTCATTTCGGGAGTTCTCTCTTTCTCAATCTTTCTTTTTCTCTCTGAGGATGTTATATATAAAATTAGTTTTTATTGATAATGAGCTCCTAGCACTTGAAATATATATCTAAACATAGAAATAATGTGTGAAGAAAGGATACAGCAGTGGTATTTATATATAATTTATACCAGCGAAGTTAAATAAATATAGAATTGAATTCGTAGTTTACATAATCCCAAGAATACCAATTTTTCCTTTTTGAGAATGAGAATTTTAATTGTGTGTTTATGTATAATATTGTACGTATTGTTTATACAACAATTAAAAGCAAAGTCTTTCTCGAGATAAATGATAATGGTCACGAAGAAATTTCACTTTCATCCAATATTAGAATTCCCATTGTAGTACCGGCCAGTTTCGTAATTCAGAATCCACGATTATAATAACGGCGCGATTGTATGCGATTTTCCGTGCGGCGATCTCACACGATCCACGTTCTTGAAACACAAAAATATTCGAACGTACGCCTTTTGAATAAATTAATCGGCCAGGAATCCGTTATGCACGTGAAACTGTCGCCCGCTCCATCTCTCCACCATCCGGTCGAGTGCTTGACTCTCTGCCCGGCCCGAGTGCTTCGATCCTTCCTTTTTTTTTTCTCCTCTCTGGTTATTGGTTCGGCGAGCGCTCGCCCGAGCGTTCACGCACAGTCGCGCAGCAAACTCGAAGGAAGAAACACGTTCCGAGAGTGGCCTCGCGAGTGCTCGAAGAACCGAGTGATTAAAACCGACTTTTATTTGTGAAGTGCGTATACTTCGGAATTAAACGTAAATTGTGTGGGAATTAGGAGGTTTTAAGGTTGTGTGCGATCTTGGATTTATTCGATTGTGAGGTGTAATGGTGTCTCTCGTAGTGATTGGTTAACTTAAATAAAGTTTTAATGATTGTTCAGAATGGGAGATTAACAGGTTTGTGCGTAAAAATCATTTTTTATGGCGTGAACTAGGTTTCTTTTTTGTTACCTTATGTGTTTGTAGACAAATAGAATCAATTTTCTTACTTGGTGGTACATTTTTAAGTAATGATTTGAGAAAACACTTTTAAAACTTTGATTTACTTGTACAATTCAAAAATTGTGACCAGAAATTACAAACTTTAAGTTCAATCAAACTTAAAGTTTGTAATTTCTTGTCACAATTTTTGATTTGATTAATTGAGTCACCTGCAGATCAAATTAATTTGACGAATAAAACACTAATAAACCTTCTTCACACGTTTATTTTAATTATCAAATGTACATTTCGGACACAAAGTGATCATTATCAATGGATTAGCACTATAGACACAACATAAAATCTTAAACTATATATAGATTGGGGGATTATAAAAACAAATTTGATCAATATCAAACTTCAAGTTTATGGTAGAAACTATAGTCCCAATCTTTCAAATATACAGTAGTAAAACAAAGTTTTTAAAGTGTATTCTCAATTTTTTGTTTGTTTGCCAAAGGTATAGGATTACACCTCACTTAATTAGTTTTCGTTGTTTAGTTTTTTTTTTTTATGTGGGATGAGCAAATTAACTTTATTCTGTTCTGCGCTTCTATTTCGTAGTAATTGCATGATTTTTTTTTGGCGATTGCGACTTAACGGAATCGTACAAAACTCGTCAGTTTTTTTTATTGTGTAGATGTTTTTTTTTTTTCTGGTGGGCCTTTTGATGAGCAGTACCGTTTTCGGGTATTGTTTGATTTCCTCGTAGGTAATTGAGTTGCTATTTTATAGAATTGCATGAAGTATCTTGAAGTGTAAATTAAATATGTTTTTTGTTCATTAATTTCGGTACATTTTTTTATTCAAACATTTATGGTCCTTTTATAGTTTAAAAAAAATCATAATTATTTTAATGAGTTTTATTTTTACAACTTTTGCTTGTAAAAATATAGTAAGGCTCAGTTTTAAATAATAATTCCAATAAAATTGTAACTTTGTAAGTTAAGAGGCAAACACACCTCACAAGTACTACATTTAACCTATAGCTTTGTAAGTATCACGAAGTACAATCAAGTATTTTACTTTTAGTTAAATTTATTTGTAGTGAACTTAACCGAAAATAAAAGACAGTAAAGAGAAATATGTTTTTCATATAATTTATATAAATTTATTAACATTTATTTATATAATCTTTAATTAGAAGTTTAATTAATATAAAAATATTTCACCACGGGTTAAGTGAGATTTTAATTTATTGTATATTATCTCTATTGAAAGTATTTTAAATGTTATTTTTAATATTCTATACAAATTCATTAGCATTTATGTAAATTATTTGCTTTAAAATTAATATAAATTGGTTAATAAACTTTCATTTATTAAAGTGTAGTATACATATTATTACGATCTATTAAATTCGGCCGTAACTGAAACGCACTAATTAAAATTAATGAGGCCTGCATTTCCTGACCTTATCACCCTAGTTGCTAACAATATTAACTCAAATTAGATTCTGTTTATATTGAGTTAATTAATTTTCATTGATTTCTTGAATAATTTTATGAAATAACTTCACTTAGAGAAATAAGTTAAATTGAATAAACTTGTACCATATATTATTTTATTGGCTATTGAAATAAACCGTATAATTCCTAAATATGTATACCGGTGTTCACATATTTTAGTCATGTGATAATTAATCTTTTTATAAATGTTGAGTGTAGGTACTTTTTTTGCTTGCTTTTGTTATGAAACTATTTAAATATTTAAATGCGATTAATCGACTTTAACCAGTTAAAATTTAAAAGTTAAATTATTAGTAAAGTACAGTTAATTTTAATTAAATTACTATATATTTAATTCAAATACTGAATATTAATTTAGACTGGTATCATTAGCTCTCTTAATATTGACTACTAGCCTCTAACTCTTATTTGTAAATTATGAACTGAATAAATAGTCGATATGAGTACTTTATCTATATCTAACATACATTTATCCTTTAAAAGAAATTGTCATCAGGCTACTGAAATGTCAACTATAAAGTCGATTTACCATTTGTCACCTATGGCGTTTGGCCGTAAAGATATTAATTATTAATGCAATATTTGATTATCCTACATTTCATATATTTACAAGCAGTTTCATCTATTAACTGTAGTGAATTTTAATTTCTTTGCGCTTCAGACTAGAATCCTATACAGTTATATAATTCCAGTGTATTGCTGCATAATACCTATTTAAAATGCAGTGTATCAATCATATAGTGCTATCCTGTAGTACACGTTTGGGAATATGCACAGAACATCCTTAAACTACTTCTCTAGTAGGTGTAGTGGATGGTTAAGAGTTCGTCCGTGTTATCTCTTCCTAAATTAAACTAAGAACCATCGACGACCAGCCGACTAATTCATAAAATTTGTATCATAAACATCCTTCAATTCAGGCTCAGATTTATGAGAAATCTAATCCCAACCCTAACTTTATAATTAGCGTCCTTCTTTATTTTCTTAAACATTATAAACACTCACATAAACAACACAGTCACCAGCCAGACTTTATTTTGCACAATTTCAAAGTGAATAAATTTATTTATGTATGTATTTTTGTGTTATTTTTTGTATAGATCTTGAAAAATAAATAAACTAAACTAAATTCAATCGAACATGTTAGCACACACCCGGAGACTACTCCTTCGCCAACGGTGCGAACGGGTACTACTTTCCGGATACCCCTCGTACATCAGGAATTGTACAAAAAGTACTTTAATAAATCCACAAAAACTATAAAATTTACATTTTTGAGGCATATTAAAATTCAGATATTATCAAATCATATGATTATTACATTTAAAAGTTTATACACTTCCTTAGAACTTTTATAGCAGTTTTAACGACTTCTATCGTATATATATACAGGGTGACTGACGAAAAACCTTTAGTGCTGTATCTCGCTTATTTTTTGTCCGTTTTTAATAAATAAAACCTCAAATTAAATCATATTTAAAAGACTTTAATACGAAGTGAACTGATATTTTTCTTGCATTCAGTTTTTGACAAAATACGATTTATATATATTTATATACAGGGTGATTCATTAAGGGCGGCCACTGGCCGTATCTCGGAAACCGTATATCCTAGAATTCTAATGACATAATCGGCCAAAAGAAGATGCGTTAAAATATTTTTAAATGCGTAGCTTTCCGCTAGGTGGCGCATTTTATCATTTGCATAATTAATTTGCGTTTTTTACAAAATATTACCGCATTAAGGCTATTGAAAATTATTAAAATTAGAAACTACTGTACTTGGTTTACAATTTTTGCTTAAGTCATTTTTTTCTATCACCTACAGTTAAGTGGTGGGGGAAGTATACTTTTGTTTACAGAAAATGGTCTGTAACTTCCGTATACCTTAACCGATTTTCACAAGCTTAGGCTCAATGGAAAGAGTATTAGAGGTTAATTACAAAAATAAATAACATTAACACATTTAATCTATGCGCTAGCAACTAGAGGGCGTTATGTAACACTTAACCCTATTTATGTATTTTTCTCAGAAATATCAAATGGAATGATATAACTCGAAGCAGCTTACAAAAAAGAAAATGAAATTACATATTGTTTCGTCAAAACCGCAAACTGATATCACTTGTCATTCCAAAGATATTTAGATTTTTTAAATTTTCGTTGTTGTTTTTCGTTGTTTTCGAAGTGTCGGTTCACCCTGTAAGTTGTAAGTGAAAACATACTGCTAGAGTTACATTTCAAAAAAATATCAAGTTTAATCGAATGGCACAATATTTATTAACATAATTAATGAAAAAAATACAAAAAACTAAAATTGGTAACTGCACCTATTACTTAGTTATTTTAAGTACTCAAAATGTTTCCCATCATTTGCTATGCACAAATTCAGTCTTTCTATAGTGGAATTGACACTGGCCTCAATTTCAGCACCAGAAATACCTCTTACTGCTTGCCGAATACTTTCTTTCATATCGTCACGTGTAGTTGGACGTGTTTTAAAAACCAAATCTTTAATTCTACCCCATAAAAAGAAATCTAAAACCGTAAGATCTGGTGACCTTGCTGGCCATGGAAAAATACTTCCCCTTCCAATCCATTTATTAGAAAATACAATATCTAAATAATTTCGGACACCTGCGGCAAAATGTGCTGGGCAACCATCTTGTTGATACCACATGTCTAATCTGTTACGAATTGGAACGTCTTCTAGGAGGATGTGCAAATCGTTAGTTAAAAAATCTAAGTACCTTTGTCCCGTTAATTTTTCTTCAAAGAAAAAAGGTCCTATTATCTTCCTATTTAAAATACCAAACCACACATTTATGCTTCAGCGATTTTGGTAATTGACTTCCCTCTGCCAGTGTGGATTTGTTTCTGACCAGTAGTGACTGTTGTGCAAGTTAATTTTACCAGAGCTTGAAAATGTAGCCTCATCCGTCGATAATATTGCAGATAGAAATTGTTGATTATCATTTAACATTCCTTTTAACCAGTTGCAATAATCTAGTCGTCGATCAAAATCTATGTCTTTTAACTCTTGATGTAAAATAACATGATAAGGATGCATTTTATGTTCTTTTAGTATTCTATTCACCAAAGAATAATTTAATTCTATATCTCTTGCAATTTCCCTAATACTTGCACGTGGTTCAGCGTTAACGTATGCCTAGACGTTAATAACATTTTCTTCATTTTGTCTTCTACGTACCCTATTTCTTACCGAAACAGGTTGAACATTGCCAGTTTTTCGTAATCGTTCTGCGAGTCTTTTAAAAACTTTTCTTGAATGACGCCGTCTTTCAGGAAATCGTAACCCATATTCTCTTTCAGCAATGACTGCATTTTGTAGACTTTCAAAATACACTGCTAGCATATCATATGCTTCTTAATTTGAAAAATAAAGCATTATAATAAAGTGATTTTTCAAACGTTCAAATTAACTTTGACAGCAACAACAAATTATAAATAAACAATCACAAAACAGAAATGTCATTTCCAAAGGTCACTTGATTACTTTTACAACATCGCCCAGGAAAATAGTTTGACATACTCGTAATGTTACAGCTTATCCATATAAAACCATTGAAGAAATTTTAAGGATTTTAGTATAAAATTTCACTCTAGAAGGACTGAATTTGTTTAGGTACAGCAAATAAGGGGAAACATTTTGAGTTTCTAAAATAACTAGATAATGGGTTAGAAATTTCAGCGTTTTGTAAATTTTTGTTATAGGTAATAAGTTTTATTATTTTTCATTAATTATGCTAATAAATATTGTTGTCATTTGTTTGTAAATGACATTTTTTCTAAAAGTAACTTTAGCCATATATTTTCATTTACACCTTACAGGGTGAACCAACACCTCGAAAACAACGAAAAACAACAACGAAAATTTAAAAAATCTAAATATTTTTGGAATAACAAAAGATATCAGTTTTAGAAAAGTAAAAAAAAATGTACGAACAATTGATATTAAAAAAATAACAAACAAAACCTATAAGAATTTGAAAAAAAATTAAAAACGTTTTTAAAAAGAATATAGTAAAAATGTTTAAAAATAGTTACATTTTTTAAAGTTTCTCAATATATTGACTATTAATATTTTCTAAGACGAACGGTTTAAATCTTTAAATCCTTAAATGCAAAGAAAAGCAAAAAATAATTATACGAACAATTGATATTAAAAAATTGACAGAAACAAAATTTAAAACGCTGTTAAAAAGAATTTAGTACAACATTTTCTTTAAGTAGTTGAATTTCTATAAAAAAATTAATTATAAATTTGTTATAAAAAATTTATAAATAAATTAAAGAAGGAACATATTGAATAAAAGTTAAAATTTTTAAGAAAGAATTGAAAATTTGCAAAAAATATATTATAAAAATTATATATGATAAGTGAATCTCGATTCCCTGTCTCCAACCGCGCTACGCTGATGAGATCCAAAAAGATCGAAACGGGTCCGTGTTCAATAATTTTATATTGTTTATAAAGTTGACGATAAATTTAAAAAGAAACAGTTGATATCAAAAAAATCAAATTTGATAAGAGAAAGCAGTAAGAAACATTTTTCAAATTAATATATTTAACCAATTGCATGTTTTAAAGTTTAATTAAATTATAAATAATAATTAGGTTTCAAGTTGTGAATTTTAAAACCGTTTAAAATCCAACTAAACATTTCTTTTTATTGAGACAAAATAATAAAACATTTGTTAAAAACTATAAAAAACTGCAAACAATTTGGTTTAAACAAATAATAACCGAAATTAAATTTGGAACCATTAAAAGAAAGAAAAATCATATAAAAACAGATGGAAATTTATTTACAAAGATAAAAAATCTATTTATATTTCATTTATTATTATGCTTTAGCTTTCTTTCTAACAAAATACACATGAATATACACAAATAAAATACAAAACATACAAACATTTTGGGTAGGTGAAGCTGGGCGGAGTTCATTCAGCTGTGATGATCTAAAAAAAAATTGATAAAAAAATAGTAAAAATTAATACAAATATTTTTAATTAAGAATTTCTAAAAGTAATATTTTTTTAAAGTACCTGATATTTTCCTACAAAATTAACAGCAAAATTTGTTAAAAAAACAATTAACAATTTTCTAAAACAACGTTTTACATTTGACTTAAATAAATTGAAATATTTAATATATCAAAAAATAAATAAAAATTGGCATTTAACAAGACATTTAATGAAAATAATTGGACCATTAAAAAATGGTAAAAATCTGTTAAACACATTCTTAAAATTCTAAGAAAAACAAAAATGTTATATATGTTAGAGGCTTCTACTTCGTTATACAGTTTTGTATAACTTGAAAAAAAAAATATTGCGACTAGTTTCGACAAATTTCGAAATTGTCGAAACTAGTCACAATAAAAAATATTTCAAGATGTACAAACAAAGTTATTGTGTTTTGTTCAATTAAATTATTGTTTTTAAACTTTCATTTCAAATTATAAATTATAATCAAATTAAAATTTAAACCCAAAACGAATACGCGTACTATGTTTTTTATCACTAAAAATTAATTAATATATTTTATAAAAAACAGTTTCGAATGTTATTATTAAATGATAAGTTAATAAAGGCTTTCAATCGCCGAAACTTAAATCGTGTGTGTTTTTGTAATTATGTATATAATTTTTAGTGGAAAAAACATAGTAAGTGTGTTAGTTTAGTGTTTATCATCAACAATTACCATGTAGTAACTGTCGCAACTATTCTTATAATTTAAAATTTGTTTTAAAACAGTTCGAGCTTTCTTAACACATTACTTAAAAATGTTTCACCAAAACATAAATAAATACCAAAAAACTTAATTCATTACTTTATGTTTATTTTGTATTTTAAATTTATGCAGTATTGTTTTTTGTAAAGGAGATTCCGTATAATAAAAATTATTATTATTATAATTATTATTATTATTTATTAATACCTTTATTGAAAACAATTGATTGTTAAAGTTAAGCGACATTTGAAGAAGGGACTGTTTAGAAATGATTTGATTATTATTATTACTTTCCGCGTTCTTTTCTCGAAAATCCTGGAATTTTTATAAAAGGACTGTTACTTATTTATTTTTCTTCATATCACTTTGTAAAATTTTCTGATTTATATAATTAATGTGCAATAGTTTTGCAAAAATTCATAAAAATATCAATAGCAGAAACAATTTAAACTTTAGGGATAGACACTATTTACGTAACATCTATGGTCTAAAAGTTGAGACAACAACACATTAATGGTGTCTCTATCCTTAAGGGAGAACTAGAAATTTAAACTCCATAGTAATATTAAATTTCCTTAGAAATGAAACACACTAATAACTTTGTTGGTATAACACGAAATTTATTTTTGTGACTTAAGTTTCCCTAACTGCACGTACCATTTTCAAACAGAAACAATATTAAATTTCCTTGTTTTAAACTGCGCTATGGTTATGAGACCCGAATAGATCTAAACCGGTCCGTAATAGTTGTTGAAATGAAAACAATAATTTAATATAGACTTTGTTAGTAATATTTTAATATTGAAATAAAATAGTTACATTTTTGGTACTGAATAGAACATTTCAACGATTAATTAAATTCTCATTTAACCAGTGGTGAAACATTTTTATATTATTATTATTAACAACACCAGGTATTTAATTAACCTCTAAGAACATTACAAGACTTCAAAATGACTGTGAAAAGTCGAAACTTTAATAGGGTTGTTGTTATTATATAAATTATTAAAAATATAGTAAATGTTATATTCAGTACATATATTATAGATTACCATATGGTAACTGTTGCAACTATCATTATAGTTAATTTTATTGAAACAAAAATTGTAAGCATTTTTAAGTAAAAGAAAACAAATTTAAATTTTCTTCTCAGTTAATAATTTGCAACGTAAACTTTATAAAAGTTTTTTACTTAAACATTTCTAGACTTGCTTATAAAACAGTTAAAATTTTACCAAAAAAAATTAAATTTTCAAAGAAGAAAAGTTATCAAAATGTGCTTTAATAGGATTTGAATTTTAAAGAATAAAAAACGAATTATACGAAATTGTACTACAAGGTTTTCAAGTCTTTTGACACGAAATAGAAGCTTAGGTTTAATGTTTAAATCGAATGTCTCTGTAAGATTTAGCTTACAAGGCAAACATTTACCACAAAAAACATGTTTTTCTATGAATCTGCCTTTAAATGTTATTTAAGGACCTCACAAGAAATATTTTTATTGATAAAAATTACTGGCATACATAACTAAGTTGTTACTCTCTTGTTAACAATAAATTTAGGTATCTTGATTAGAACTAAAAAAAACTATTTATTGCTGAATCTAAGATTATTTGTAGAATTAATCCGGGGTTATACCGACTATTGGAAGCGTTTTAGTCCTATTCGAGAATTAATCCTTAATCTCGGATCTTTGACTAAACTATTGAATGAATTTTAGTTTTATTGATATACAAAACTATTTATGATGTGTAAAAAAGGAATAAACATGTTGATATTCTAAATATAATTGTGTGTTAGATCTGGTGTGAATAAATCATGTAATATTCATAAGGATAAGGACATCAACCACCTGCTTTCGAATGTGGCTTTGTCCTTGTTGAGCCGTTCTATCACCGATTATTCAAATGTCTCGATTTGTTGAGATCTGTTATTACTTTTTAAAAGTTCTTTTAAATTTGTTTTATCTTCAATTGTGCGTATCTGCAATACTGCGAGAGTTGTGTTATCTCATCTTCATAATGCGCCGTGCTAGAATCAAAAACCTTCATCTCTGATTTAAATTTATAAAGTGCCCTTTAGAAATTTATATACTTTTCAACGTCATTTTGATATTTTTTCTTCTCAGAGTCTATCTGAAGAAAATGAAAAATTAAAAGAAAAATTAACGCAATTGGAGTAGACTTACTTTCTCCTTTAATTTTTCATTTTATTCATCAAAAACTGCCTTGTCTATCGGTAGCTAAATCCTTAAAATTTGTCTGGCATTTTGTTGAAGGTCCAATGATAGTTCTTTAAAGGAATGTTCTTCTCTGACGTAATTTCTTCGTTGTTGTCACCTAATTGACTCCATTTATCAACATGTACACTCATTATTTGTTCTTGTGAAGAAGCAGTTTTTTGGAGCTTCATATCTAGTTCATCACTAGAGAATCTTACATCTTGATCTACCATAGGATCCAATGATCGCTCCAAAAATACTAGCAACTCATTCCTCTTGTCGATTAAAGTTTTACACAATTCCATTAAACTCTACGGCATTTATTTCACTATGGTCTTCACCAAGTTCACCACTGAAGGATCCAGTTTCATCTTCCTTAATACGGTCTCACCTCTTGCGATTATGATTGTTTTTGATATGATTCTAAATGTTTATGTTTATTACAAACATTTTGGATGGATGAAGCTGGGCGGAGTTCATGCATCTGCGATGATTTTCCACTCTAACCCTTGCTTTTGTCCATGATTTAAATGATAATAGAATCACCTTGAATGATCTTAAATGGCGGTTGAATAACTTTTTAACATTTTTAAATGATTGCTAGGTATCCTTAATTTATTTTGAATAAGAATGGTCTTAAATAATCATTGTATTATTAGGAAATATCATCAAATGATACAAAATTATTCTAGCGTTTGTAAAAACTTGATGAAAATTCATAAAATTTTGATCGCAGATTGGAATAGCAGAGTTTACAATTTAATAATCTTCCACTCGTATCTTTAATTACTCCTGACAGGAGTTTCCAGCGTCTTCTCACTTTCCAAATGCGACTTGTTCTGTTCTTTTAATAATATATACGTTTAATATGATATAAAATAATTTTGGCACGTTGTTGTTCTGTTTTAGTTATTTATACATTAAATTAAATAGTATTATTTCTTCTCCGACTAGTTTCGACAATATGTAATTATGAAGGAGCAAACAATTAATTTTCTGTGAAACAAACCAAATGTATTTTTAGTTATAATCAAGATAATTCAAAAATGTTTCACCACGGATTAAGTGAGCAATTAATTAAATATAATAAATTTATATTTATTCAATAGATGTCACATTCAGTTAATATTATTTATTAGAATATTATAAGCACTAAATAATATTAAAACAGTTAATTAAACGGTATCATAGTTTATTAATATTATTAATAATCATTGCAATTTATACCATCTTACAAATATGTATGAATTTTAATTTTGAATTTATTAAAATACATTAAAACTTTCTTTTTCCAGAAGGTACTGGATTAAGTTGGTTTTGAATTTAAAAGAATTTAAAACCAACTTAATCCAGTACCTTCTGGAAAAAGAAATATATACATCAAATGATTTCTGAAAACAAAATCATACTTAATTTTTCTGTTAAATTTTTCATATCCACTAATGTACTTAAATATTAAATCCCCTTTTAGTTCTTAAGCTTATTTTCTCTTTCTTTATTTCGGTAGTTTTAAGTTAATTTTATATTTTATATTTAGCTATATTTAAGGATTTGATTTGTTTCTGTAAATCATTATTATGACTTGTTCCATTTAAGTTATGTTATGTACTTGAATTGAATAAATTTATTATTATTATTATTATTATTATTATAACTAATTGATAAGCATGAAAATTCTATATAATTTATAAGACCTCGTTACGTTGTAATTTAATTGAATTAGATATTTATTATAATTTAAAATGAATATATACATATATTTTATATAAATTTATTTATTTTAATGCATTTAAACAAGTAATTACAAACATACAAAACATTCATATATTAATAATTTAAAAATACGAAAACATTTCGTGAATCTACAACAATAAGTCTTACTAAGACTACAAAACAAATTAATTTGAAACAACTACTTCCCTAGCTAAGACTTCGACAGACATTGAATGATACAAATTAATTTGCGTGTTACAAATAGTACAACTATCAAAGCAACACTAATTTGAATGAAATTATTTCTGTTGAATAAACTAATAAATGATAAAATGTACTTTAGATTGTTTAAATGTAACTATAGCATGAGAAATTATGAAAATGAATTTAAACTGATTTCATTAAACTAAATTAGCAAGCAGTTAAAAAATCTAGCATTCAAGTTTATAATCATCTACAGACACGTGTTTCGAACTTTCGCTCTCATCAGTACAGCTTTATTATAAAATTGATTTTAAATACAAATAAAAACATTTACTAAAATAAATATAATGAAATATAATAATAAATATAATGAAATATAATTAAAAACAAATGTTAGTACTCCATAGTTAAAACTTGTTTAACAACTACTGCGCCAAAACTAGGTAAAACAGACCCCATCAAAAATTTAAATTATTTAATACTACATTCAACATTCATCTCTTTTGATTTATTTCCTGATCAAGTGAACCAATTCACCAAAATATATAAAAACTATAAAATTTAGAGCGGAACCAAGTCCTCCCGCAAAAAAATACCTATCCTTAACATCTAATAACTGTACACAAACGATTTTAAATTGTAACCTAAACGGTTTATTAGTCCACTTTTATTCTCGGCGTCTCATTAAAAAGTGATATTATTCAATAACTGCCGAGAAACGGCATTAATTGCTTACGGAATGGAATCGATTTCGATTCGTATTCATCGGATATATTACGTCGCTCGCACGAATAAAAATTGAACCGTTATTTTCGTATTGACCATGTTTGGTTACAAATTGACCCGAGCTAATTTAAAAAGAAATGAACACACTCGACGTAAAATAACGAGCGACAGTCAGCTGTCCTAGATTATTTTTGACCATTCCGAGAGATCAGAGAAACTTGCACACACACACACGAGGACACTCTTCCAATAACGAAAGGCGGCAGGTTAGAAATTCTAGGTTTGTAATATCTTAAAAAAGCACATTACGGTCAGCTCTAAAAGCCACTTTACGCCGAAAATTTGAAACGCTGTGGCAAAAACTTGCAAATATGTACGTTAAAATGAAAATTTTATTTCAAAAATTGTGTTATCTATTCATGTCAGGTAACATCAAGCACTTAGGTGAGGAAGTGACGATGCAGATGTAAATTAAGAGAAAAGTGATATATTTAAAAAAAGGATTCGTTTAAATTAAACACTACAAGGTCATTATAATCTAATTCTAAAAATTTGGATCAATATTATTTACTTTCATATTATAATTATTTTATAATATACGATGATTTTACTAATTCAGTAATATACATAATATAATTAAAGAAGGAAAATTTATTTGGGAAAGAATTCATGATAAATATTATAATAATAATAGAACCTAAATTCATTTCTTGTTCCAAATTACCATAGTATAGTCACTCACAAACTATTTTAACGTACATTAAATCATTTTTAGTTCATTTTACAGAAAGAAATACGTTCAAACTAGTGTTGCTTTGATAGCCTTGCTGATTTGTAACATGCAAATTACTTTTGTATTATTCAATGTCTGTCGAAGTATTAGCTAGAGAAGTAGTTGTTTCAAAAGTGATTTGTTCTTGTAGTCTTAATAAGACTCATTTGTTGTAGATTTTACGAAAATATTTTCGTATTTTTTCTAAGTGTATAATTATTCAAGAGCACAAATAATCCAATAAAATTCCTTAAAGATAACCTGACTAATATCCGTAATAAATTATAATACTGATTTTTATAACTGCTTTAAGCTATTATCAAAGAACTTGAAAGCACAATAGTTACCTTAAATTTTATTCAATACTTTTAAACTATGTTGGCCTTTCAAAAATTCTAAAAATATTGAGAAATTAAAGTAAAACATTATGGAACACAACAAATCCTAAATATGATCTTTTAAAAATTAGAAGTCTAACAACAAAACTTTTAAGTAATAAAATGTATTAAATTCTTTTAAGATTTGAAATCTTATTGGGTACCAATATTCACTTATAGAGACCCCAACCAATATATTCCTTAAAATTATAAAATATCATTTTCAAACTACCTAAAGATATACTAATCTGACGCTTTTAGGTGGTTTGAAGTTGATGTTTCTTGATTGTTTAGTTATTGAATACAAATCGAAAATAATTCTGAGAATATTTTCGATTTGAAATGTAGTTAAAAGCTTGAAAGCTTTAATAATTTAAAAATACGAAAACATTTCGTAAATCTACGACAAAAAGTATTACTAAGACTACAAAATAAAAAACTCTGTTCAATAACTAAACAATCAAGAAACATCAGCTTCAAACTACCTAAAAGCGTCAGATTAGTATATCTTTAGGTAGTTTGAAAATGATATTTTATAATTTTTAGGAATATATTGGTTGGGGTCTCTATAATTGAATATTAGTACCCAATATGATCCTTTTAATAACTGCTAAATCATATAGGAGCACATTCTCACATTCTTGGCTTTTACTTTTGAAAATATGAATATTTCGAATTAACTGGTTTTAAACAAAAACATTACTATGCTTCTACTACTAAAACATTATGTAATACTACAAAAAACATGCAGTAACGGTCGCAACTATGCTTATAATCAAATCAGCTTGTTCTGTACAACAAACCAAACTTTACAAAGAACTCTCCCAGGATATTTGGTACAATTCCCAATGTCTACGACATTTGGTAAAAATTCAACTTCTAAAGTGGAAAAAATATGGCGACTACACGTGACCGTATACAAACATATATTAAAATCTAAATCATTTGTTGAATTTGATTATCGTTTATCACGTGGTGAAACATTTTTAATATTAAGGATAGTTTATAGAAAGGTAAAAGTTAAGGAAACCCTTAATATTAAAAATGTTTCACCACGTGATAAACGAGAATCAAATTGAACAAATAGTTTTTCAAAAGCAAACAGCCATATATGGTTTAATACCATATGCTGAAAAGAAAAATTTAAACCGAATTATATGAAGATACACATCAACCATCGATCAAAAGAAGCTCAAGAAGCTGTGAACCAAGCATATGAAAAATGGTTCTACCACGAAATGAAAAATAATTGTGAAACCAACTAAGTGCCATTCTATAAAGAAACCTTAAATCTGAAATACTATAGATTTTCTTTATTAAACACAATACTTCCCAGAAGTGCAAAAATTGGAAGTTATAATTTGTATCTTTAAACTTTACTATCTTTAAACTTATCTGTTATTGAAATAATCTTCGAGTCCCTTGCCAAACACAAAATCGTTTCCCTAATTTCTATCCGCATTCCTAAATATTAGTTTGGTTTACTTCTCCGACAATCGACCACTCTTAAACTCACCATTCTAACCTCAAATATACAGAGTACTCACTTTATGGCTCAAAGATTCTGCAATTTTTTTCATTATTGAGAAATTCCTCTCCTATAGATCCCTAAAATTTTAAATCAAAATCCCTATCTCTTCTTCTTTAACTCCTGAAAAAGTAATTCCCCAAAGCTCTCTTTTTTCACTTATATTGATTAACATTATTTTGCATTGATTTTTTTAACTCCGATGCTGTTTACTTACAACAATCCAAAAATATGAAATATCTAAAAGTTACTTCCTTCTAATTCTAAAAACGCTTTTTAATAACATCTTAACTATCTAAAAGTTATCAGATAATTCAAAATATATTTAAACAAGAAATCAAAACAACAAATAAGTATAATTTTAATAGGAAGAAGAAAAAATAGAGAATTCTTTTAATAAAAAAATTACAACAAAAAAATTATTTTGTCGTCCTAACAAAATATGTTGGTACTCTACTCTAAGCCCTTGTTTCTTTACTCTTAAATTACATCTTCTCAATACTAAACATAATCCTCCTCCCTCACAAGCTCCTATATTAATTGAGCAAAATAATTCTCATTGTAAGAAGCTTGCTTGAAAAGCCTCTCTTAAAAATTCAGCAAAAAATAAAATTATCATAAAAGCTTTAGCCAAATAAGTATCCCTCGGAACCATTTAACAATTACCAAAATATTAGCAATGGTAATATTCTAACAATAGTATTGGTAATCATGATGTTTTAAGATAGTTATAGCCATAGTGGATGATCGCGGGATGTTAGCCATTCGTCAGAAAAAACAGAAAAAAAAAATGACCTCCGTACCATATTAATCTTACATCTACAGACTTGTGAAAGTAAAGGCATTATTTTCTCAGCATCTTCTTTCTCGTCAATTATTTCAACCGTGCAGAAAATCTAAGAATCATTTCTCAAACAGAAAATATTTCTCCTGTTTTCTAGTTCACAAAGCTTTTGAGTTGACTTGACTCAAACATGAAGGCTTATTTTATACAAGTTTCATCTCCTAAATATCCCTTTTTCATGTTATATTCATTAGGCAATTATTTTCCGAAAGATCTGTAATAATTAAAATCAAAGAACCTATCTCTTTTTCCGAAAAATAATTTCCTCAAAGGTCTCTACTTTCGCTTCTATTTATTAACATATTTTTGCGTTGAATTCTATAATCCCAATGCTCTTTACTTACAAATATCCAAACATAAGAAACATTTAATAGTAACTTCATTCAAATTATAAAAACGCTTCTAGAATTTATCTGAAAGTTAACATAAGTATCTGTTCAAAATATTTTTAAACAAGGAAACGGAAAGCAAGTATAATTATAATAATTATTGTATTTCTTCGTCCTCTTCTTGGCTATCGACCGAAGGTCTTTTAGTCTTCTTTTTAATTAATAAATTCGAATGGTATTTAAATTACAATTTTCTAATTTGATTTTGCCGTTCTAAAAAAATCAACTGGTATTTATCCATCAGCCTGTTTTATCCTTACTATAATCATTATCTTATCTTCTTCTTTATATATTTTTGGACTCCTTTCTCAAAAATGGCACATACAACAAATCAATTAAAAAAAATATACATCAAATTTTGGGCGAAAGAAGCACGGGCGGAGTTCACAATCACAAATTGTATTCTTCCACTCAAACCCTTCGTCTTCCATGATGTTAAGGGGGCAAATATTTTCTTAGACATCAGTTTTTTTTTCTGATTAATGACGATACCCGCGATCATCCACTGTTGCTTTATCTAACTTAAAACATTGTGGAAAGCTTGCTTTAATCATCTCTCCTTGTAATTCAACAAAAACAAATTGACATAAAAACCTTAACCAAATAAATATCTCTCGGAACTAGTTAATAGTTTCCCGAGACATTACCTATTATGATATATGAACAAAAGCAGGCATTTCATTTGTCATCATTTCATGATGTTTTAAGTTAGTTAAAGCCATAGCGGATGATCGTGGGTCGATGGACATTAATCAGAAAAAAAACCTGATGTCTGTACTCTATTAATCTTACACGTACATCAAACTTCTGTAAGTAAAGGCACTGTTTTCTTAACTCTACCTCAAATCTAAAAAAATCTAAAAATACAAATATTTTTCTTATCAATTATTGTAACTACAGAAAACTAAATATTTAACGATTAATTAAATTCTCACTTAACCCGTTGTGAAATAGTTTTATGTTATTTAACCTCTAACTAAATGTATAATTTCAAGCAACAATCTAAAATGTAAAAATCCGATAGTTTAAATACATTTTAAGGGTTTTTAGAGCTATCAGGATGTTAGTTTTAAAGCGTCCTGAAGATTCTAAAAACCCTTAAAATGTTTCTAAACCATTAGAATTTATTCCAAAATATACATATGTGAATTCAAGCCTTTCAACATGCGATCAAAATGTTTGTAGAAAATTATCACGTACAATATTAGAATCTTTTTGAAAACATGTTGGATAAAATAAATAATACTTATTACTGATAAAGGTTTAAATTAATAATAATAAGCCAAACCTTTCAAATCACAAATCAAAAAGGATTTGGAAAAATTTCACAGTCTCCTATAATTTATCATAATTAGGAATGTCATAATACTGCAATTTCAAGGTTTAAAGTAATTTTTAATTTATAATCAAAAATAATTAATAGCGATGAACTTCAGGCTGTTCTCAAAAGAAATTAATGATTATGTAATTGAAAAGGGCGCAATCATTAACAAACAAAATTTCTAAAAATGGTAAATTCTTACTCGAGAAATTATGAAAATATTTGTAAAGGCGATCATTTGAAAAAGTCTAAAAATATAAACGAACTATATATAACATTCTAAAAGTTCAAAAAACATTGAATACTACTAAAAATAAATAGTAACATTTAAAAAATCCTAAATATATCAGAAATAATATCTAACCCTAAAAATACAAAAAATTAAATATTGAAGAGACATCTTTTAAAATACATAGAAAATCTCTTTGTTTGCATTATAAAAGCCTAAATTCTTTACTTAACTCATTAAATATTAAGATTTACAAATATATAAAACTAGTTTTTCGCTGAATCAGACCAAAATTTTCTAAAACTTCATATCTAAAGTACTTAAAAGTGTCCTAATTTTAGGTAACTCAAATATGTCATTTTAGACATTTTTTGACATCTTTGTTAGTTGAATAATTTTATATATTTGTTAATCCTAACGTATATTTTATATTGTTCTTATTTTCCGAACAATTATAAAAGTCTAAACGAGTCATTTGAAAACATACTACTTTAATAAACGAAAAATATAATTGCAACTAAAACTAATATACGATTAATTAAATTTTCACTTAACCTGTTGTAAAACATTTGTATGTTACTTAGAAAGTTAATTAAACACTTGATTTTATAACATGAAATTGTATTTAAAATCAATTTTATAATAAAGCTGTACTGAAGAGATCGAAAGATCGAAACACTTGTCTGCAGATGATTATAAACTTGAATGCTAGGTTATTTAATTGCTTTTGCTAGTTTAATTTAATGAAATAAGACTTAGTTCACTGTGTTTAATTTACCTTCCAATTAAAACTAATATTTTAGAACCTAAATTCATTTTTAAAACTTTAAAAGCCCTTATATAAGTTTTGATGACCTTTAGCCATGTTTTGGGTAACATCATGATGCCAAACTCATAAAACTCCTTGTCATTTTCGGCAAAAGAAAGCTGTCTGACACCATCGTCTCAATTGAATTGTTTATCATTCAAAGAGTTTTGCAGAGATCGAAACTAATACAATAGTGGTCAGACAGCGCAAGTTCTTATGAGTATGGTGGATGGTTTATAAAATCCCACCAAAGGTCCACCAATTCCTGATGGGTTACCAAATTTGTGTGTTGTCTCGCGTTGTTATGGTGGAACATAACACTCTTACGATTTGCAAATACTAGTCGTTTTTCGTTGATGACTTCATCAAATTTGTCCAGTTGGTGGCAGTGCACAGACATATAGATGCTTTGGTTCTGTTGTAGCAGCTCAAAATACTCAACGTCTTCGTAATGCCACCAAAATGAGAGCAAAACCTTCTTTTGATGGATATTTGCTTTCGAAATGATTACAATTTAGCAAATTGCTATATATTGACTTTTAGTCCCAAATTCAATAAGAAATATAACTGCTGTATTTTCTAATTTGATACAAAACCTCAGATAAATAATCGAAGGGTTACATTATTGCGTCTTCTAAGGTCTATACAAGTAATTAGGGTACAATTAGGCAATAAGTAAAGTAATCTTCTGATTCATCACGATTTGAAAACTAAATGGAGGGTCAATACCACTCTCCATTGAGCCAAGATTAATGGCATTTCAAAGAAACGGTTATCGGCCGCCGCCGTATTCAACTTAATTCAGTTAAACCCACACACATCCAAATACAACAATTTATACGGTCGGAGGATTGCGTAACCGGTCTAGGTCTAGAAAATACATTTACAATTATTACTACTGCTAGTAATAAGTTGTGAGCTATTTGTGTTCGAAAACGATAAACGTCACGTAACTCATTATGGAAAATGTCGTATTTCAAACCTCAATTCTACACGTATTGAGTTTTTGATTGTGATTATTTCTTCTAAATTCCATTAGGGTTCATTTATACCATACATTAACACCTCTTTTAAAATCGTTTTATAGATGGAAGAAAAATTAGACTCGTTTAATCTGAAGAATAAAGTCCGCCTGTAATTTCTGTGCTCAAAATTAAGTGTACTTTTTTATGTATGTAAGGGTAATTTAAAGCATAATAATAAATAAGTAAATAAATATAAAATATCATAGACAAAATCATAGGGATTTTAAAATTAAAAAGTGAACTGCCAAAAATTTTCAGAACAGGGTAACAAGATCAAAAAGACCTCTTGGAAGATTATCAACAAGATGGTATGCAATGTGAAGCTCAGCGTCACACTGCAGTTATAAAGGTTGACGAAAGAACAAGATCTAATCCTAATTAAAGAGGAAGAAGAAGAAGAAAATTAAACAGAATTGGATTGTCCACCTAAAACCGTATATGTTTACTACAAAAAAAATATTTTACTATTTTAGTATAAACGCATCATTTCAATATCTTATACAACAAGAATGTTAAATTGTATATGATACAATTTTCACATTTGATTCACTATTAGTATCTTTATGTATTCAATTAATTCAAAATAATTTTACATTTTATTTGATACAACAAAATTTCAGGAGTTGTTTAATTTCCTCCAAGATCGATTTGACAGCATCAAAAAGGATTTGAACATATTTTCATGCTTATCGCATCTCCATTTACCAATACTAAAGGGTCATGGCTACTTTTATCGTATTGTCGTCATTCTTTTCGTAGTTTCATTCACCTCCTCCGGTTCCCACACGGTGTGCATTCAGTACTGACTGAGTGCATTCAATTTACGTTTCCTTTGTCTTAATCGAATGTGGATGTAAGATAAAAGTTGAACGTTCTTTTTGCGTTAATTTTAGAATTGGACGGAAATTGGTGTGTGAAAAAGTCCGGCGTTGCTCAACTGTGCAAGTAATACGTACTGTCGTAACTGTGTCGAAATTCAAGTGCAGACTCCTGACTTTTTGTGATGTGATGACTGTTTCTGATGAAGGATTTGCCGCGAGGACTTATCAGGGATCCCACCGAAAAGTGCAGGTAAATTTATTTTGAATATAATAAATATTTCAGAAATTGACATAGTACTCCAAATATTGTTAGAAAGTTATGTCTAAGAAAATGTTGGAGCCTTGGAACAGAAATGTTACAGGTACAAATCCTGCTTTAGGAATTTTTAAAATGTCATTCAGCTAGAAGGAAGAAAATTAGTATTAAAAAATAAAATTAACAGTAAGCAATATAATATATACCGAAGATATTTAATGTTTTTATTGATTAACATCTTTGTACTGCTTTTTAAGAAAATAGCGCAATATTTACATTATAAAATATAAAGTTATACTTAAATTTTTAGTCAAAAGAGGACGGCCGGAATAAAAACAATTCATTAAGAAAAATGATAAAACAATTTGCCAAAGTCAATTGCAAAGAAAAAGGATTACGAAGGTCATAAAAAGTCGCTACAATTTTACAAAGAAAATAAAAAATGTTAATAACTGTTAAAACCCATTTTAAAGCGCATTAAAAAATAAATAATATTTAACTTCAAATAAAATCACAAATATTTTTTAATTTGCTAAGAAAAGTCTTTTAATTTGTATAAAAAATAAATATTGGCAAAATACTGGTGAAAATTTTCTGAAGATGAACATTTGATTTTTTTTTAAATAAAAAAAACACTGTTCTTTCAATAACTGTATTTAATTTTCCGAAGAAAAGAAAAATTATTAAAGAGTGTCTTTGTTGTCAAATGTAGCTAAAATTTTACTAGAAACAATTTAAACAAGTTTTAAAATTTCTAAAAAAACAATACAACACAGAAAGATATTTTTTAAAAATTAGAAAGAAACTAAATCTTCTAATTACATACATGGTTTTTAATTACTTTACATTGTTGTGTTTTATACTATATATTTTATATCTTATGTGTTTTTATACTGTATATTTTATGTTTTATGTATTTTATACGTTTATATGTTTTCCCTATAATTGGGCAATAAGTGCTTGTTGGGTTATTAAGTAAATCAATAATTCCTTAAGAAACAAATACAGAGAAAACTTATTAGCAAACCAATAAAAAATAGCTGTAATTTTACAAAAAAAAAAACATTTAAAAATATTGCATATGTTAATAAAGAGTTTTAATATGAATCGTAATAAATTTTCAACAAAAATTGTATAAAAAATTGCCAAAAATAATTCAAAATTTACTAAAAATAACAATTGGGAATTTATTAAAAAACGCTTTTAGAGGTCCAAATAAATAACACATACAAATTTATTTCGATGGCAAAAAGACCATGGGTCGATAGCCGTAAAATAAATCAGTTTTATTATTGTAAATACCTAATGTAAAAAAAATAAATAAAGATATTTGTCACTCTTTATTTCGAGATTGGATTTAAAAAAAACAATTGAATTCGTCCGTTATAAATATTTATGTTTTTAAATTGAATTCGTCAATTGTTTTGTTTTAAACCTAATCTCTGAATATATAATAAACTACTTAAAAAGGCTTATTTAAAAAAAAAATAAAAGAACGCAATTAAATTATTTTTTTAGAAAACAGTTCATGAAAATTATCTAGAACTAACCTAAATATATTTAATTGAAAATAGGTCTCTGAGTTTTAAATTTTTATTTAACTTATTATAATTGCAGTGAAATAAATATGATAAGAAAAGCTTAAAAAAATATCAAAAATAACGGAATAATCCAAACATTTTAACTAAATTAAAATGTTGTTTTAAAACAGTTAAAACATTTTAAAACACTTGAAATTTTGTAAAATATTTTAGACTTAATTTTAAATATGACCTAAAAATTAAAGTATTTTTATAAACGATTGAACGATTTTCAAAAAGGTTTGTCACTTTAAAACAGTTGAAAGTTTGTAAGATATTTTACAGCTAATTTTAATATTGCTTAAAAATTTAAAGTATGTTTACAAACTATTTTAGAATAAATTAGAATAAATTTTGTACTTCAGTTTTTTTTTTTGTAGAACTAATTTCCAAAAGTTAGTTATTTTTAGAAAGCTGCCAAACTCTATCTAATGCGGATTTAAACCATTTATTGTGCATTTTTTTAAGAACAGACGTAAACGTAAGTAAATTTTAAAATGTTTTTTGTTGTTGATGTTTCAACCTTTTTTGTTATAAAATCCTAATTGTTTCTGGTAAAATATGAACTAGTTTTGGAAAGAGTTTTTATTTCTTATAAAATCTAATACTGTTGAGAAAAAATAAACCTATAGGAACCGGCCTGAATAATGTTTTTTTTTTTATTTCTGAAATATGTAGTATGAGTTTGTTTGATTAAGAAAAAAATTCAAAAAGATAATTGAATTTAAAATTTTTCAAGAAACTGTCACAATATTTAAAATAAAATAAAATTAACTTTTGTAAAAATGTATTATACAACATTTTGTAGAAATATTGTACAGCTAACCTAAAGATGATAAAAAAGGCAATTGAAGTTTTCAAAAAGAACTTTTGAAAACTTAAAAACAAGCAGTTAAAAATATGTTTATAAATAACTTTCTTAAAAAACATTTTAAGATTCAACAACAGTTTAAGAATATGGATTTTAACGTTTAAAAACATTAAGAAAATAATTTAAATGTGTTTTTGAGATAATAATAATACACATTTCTATTGGCAAACTTTTTACAAGTTAACATTTATATAATAATTAATGAGTAATGAATGGTGATTTAGTATGTTAGTTTGTCAAAAGGCTATCGACCAGAGGTCTTTCTGCCTTAATAATAATAATTTTTATTAACGGAAAATCCAGTTTACAGAAAATAATATTAATAATACATTTATATAAAATATAAAGGAAATTCAAACTAAAAATAATAAAAACAAAAAGGAAACGTAAACTAACGCTAGCATAAACCTAAAGGTGCACATAATTAACTTATTAATTAATTACAGTGACTTATTTTTTTGAGGTCGGACATAATACAAACATGAGCCTCTTGAAATATATTAAAATTAGATTTAACGACACCTCATTTATCATCTGGATATTGGACTATTATAGCCATAAATTGATGAAATGGAACACGAAATATGGGGATTTGTCTAGTAGGTCGATTCATGGGTTTAACATAAAAATTTACTTGAAAAAATGTACATCATTAGAAATAAGTTTATAACAAATGCCATGTTACAATTACAAGTACATAAGAAATTGACATTTACTTAACAAAGTAGTGGACATTTTAGGAAGGCAGGTTAAACCTATTTTGAGAGAAATGAGGTTTGTTAGGAAAAAATAGTTTAAATGGATTAAGCCTTAATCAAAATTTTGTTAATATAAAGTATAAAAATTTCTAAAAAAATATGTATTATATATATCCATGTAAATATTATATGCAATCCCTTTAAACACTTGTTATGGTTCTGTTTATTTATAATTTTAATTTTATTTGTGTTCTTTCTTTATCTGGGACTGATACTTGAATTTGATCTTTTTGTAACTACATTAGAATAAATGTCCGCAAAATTAAGTACTGAGATAGCAATAGGACTAAAGAAAAGCTGGAATTCTTGCGAGCCGAGAAAAGTTTAGCCTCCCACTTCAAACCCAACAAAAATTTCATCCCAAGGTTATTCAAATATACCAAATATATCTCATACATTATAAAATTAATGTTTAATCCATTAAAGAAAAGTTCATTTTAGATTTCGAAATTGCTCTTAAAATATTTAATAGTAGAGGCGTTCACTTCGTCGTACATCTTGAATGAGTTTTAATTAAAACACGATAACTTTTACCACTATATTTTTTAAATTACACAGTTTCGACTATAATCGAGCCATGATCAAACTAGAACTAGAACTTCTAGTTTGATAATGGTAGCTTATAGTGGAAACTATAGTCAATGTGCAATTTAAAAAAATATAATGGTAAGACAAAGTTATCGTGTTTTAATTCAACTGGTCTAAAATTATCAAAACTAATTGGCATCGTACTTCAAACGGGGTTAGAGTGTAAGAGTCAACCATTGCCTGTAAAAAACAATAATTCTAATTGTAAAATAAACTTATAGGTATAGTATTCCATAATTATCAGCTATTAATCAGAAAATATTTGAACACTGAATAAAACACTTACTATGTTTTTAACCACTATAATAAATTATAGTGGTTAAAAACATAGTAAGTGTTTTATTCAGTGTTCATTATGAATTACCACATAGTAACGGTCGCAACCATCATTATGATCAGAAAATATTTACAAGAAGTACTCCTAAATTGTAAACTATACTTGATAAATACATATCTATGAGTTCAAGTCAGCTTTAAACTAGATTTAACAGGAGGGTCTATTACCTAAGTAACTGAAGTTTATAAACTATTATTACAGGTAAATGAATGTTAAATTATATAACCGTTTGAAAACACCACAGCAGGTTCGATCTAAACGTTGTTTGTAACCAAATATAATTGTCGCAATATTAACTTCTTTTGTTGTAGACGCTGTAAGAATATAGTATGTTATAAATAATAAACTATTGGTAAAAATTACTCTTGAACCTTGTATAGAACGCATTGTACTTAGTAAATATATATCTATGACTAAACCCATTCTCTATACAGAGAATAGTTGCGACTGTTACTATGTGGTAATCCATACTGTATTGAAAAATTAACTATGTTTTAACCACAAATTATTCTAATAATAAACCCATAATAAGTTATCAAGTCGGCTCTGGCTTTGATTCAGCAGGATATATTTTTTTTGTTTGTTTAAAATTATAACTTTAGAAACTAACTCCTCTAACAAATAAAGTCATTGTTTTTAAGTTTACATAATTTTCTCAAATATGAATTTGACGAAAAATTCTAAATCAAGTAATTTTCTTCGATTGGGGAGGAATATAAAACACCAAAACCATTATTTTAACGAACAAAAAATTATGAAAAGCTCTAAATATATACACAGTATTACGAAAATAAGGATAAATTCGTTCAACTGTGCTTGAGTGGCCTAGCTGGAAGAGCTTGGCTCTATCCAGATGTTGTAGGTTGAAATCCCGCCTCATGTACATTTTAAAATTGAATTCCAACAAAAATGTAATTTACTTAAAATCGAAATGAAAAAAAACCTATTAGTAACGAATAAGATAATCGATCTAATGTAGAAAATTTGACTGTTTAATTTTCTACATTAGATCGATTATCTTATTCGTTACTAATAGGTACGAAAGACAATAGAACCAATTAAAAGGAGCAAAATTTACACAAAACTACGGAATAAATATTTCGCTACTATTGTTGATGTTTTAAGTAAATAAGGAATGAAAATGTAATTTTACAGAAATTTGTTTTACATATACAGGGTTCATTATAGAAGTAATGCGCATTTTCTGTGCAGAATATATTTACTGATGTTTATTTATTATTTCTTCACCATCGATGCACTTGTCGAAATGTGTCTGGCATATCTGGAAGGTACCCTTGTACTCCTCAAAGGGAATATTTCTTAGGAACTTTGTACATATTTTTGTATGTTTTCCACGGACTTCCATGCTTTTGTATGTGTTCCATGGACTTCCAATGCTCTCTCTTCAGTCGGGAAAAAAAAGTCGCACGGTGCTAAGTCGGAACAGTGAGAGGGTTGGGGTGTTGATCTGGGTCAGGAAATTGGTAACAAAAAAGGCCGTGTGGCTGTGAGCATTGTCGTCATGGTGGAACTTGACTGTGGCTTTGATGTCAGACCCGGCGTTTCAATACATTGAGCACCTGCAAGTAAAAGGCTGAGTTGACAATTTCTCCTTGTGTCCTCGGACGTCAAAAAAGACATTATTTTGATGCAAGACTTACTCATTCGCGCCTTCGTTGTATGCCACTCGCTGATCTCCTTTTTGGATTCTGGGTTAAGAAAGTCCGACTCATTTTCAAACCAAATCCAAAGTCTTGACAGCGCCAAACCCGATGTTCTTTCTGGTCTTCCAACAATATTTGAGTTCAAGCTTCGGACAGACTTTGTGAATTTGATTTGATCCCATTTACCGCAAATTTGGTCGTGTTTACGGTATCAGCGATTTGCAACACTTCGCGCACACGATTCACATTTTTCTCAGTTCTGAGCGCCCAGAACGGAGAGTCCTGCCCTCGAACGCCTTGTGCCATCTACCGGACGGTGACCTTGAAATTAGGTAATCTGTAAATGTCTCTTGGAGCATCTGAAATATCTTGATTGCATTATTTTCAAGCCACAAACAAAATTTGATTGCGTATCGTTGTTCATTGCGTTGTATTACAAAGTCGAAAAACACACGTCTTTCTACTCAGATTGATCGGAGCAAACTGGCGACTAGCCACATTGAAAGGGCAGACCGTTTACTAAATTTCCCGACCCGTTTAACCCCGCTGCGATGGATTCGTCTGGCAATAAAATCATGCGTATTACTTTCATAATAGACCATGTATAATTCAAAGTGAATAGTATAACGAATTATACAAGATTTAAAAGAGATAATACTACTACAATGTAAAAACAAAACACTCTATTACAAAAAAAAAATAATTTAGAGCCTGTCTTTTAAATGACATTAATTACTTTAAAAACGAAATGTTATTCCATTTAATATAAAAGAATATGTAATTTTATCAAAAGAAGTAATAAGAAATTAAAGTACTATTAGAGTTTTTTGAGGTGTTTAGCTTTAATATATGCTTTTTTTTTGTTTACTATAGCATATTTAGCTAAGAGTCTAAATTAAAAGCATATAGTTAATGTATTTTACTATGCTTCATTAATAACTTTCCTAAAACAAATACAAATATTTATAATACGTTACCATTTATGTAATATTACTATAAAATTGGAATTAAATCTTAAAACATAATCACGAAAAACATAAGGAAAATAATTATTTTGTTGTCATTAAAGTACTTTCTGGATTGTAGTTGAAATTTAATACGAAAACCCAGTTGAAAACTTTAAATAAGAAACAATTTAAAAATGCTAGAAAAGTTGAGATTTTACAAAAAAACATCATTACAATATTTTTTAAACGCAGTGAAAACAAACCTTAAGTAAAATTAATAATGAAAATTTAGGTTACAATTAAAAAAAAAAAATTCATGGGAAAAGTAATTTAAAGTTAGCTTTAAAATTAATGGTAATTTATAAAAAAGTGAATGCTGATTAAAGGACAGTTGAATTTGGTTAAGAAAAAATATTGGTAAAAATAATTGAAATTGAAAATTTCTCAATGATAAAAACAGATAAAAATTTTAAAAATATATATTTTTTCAATTTCTGCTAGAGTTTTAGTTAAAATAATTTAAAAATATATATAATGTTTTTAAAAAAGAGCACAGTGCAAAGAATGTGAAAAAATGTTTCAAAATATAAAAATATAAAGTCATAAGGAATTTGGCCAAAAAAATACAAATTGCACAGAAAACAGTTGTAAAATTAAAAGTGACTGCAATTTTACGACGAAGATAAAATCTGTTATTAACACTTAAAACTTTCACAAAAAATATTTAAAAATTCTCGTAAACCAGTTGAATTTTAAAAAAGATTTGCCTAGAAAACTTTTTTAAATTAAAAGCAGTACAAAATTTTCTTAGACTTTCAACTAGTAAAAATTGATTTTTGAAAAATAACAGTCCTCAGTTTTTGTAATAAAATAAATAAGTATATTTTTCAAAAGTAGCTGAAATTTTGCTAAAAACAAATGAATACAAATAAAAATATCTTTAAACACTTAACTAACGCACTTACTATGTTTTAACCACTAAAAATTATGTAATATATATACATATATTACAAAAACGCACGACTTAAGTTTCGACGGTTTAATGTCATTATCAAGTGAAGCAAATTAATGAAGAAATTCTATTTATACTAATGTGTAGTGGTTTGGGGGTAATTATTGTCGGGTAGGTAAAAGAAGGGGATTACGCATCGTTAACGGATTATAGGTTTTTGAAAAGTGGCGTGTACATTAAATCTGTTTGCTCGTTAAGCAGATTAACGTGAGGATTATTACTTTCTTTGAAAATTTCGGCAGATTCGAGGAGATTAAGCTTTGTACCTTTGGTACAGTGATGTAAAATTTTTAGATTTTGGATTTTGGGAAATTCATGTTTACATTCTAAAGAATGGTTTGAAAAAGTGCTACTGTTTTGATTTAACCTATACGCTCTGAAATGTTCGGAAAATCTAGTTTCGAAGCTGCGACCTGTTTGACCTATGTTAAGTAGAGTTGCATTCGGGACACGAAATTTTATAAACACCTGATTTTTTTAGGGGACTAATTTTATCTTTTGCGTTAAATAATATATTGGACAATTTACCGCTGGCTCTAAATGCAATTCGATGATTATGTTTTTGAAAGATGTGAGCAATTTTCTCGGTAGTTTTACCGTGATAGGTGAGTGTAATGAATCACGGTAAAACTACCGAGAAAATTGCTCACATCTTTCAAAAACATAATCATCGAATTGCATTTATTTGTTAATAGATTAAAAAAACATTAAATTTTTCCAAAATCAATTCAAAGATTGCAGAGAAAACTTTAAAAAGATTTTAATAATATGTTATTAAATACAAATATGTATAAATGGTAAACATGGCTTTTTGAAATTTCATTAAAAAATTTTGGAATTGACCTAAAAATAAATTTAAAGAATGTTTTTCAAAGGTACCATAATTTGACTAAGAACAATTTTAAAATATTGAAAATGTCTTAAAAATAAATACGAAGAAATTTAGCCAAAAAAATTACAAATTGCACAGAAAACAGTTGTAAAATAATAATGAGAAGTGGCTGCAATTTTAAAACGAAGATAAAATCTGTTAATAACAATTAAAACTTTCACAGAAAACATTTAAAAATTCTCGTTAAACATTTGAATTTTTCAAAATATTTGCTAAGAAAAATAAGCTATATTTTTTATAGAAAAACCAAATTTTATTAAAAGCAATTCAAAATTTTCTTAGAAGAAAACATTAAGAAACTAGTTCAGATTGAAAATTTGAATTTGACAGTTTTTGGAATAAAATAAAAAAGTATGTTTTCCAAAAATTGCTGAAATTTTACTGAAAACAAATGAATAATAATAAAATTATCTTTTAGAAAAAACAACACAGTACTTGTGATAATTTATAAAAGTAGAAAGAGTTGATCAAAAGAAAACATTAAATTTTTCCAAAAGCAATTAAAAGATTGTACAGAAAACTTAAAAAAAAAACAAAAGTAAATACAAATCTGTACAAACGGTCGAAATGGCTTTTTGAAATTTCATTCAAAACTTTAAAAATTTGACTAAAAACAATTTTAAAATTTTGAAAATATGTTTAAAAACACATATAACACTAAAAAAAGTGGTTTGTGGTTAAAACATAGTGAATTTTTCAATTCAGTGTAAGTATGAATTACCACGTAGTAACGGTCGCAACCATTCTCTTTATTAAAAAAAGTAGGAATAATTGATAAAGAAAAAACATAAGAATTTTAGTCGAAAAAATTAGAACATTGCACAGAAAAACAGTTTTAAACTTAATTAAAAGTAGTTCAGATTTTTACAAAGAAAAATTAGTTAGAAAGAGTTGAAGTCACTCTCACTAAACATTTCTAAATTGTTTAAAAAAAGGAGAAATTTTATACAAAGGAACCATTTAGATTATTATTAAGTAAAAACTTTAGAAATTTTACCAAAAACAACTGTAAATTTGGAATGAAACCAGCTGAAACCTTAATAAAAAGTAGGTAATTGTGGAGGCCTCTACTTTGTGATACATTATTATATAAATTATTGTAAATACCTTTTTTTATATATCACACACTTCTAATCTTTATTAGTGACTATAGTTTCGACAGATTTTCTGAGTATATATTAGGTCAGTTTGATCGTTTATTAGTAGAATTTCAGGATTACGTTTTTAAGCCCTTTTCAGCGAAATTATCTCAAGTAAATCTGTGTCGTCAAAATTGTGATTATTATTTAGCAAAAGTTGATTTTTGTTGTGTGTTTTATATTAACTTATATGTTCTTTTAGTCTAATTTTAAAATTACGACCCGACTGACCAATATATACTCCTTTACAAGTGTTACAAGTTAATTAAATAATTTATAATATAATAATAGGGTATAAGAATGAAATAAAAATAATTAAATCACTAGCAATTAATAACGGCTACCAAGATAACATTATAGATAATCTTATTAAGAAACAAAAACTAAATTCAGTTAAAAAATATTTATAAGCCGATAATATGTTTTTAAATCATTGAAATTTTTTCGTAAAATTAGCAATACAATCAAATACATCCTCGAAAAACGCAACATTATTGTTTCTCTAAAAACTCCAAACAAATTATTTAATGTTATATATAATAATAAACCTCCGATAAATAAAATAAATAATTCAGGCATTTTTAATTTTAAATTAACTTGCAACACTAAACAAATGAATTCAAGAAATGATTAAAGAATACAATATAGACGTATGGATTAAGTCATGTAATCAAGAAAAAGCAAGGTAAACAATTATTACAAATTAAACACAATTTTCACATAATAATATCTGTTATACAAAACCAAGTGAAAATTGTGTTTAATTTGTGATTAAAGTAGAAGCTTGTTGAACGAAGACCTTCATATGCTACATGGGAGGTCTATTCCCTAGTGTAATCTTAAACTACATAAAAAGGGTTGTATGGTTTGCGAACTGGCTCTGTCAATAATGGGGATGCACAATGGACCCTTATATGGGGCTTTGCTACCCTCTTTTTAATTCACTACATTTAAAGTTCAGGATGTTGTACATTTCGCTTTGTAATAAACAAGTACTCTTACGGTATTAAGCTTTGTTTGTTGGTTTCGTTTTGTCAATAAATTAATCTCTTATCAAGGAATACTCAGAAAAAAACGTGTTTCATCGATGGAAGCTAATAATAAGATCCTTTTTAATTGCTTTATATAATGACATACCATAAAGTTTTTAAATTGTTATTCTTTATGACAATAATAAAAGATAATATGGACTTTTAATACATTTTATTATTAGATAATAAGTGGGGTAACTTTAAAGATTTAAAGATTACCAAGGTCACAGAAAGCTTTAGTTGTTTATTCACCGTAATTTCAATCTGTTTTCATATTAATAAGATAAAATCTAAATCAGACAACCTCAAAAAAATAAATAACATTTTATTATTTCGAACGGCCTCGAATATCACGAACACTTGAGCGAACAGCGAAGCTACGACTAATTAACAGACATTACGAAAACCATATACAGCACTATCTCCGAATCAGTACCCCGGCACCATTTTAATCTCCTCCATTAGATCGTTCCCGAAAATTAATTATCGCCGCACTCTAAACAATTTGACATTAATTAAGCAGATAGAAATCTGGGCAATCATTTAGAAGTTACTTAATATGTAAATTTCTATATAACGTACTATCCCGGAAATAATATATCCTGACAACTCGAAGAGTTCCCACACTAGAAAAATATGATTTATGATGTTTAAAAGCAAAAAATTTATTATGACATGATGTAAAATAAATATTATATTGTCGTTAACTTTTTGTAGATAATTTAATTTTATTAACACGTAATATATCATTAAATATATTTCTGTAGTATTTCAGAAACGGTTGATCTACAATTAATTAAGCTACTTTTGACATAAATTGCATTTTGTATTTGTACATGACATATAAAGAGATATATTATTATAACAAAGTAATTATTTGAATTACTCCATAATCATAGTGAGTAAACTCAGGTAAAACCACCGTGCTTACAACTAAATCATATTATATACACAATTATGTAATACGTGGTGACCTTTTCCGGATTAATGCTGTCACGAATAAATTTTGATTTGATTACAATCGTAAATAATAACAATAAAGCGTTAACGGCGGTAGCCGCTCTTTATTGCGCGCGGTTTCTCTGCGGAGCGGCTTTATGATTTAATGGTTGGCATTACTGGGAGCTCAACTCAAAACTGGCTCCAATAAATCTGTCCCGTTTGTCTAATGATAAATTTTATTTGTCGTTCGGTAGGTGGACGGTTGTTTAAATATTTGTAACAGGGCTTGGTCAGTTGTGCGGTGTTACGTTGGCCGAAGATCGTGGCTTGCTTTCGAAAATTTTTGCCAAAAAAAACTTTCTCGATGTTTATAACGTACGTTTTATTTAGATTGTACTATAACTATATTATTTTAAAGATTTCACCGTGTTAAGATTCTAGGTTGTTCGTGCACTCGTTTTGGCGTGTATATTATTATGGACGAGATTTGTATTGATGTTATTTATTATTTGGATTGATCAATATTTTCGTTATTTAATTAAATTTCACTTTCACAGATAACTTATTTTATGGGATAAGAATATAACTTGTTCTTGATTTTATTGAAAATTTAATAATTACCTCTATCCGTTATAGTCACGTTTTTTTAATCTGATTTTTCCTAATCAATATAATAATTTTTTTATTCAACTTATATTCTGTTATAAACTATTATATAGGAAATTTGTATTAATGATTTTGTTAACTTTTTTAATAGTTAAATGTCGTTGTATAATTTTGACATACATTCTGTATGAGAGTGGAAAATCATCACAGGTGAACTCAGTCCATTTCATGTGCGGTTAGAATTCATTTGAAGTTATGAATGTATATAAATATAAGATCATTTTTGTTTTCACATTGAATAAAGCTAATAGATATTAAACATTTATGTTTTTTTGTTTTTACATTTTTGTTTAAGGAATTATTTTTCAATTATAAGTTAAGTTATAAAAGACATAAAACATTTATTCACTTATAATATATATATTTTAAGAGCCTCTGTTGTTGGTGGCAAAATTCCAACAAATTTATTTACTGTCTTTTTAAACGAAAAAAAAAATTGTGCGGCGCCTCCACCATTTCTTTTTTCTAAATAATTTTGCGATCAATTTAATTCATAATGTTTTACACTTATTACGAATTGGCATGGGATAATATTTTTTTGTATTTCTTATTAAAATTTTTATTAGATGTTTCCTAAATATAAGGAACCTTTTGATTAGTTAAACAGTTGTAGCAGCAATTAGAAGACACGAAAACATTGTCTTATTAAAAGTAGTGTCATAATTTAGTATCATTGGTGAAAAAAGACAAACATATAATGAGGTTTTTTTAATCATCAAGAAGATATAAATTTCTTATTCGTGGATTATGAATCAATACGTGTTTTAATACTTCTACAATAAATGAGTCTTATTAAGACTACCAAACAAATGTCTTATTGAAATTTCTCTAACTAATATCTCAACAATCATTGAATGAATGTCATGGTATTAGCCAGAGAAATGGTTGATTCAATAAGTGATTTGTTTTGTCTTAATAAGACTCATTTGTTGTAGATTTTCAAAATGTTATTACTATAATAGTAATACAATATATTACACTTATTTCTAAACTCGTTCTCCTATACAATGCACCAGAGTCATTGCTCTGATACTATCTTTTCTCATATACTATTTACTATTCTGTATTTTTTACACACCCTCATACTCTCCTGCCAAGTTACTTCAAGTACTGTTTCCACTCATATTTACATAATTCGCACTTCCTATACCTTCGTCTTCTCTTTTTCATCCCATTCTGACTCTAACAGACATATAGCTCTTGTTAAAATGGCATTTTTTTCATTCCTAAGTTTACTGTTAATCAGATACCTTGACAACCTCCTTTGCCACCTCTAAAAAATATTTTCACTCTTATTAATACAAACATCTCTACTTTTCCATATTTCTAAAATTCTCTAGCTATTTCTTTTGAAAAATGCAAGACTTCTTCGAAGATTCTTAATTTTTTCAACGATTTCTCGTTCAGACTAAAATGTTCTTCATTCGCTTTGTCAAAACTTTTATTATTTTTGATTTTATATTTTTTTTCAAAATTATTTAGCATTTTTTAATTGTAAAATCTTTTAAGGGCAGTTTTTCTATCAGATTTCCAGATTTTTTAGCATTTTTTTCATTAATCTCTTAGCAAATTCATTTTCAGTTTTCTAAGATTCTCCAGCTAAGCAGAGTTTTCTTCGACTATTCTTATATTTCCCAATAATTTCTGTTCATGTTTCTCATTTTCTCATCTTAATATTTTCCAGTTATTTTTCCACTTCTAAAATATTCCACCAATTTTTGTTTTAAAATTTCAAAAATTTATAACTCATTTTTTATATTCAGCAAATTCTTTTTCATATGTTATAAATTTTCCAGCAATTTCTTTTCCAAATTGAGAGAATTCGTCACTTTTTTTTAATCTTTCAAATCCTTGCAAATTTCTAGAATTCTTTAACATTTTTAAAATTGTGATTTCTTTTAAGGATTCTTGAATATTTTAACAATTTTACTTTCAGTTTTCTAGATACTTTTTCATTGTTTATTTAATAATTCGTAAGCTACGAGATTTTCAAAAATTTTCAGCACAATTGTGATTGTTTATTTGATAATTCGAAAAATTTGGAATAATTTTTTATTTTTCTAACATCATTTATCTTATTCAACTTTTAGGGATTTCCTTTCCAAATTTCTAGAATTCTTTAGCAATTTTTCTCCAGTTTTTTAAGGATTCTCGAAGATGTCAGCAAATGTTCTTCAAGATTTCCAGAATTTACTTACATTTTTTCAATTGTTTTCTATTAGAACAATAGTTTCTCCTGTTTGCCAAAGTATATAAGGTACTTATTTTATATCAAAAATAGAGAGAATACGTGAATGCGAAACTAGTGCTCCTTCGATTCATTACCGTAACTGCAACCAAATGCCGACATCAGGGTACAAGTCTGTAAACTGTAGTGCATTAATACACTCGGGATGTGGGAAATATATAAATGGTGCTTGTAAAACGGAGCCATTGGATAGTAACAAGTATCAAAATAGCACAATGGATTCGAATGACACCTCTCAGAATGTGCACCGAACAAATAATGTGTAAACAGTGTTGTTCGAAAGTTAAAGCATCCTTCCAAAGTGAAGTAAAAGTGATATAGAAGATAATAAAAGGATTAATTAAGCACTTGGTTATGTTTCACTATTTTAGAAGATATAGTTTATCAAGAGAACAAGAGATTTTGGTATCATGTGGGAACATTTTGCAAAGATTTTAAGGATTTAAGATTTACAAGGGGTTTCTTTTTTTAGGCTTTAATATTACAATGCTAGAATATAAAATTCCGAAGTATCAAAATAAGCCCATTTCGGAATTCCTTTAGTTTATAATAGACACCAATGTCAAACAAATATAGTCAACCAAGAACATTTCAAAACTCCACCAGTATTTTCAACAAAATATCCGCAAATGTTTGTTGCAATCGAACATGAGAATCCGCAAGTAATGCTTAAAGGAAACGTGTACCAGCAGTGATAATATAAGCTTAATTAACCTACCGAGACACAAGAACATATCCAATTTTACTGGCATCTAAAGAAATCATGGCGGCTCACTAATGGCTATACGGAAGCAAAATAGCCTCATAAATAACTAAAAACTTCTAAAGAGCATTACGTCGTTTCGCAAATAGAGAAAGCTTCAAATGAGCAGCAAATGGTTTGGTCAATAATCAATGAAAATCTCGGCAAAACAAAAAAAACCTATTAATGCTGATGTAAAAACCTTTGAAGAAAAAAAAAACCTATCAGTAAACACACCCAAGGTATTTGCAGAATACTTTTCTACAGCGGCCACCAAAAAAATAAATACCGCATATCAACAGAATGCACAATACCAACTTTAATTTCTAACACAATTCCTTTAGAATTTTGAAAACGACAATCGAAACATATGTCAGGAAACTGATAAATTAATTATGGAACAAAGCAAGTCTTTGATTTACAAATCCACCCCTCTCTAGAACCTGTAGAGATGGAAGAAGTAGGAGAAGTAATAATGAAACTTAAGAACGTAAGAAGTGCAAGGAATGATGGAATAATTACAAACATTTTAAAATCGGTAGTATACGAGACAGTTCCGCCCATAATCTATTTAATTAATTTATGTTTTACTTCGGGAACTTTCCCTGAAACACTGAAAACTGCAAGAGTAATCCCAATTCATAAAAAAAGGAAGCAGTTATGAAGTAGAAACCATAGACAGGCAGCAATTGTAAGCTGTTTTTCAAAAGTAATCGAGAAAATTTGAAAATTTATAGACAAAAAAAGATATAAAGTATTTTATGAAAGCAAATTTCATCCCAGTCTAGTCGGCGAGGGCTATTAGACACCTGTAGTGGCTTTCTTGGGCCCGAATATAAAAGGGTACAGTCCAAAGCTGCAAATCGACCACCTCGAACATCACGATATTTAGGTATTTACATTTTTACGTGTCGGCGCTGATTACGCTATTAAACGGTAGTTAGCTTAGAACACCAGAACTAGGTGAAAAGGAGTACGAGATGACTAATTACACAGGCACATCTCATGAAGGAAGGCAACGGGAGACCGCCTTCATTATTTTCTCAAGAGAATAATATGGCTGCATTTAACTTTAAATTTTTCGGAGTAAATAGTTTTCCAATCGGAATGAATGAAGCCGTAAGAAAGAGTATACGCGAGAAAATAAGGAACGTCCGTGGCCTATAAGAAGCAGGAAAACTGACATTATGGCCCGGTTCAAGGAAGAACGTAACTACTGGCGGCGTCCTTTACTATTCTGATAATCAAGATAAGAACCACAGAAGCAGAGTTACATTTTTTATCTCAGATTATCTTGTAAAAAAACGTAACCAACTTTGTTCCTTATTCCAATAGAAGAGCCTTAATAAGAATCAATACCGACAACCTAGATATCCTACAGGTATATGCCCAAAACAACTGATGCAACAGATGAGCAAATCGAACAGATTTACAGCGATATAAAACACTTAATGCAGTCTACAAAGAAATAAGTTATAAATGTAATCATAGGAGATTTTAACTAAAAGTTATGAAACGAAAGATTTTAAGACATATCGGAAATCAGAAATGGAAGAGGAGACATGAAAGTGGTTTCGATTACCATGTCGATGACTATATATGTGGAAATCGCCTGCTGATAAACCGAGCAAAACCAAATAAACATTATAATGATCAGCAAAAAATGTGGGTCATCTAATCAATCATTACATTATGTAAGGTCATTTAAGGACTAGTTAAGATCATATAACAGTAATTCAAGGTCTTTCATGGTCATCCATAGATCGTTCAAAGTCATTTGAGGTCATTCTAAGTAATCAATGGCCAGTCTAGATCATATAATGCTTATTCAAGGTCATTTAAAGTTCTTTAGGGCCATCTAACGATCATTTAAAGGCACAGACGTCAAATCTGATCACCCACTCCTACTAGCAACCATCAGGATCAAGCTTGCAAAACCAACCAAGCCATCTCCAAAACATATAATTAACCTTGGAAAGCTCATACTAAAAGAAAATTGAAAATAATATACTAAGAAACATACAACAAGACATAACCTGCATGTGGGGTAAAATGACTAATATTCTTATAAGCACCACAAAGAATAAAATAAGTCTTAAAAGACTGATAGCAGAAACGGATGATGTAGGAAATTCTGCTAGTAATGTAAAAAGAGGTGCAAACAAAACAAAGCAAAAATGGATGACGGAGGAAATTCTCCTAGTAATAGAAAAAAGCTGCAAACAAACCAAAGAGGCAAAAAAACGAATTATAACTAAGATAAGATTAACGAAAAATGAATAGCTTGCTGGCGAATGCAGAGAAATCGAACAATTGCAGATACTACATGATGACTTCAATTTGCATAAAAATAACTATAAGAAATAGCTGGGTTTGTCAGAAAATTTAACCTCGCCATGCTAGTTAATTAGGAGAACGAAATAATACTAAATACTGAAGGAAGAAGAAGATGAAGGACCAAGTAATAACAATATTGACTTCGAGACCGATAACAACTTGACAAGCTCATCAATTAGTAAGAATGAATTTGAACGAGCTCTAAATACTGCAAGAAACAACCAGGTTGCAGGCCCGGATAAAATTACATCGGAAATACTTAAACTTCTCAATGAAAATGCATAGAGGTGCTTTCAACTAAAGGAAAAATATATGTCTATTCTTTGTAGACAGCAAACGCATGGATCTGATCATGAATATTAGGAAAACAAAATTTATGATTATTTCCCAAGACCAGAATATTGGGAGGGGCGACGACGAGTAACTAATTGAAAAGTGCAAAAATTTAAATACCTTGAAACGTGGCTCACAGTTGACTGGACAACAGATACTGAAATTAAATTCAGAATTGAAAATGCTCAAAGTTCGTTTAAAAAATTTTAAAAATTGTTTTTTCCGGCACTGAATTCGATTTCAATTTTAAGATACGATTCATAAAATGCTATGTATGGTCGGTGCTCCTCTATGAAATTAAAGGCTGGACGCTTAAATGGATTATCAAACGAACAAGTTCTACGATGAGTAGATAGGGATCGCAAAGCTTTGAGTTCAATAAAATGAAGAAAAGTAAGCAAAAATAGTAAATCGGTTAATGTTCTTTTGTCCCCATTTTCAATAATGTTTCAATTTCACTATAAGATCTTTCGTCCCAACCCATTTTATGCGCATTTTAACGCAAGAACAAATGTTGTACTGTTTCTATTTTATTAAGTACTCCATACATAGTATGGAGACCAAATGGTTGAACAGTATTCGATCTGAGTACGCACAAGCGAAGAATACAAAGTGTTTATAGCTGTGATATTTGTAAAACTTGAAGTATTTCTTTTTACAAACCCTAATGTTTTTCGAAGTTATTTCAGCAATATGTTGATTAAATGTTAATTTCCTGTCAAAGAGTACACCTAAGTCACTTATTTTTTCAACTTCCTATTATCTAGTTCGTACATGAAAGTATTGGGCTCTTTTATTTTGTAGAAACCAATGATTTTACATTTATTAACATTTAATTCCATCGCATTGTGGTTACACCATTCCCATATTATTTCAATCCACCTGTAACTCATCCACGTCTTCTTGACAAGTAACTTTTTTTAAATATTTTAGTGTCGTCCGCAAATATAACACACTCTGTGTTTTAAAAACAATTTGTTAAATCATTTATGAATAATTTAAAGAGCAGTGGACCCAAATGGGAACCTTGTGGAAACCCAGAAGTAACTGCAATACTATGCGAAACAAAATTTCTAATTTAAACATTTTGGGTACTACTTTTAATATAGCTTTCTATCCAACTATGCAACTTACCTGATGAAGTTTGATTAAAAGTATATCATGGTTTATTTTATCGAAAACTTTAGTAAAGTCATTGTATACCACATCTAGCTGGCTATTTACAGCTAAATAATAAATAACAACTAAGAAAAAACACTTAATAATGAATTTTAAACAGAGCCGAAATAAACACAACCATCATCATCACCGTTCAGATTTTTTTGTATTTATAAAATACAGAATTTTTTTTTTAGAAAATTCAAATTGTTACACTAAATATAATTAATTTAATATAATGAAGATATATGTGTAATAAGTATAAAAATTGATAATTACAAAGATGGGGGTAGCCACGATAAAATAAATTATTATTACATTCAATCGACATTTAATTTAAACATGATTTATATGTGTATTACGACATACCCATTAAATATTTGCGCAGAAGTAATTGTGTAACATTTATTGTTTTATGCATCGGTTACAATTCATATATAATTTATATTAATACTATATTTACTGTGTTGCATCATAATATATTGCATTAAATAATATTTCTACCGCCTATTTGTTGTTGAAATACTCTAGGTATATTCTAGTATACAGGGTGTCTCATTTTACATTACTGTCTCGAATAACTTGAAAACAATGCATCGTAACGAAAAATGTGCCGAATGGAAGCTTTCCTAGTTTCGAGGGGGACATCGGATTCTAACAAAATAATCCCCCCAGGCCCCAAGGGGGCCAGAAAAGGGGCCAACTTGAAAATCTTAAATGGAAACCCCTATTTTGTCAGAATCCGATGTCCCCCTCGAAACTATAAAAGTTTCCATTCGGTACATTTTTCGTTATAATGTATTGTTATTCGAGACCGTAATGTAAAATGTGACACCCTGTATATATTTTTTAGTCATTGTGTTAAACATTATTAAACAAAGATAATTTATTCGTTCATTGAATGAGAATTACGTTAGTAAAAGTCTAAAATCACTTAAATTTATATGGAAAATTAAACTTCCTGAATAAAAATGATTCAACATTATCATTATACAAAAAAAGTCTACTAAATAATATTACACGAATTTATTCTCTTCAGAAATATCTCAGTAATTTATTCTAGACATTTTTCAACCAAGAGATAAGTGAGAAATTTATTAAAGATTTTTTTTTTCATAATTTCGCTAAATTCATAAATTTCGAAATATTTCTTTGAATTATTAAAATCATATTGTATAGGTATTTAATGGCGACAATAAATCATGCAGGTTTCATCATACATCATCGATATCGCCAATTAATGAATGACATGATTATAAAAAAAAAAAAAACTGACGGCAATGAATTGCGCAACTGAGAAAATGATATAAAACGATCGTATAAATGTAATAAGTAATAAACCCCATATTAGTGTTTGAATTAATTGCGAAGTCTATCACGCAAATAGGCTGACTGCCAATTAAGAAATTGTACCCGAGCAAAATTTCACTTGAGAAACCCACGATACGAAATAACATCAATTAGTACGATATATTGTCAGTACGCATGTTTTATTGTTTTTTTTAATAGAATTACGCTTTCGTATTTAAAAGTTGAAATATATGAATATATCACAATTATATGTAAGAAAATGTTGAGGTTATAATTAACATTAAAATATTTTAACACGGGTTAATTAAGAATTCACTTTATCGTGAAAAAGTTGAGTTGATTAAATAGTATTTCTAAATAATCAGCTATACTAGAAATAAATATTTTGATGGACTTACATATAAGTGCCTCGTCAATCAGTTCATTCAATATTTTGAGGTTATAACTATTAAAAATTTCAATTATTTCAGTTTGTCTCTAAAGCATCAAGTATTCCAAAAATAATTATCATCATTACGTGCTTAATTTATTATTAAACTTGACCGCAAAATTGATATTCTATACAGAGAATCGATATAAATCTTGCTCAGCATTTCAATAATATGATAATTCATCCCCAGAAAAGAATAATTCAAGATTAAAGAAGAGGTGCGTTTATGCCTACAATACCTAGTCTCTAGCAAGAATGAGAAGTATTTATAAGGAACATCTTAAATGTGTGCATAATATTACAAACTCGTTTATAAATGCTAATTTTATTCCATTCGACGTCTATAACCTTCTAGGAATCAAATGTCTCATGACAAGTTTAGTGTTCACGAGTGTCCCCCGATATCGAAGGTCTTGTATGCGATACGTTTTCTGTTTATTACTTGTTTATTACTAGCGATACATCAGCATCATAAACACGAGTGCAAAATTACTTGATCTTGTTTCGATGTTGAAGGTCTTCCATGCGTATCGCATTTCATTTCTTAGGCCTATCGATGCCAGTAATTTTATTTGGTCTCGTTTTAGAATATTCATGTTTAGAGTTCAGAAGATGGTATTATCTTCTAAACTCTAAACATGAATATTCTAAAACCTATTGTCTATAGCATTTTTCTAGTTGAGTGAATATCCACCGAAAATTATAGATAATTGTAAAAATAATAATAATATAAAAAACATTAAATTATTGCTTCCCTGTTGTTACCGGTTTTAACTGCGCTGATGAGATTCTAAATAGATCGAAACCAGTCTGACAGCAGAGAAAAAATAATTAAATAAGAAAATATCTGGCGTTATTACTTATTGTTTAATAATCATAGGTGATATCTGCAATTTAAATTTAATTTCATCATTTCCAAAATAAAATAAAACATCACAGTTGAAAGGATTTTACATTTATCACAAAGCTATGAAACATGTTGCAGTAATTACAGGTTAATTTAATTCTTAGTGTTATTTTACAATTTTTATATATTTCTCCGACTAGTTTCGACATTTTCAAGGAGATATGTTGCAGTATTTAACAATAAATATGAAACCCTCTTAACTGTGTTTTAATTCAACGTGTTATGAAGTTTCATTATGTATCCACCTAGTCAATTCAATATTTCCCAATGAATCTGGAATACTATAAAACCATTTTTTTTATTACCAGGATATTAAATGGTAAACATCTTAATTAACACGCACGTAAAAATTCTGCTCGGCCGAGCAACGAATATCTAATCATGTACACGTTACGTATTAATAATTATAAAAGTGTAAAGTCAAAAGACAACAATAATCGTGGTTAACAACTCATACAGAATTACGAACGACCGCACAATTAAAAGTGAAACCGTTTTTTCTTTTGCAACGGCAACGTTTCGACGCAATCGGCGGGACTTCTAGTTCTATTAAAACATTACAACAATTATAGTTTTTTTCTAATTCGCCTTTACGTGCCCGCGTCCGAGTTACGCAATTGATTACTTTTAATTGCGCTAATTAATTAAAATTTATAATGCCCAACTCACGAGTGCGCAAATGGTATGACACAATCGTTTAGAAGAAATTTATAGCTGTAAACAGAAGTTTTTTTTTCTAATGTTATGTGCTTTATAATTAAAGTGATTACGTATTTATGAAAATTTTATACTTAAGTTAATCATATGTTTTATTAATGATTAATGATCAACACGTTGATTAAGAAAAAGAGTCGAAATTTTATAAATATGAAACTTAAATTGCTACATTTATAATCAACCAATTTTTGTGACCTGCTAAAAAAATATATTTTCATTAACTTTCTACAACAATACCTTTAGTATTTCTAAAGAATTTTTCAAACATGATATTAGTGGCTTTAATTGAATAATACATTTTAGAACCTTCTAGAATCATTCTTGAAATTTTTCTCCTAACATTTTCAGTTTCTCGTTTAGGATTCTAGAATATTTTACAGCAATTTTTCTTCCAGGATTAAATAGTTTTCAAGCATTTCATGTTGATTTATTCTTAGTAGTTTCTCCTTCAAGTGACGAGAATTTGCGTCAAGCCTTCTAGAATTTTTTAATATTTTCGATGTTTTATCTTCCCCAAGTTTTTCAGAAATTTGTTTCCAAGTTACAGAGATTCCTAGAATTTTTCAAAAATGTTTCTTCCAGGATTAAAAAGTTTTGAAGCATTTCTTGTTTGATTTGATTGGAATTTTTATGTAGTTTCTGTTACAAATTGCATGAATTTTCGCCAAGTGTGCTAGACTTAATGTAGTTACTTGAGTACGTGAAGGTTAATATCGCTTAATTAAAACACAGTTATATTCCTTTCTTCACTTTTTATTTTTTCACAGCTAAATGTACATTTCGGGCACTATCTACCCATTATCAATAACTACATAGTGCCCGAAATGTACATTTAGCTGTGAAAAAATATAAAGTGAAGAAAGGAATATAACTGTGTTTTAATTAAGTGTGCTAGAAATTTATCTTCCAAAGTTTCATATTTTTCTAACAACTTTTTCCATACTTCTTGAATTCTTGACGATGATTCTAGAAAATGCTAGTTGATTTCCTAAGATAAACAATATTTAATGCAACTTCTAGCTTTGGCAAAAATATTATCTTCGGGAATCCATATTATTTTTTTAACAAAATTATCTTTTCTTGGTAAAAAGATAAAATATGGATACCCGAAGATTTCGTATAAATAAGCTTACTTGAAACGCCGGTGGTGAACGTATATGGTTGAGCCTGAACTGGTATTAGCAAAAGTTTTCTTTAAAAATTCTAATATTCTTAAGCACGTATCGCCTTGTTTTAAGAAAATTGTATTTAATTCAAAAATTTGAGTGTTTTCTACAAAAAATATTTCTACCAGACTACTACAAACTAAAATTATGCTCCACCTTTGCTACCACATTCCTATATACCAATTTGGTTTCCTTGAACACCGCTCCACTTCCTTACCATTAATAATCCTGACTTCAAACTGTCAAACAGCACACCTCGAAAGCCAAAAGTCTGCTATAGTCTTTCTAGACATTTGCAAGGCGTTTGACTCTGTTTGGCATCTTCTTAATTTAATTGATAACTTCCTTTTGTTTAGACTCTAAAATCCTTATCCAATTCTTTTGTTTCCCAAGGTTCTCCCTTATCTCCACTCCGCTATAATATTTATGTACACGACCCCTATAATTCCCACCCTCTCTACCGCAATCCATCCACCTATCCACTGTTTTACGCAGATGATAGAGCCGTCTATATTTATAAAATGATTTGTAGGACTCTTCTTATTCCATAATCCCTGTCCGTCGTCTTAAAAAATCCCCAGGTAGCAGAACGATCAGCCCTTCACATCCTTACTAAAATCAGACACCCATTTAATCCCATTTATAACCCATCTAATACCCTCCTGTATGAATTAACCTAACTAATTCCTATTGAAGAGCGTCTAAAACACCTATCCCAAAAATTTGCCAAAAATCCCCATAACTTCGAAATCCTTAACCAGTTGTGCAACCCTTTAATCACTCCAAAGCCCAAACACCCAGAAATTACCATTCATCAATTCATCTTAACAGTTCATAATGACATTAGTGGTAGTAACCATTTAATGACAGAAGACAGTTAATTTCGTAAGACATTAGTAATCATACGTTTTTAGACCGTTAAATCCAGGCTGAAAGACCGCGGGTCGATAGCCACTGATTGGAAGAAACCCTAAATCTAACATTTCACTGTACATACATATGTTACATATGGTACATCTTTATAATGTAAGAATAATATAGATGTTTTCTCTCTCTCTTTACTTCTACCGGATTTTTCGAATTTATCTAAATGATTTTCAAGATTGCCAATCATGCCTTGTTTTATTTAGCCAGAATTACAAGCAATGTTTCTACCAGATTTGCAAAATTTCTAACAATTTATTTCCTTTATCTTCCAAAAATTAAAAAAAATCTAAATTACAAAAATTTTCTTCTAGGGTTCTAGAAATTTCAGTAATTTTTATTTCTTAATTTAAACATTTTCAAGCATTTTTTATTAAATTTTATTGGAATTTTCCACTAGATCATTTTTCAAAGTTCTCGCAACTGGCGTTAAAGGCTTTCAAATTTCTTGAATTCTCATCAAAGATTCAATAAAATTTTTGTTGTTTCAATTTTGGTGTGTTATTTTATTTTTTCCTAATTTGAATACTACTCTTTTTTTAAGAATTTTCGATTATTTTTATATTACCTAACCTAAATTGCTTGAAAAAACATTTTTCCTTTAGGATTTCTAAGATTTTCCAACATATTTGACGTTTAATCTTCCTAAAATTTTGGAAGTATTTATTTTCCAAATTACAGAAAGTTTCTTTGAGGGTTCTACAATTTTCCAGCAATGTTTTTTCTAGATTTACAATATTTCCAACAATTAATATATCCTTTATCATCCAAAAATAATTTTTATTTTTTTAATTTTTCTTCGATGGTTCTAGAATTTTCCAGTAATTTTTGTTTTTTAATAAGAGGTTTTTCCGCAATTTTTTATTAAATTTTATTGGAATTTTTCGGTAGAACATTTTTCAAGTTGCGAAAGTTAGCATCAAGGCTTTTAGAAATTTTTCATTCAAAATTCTACGATTTTCTTTCAGATTTCTTGAATTCTCATGGAAGATTCTTTAAAATTGTTGTTGTTTCCCTTTTAGAATTTTAGTGTGTTCTTTCATTTTTTCCTAATTTTATTACTCCTTTTTTTTAAAGAATTTTCCATTATATTTTTATAACCTAACCTAAATTTTTAATCATTTTTCCTTTAAGATTCAAAAGAATTTTCAACATATTTGACGTGTAATCTTGGAGGTATTAATTTTCCAAACTTCAGAAAGTTTCTTTGAGAGTTCTACAATTTTCCACCAATTTTACTTCCAGAACTTAAAAGTTTTTTTCAGCATTTTTTGTTTAATTTAATTGGAAGTTTCTAGTAATGGCTTTTTTAAATTGCGAGAATTTATGGCTTTAAGAAATACAAATTTTACAATTTTTTAACAAACTTTCGTCCAGATTTCTTGAATTCTCGTCGAAGAATCTGGATAATTCTAAAATTATCTCGTTTAGTTGTTGAAGTAAAAACACTTAAATTAAAAAAAAAGCAACAATTGTTTCCCCACACTGTAGCTTCCTCAGTCTTTCTCCTTCGCCTGAAGAAGTGTGGCGAAACAATTTTTGCGTTTTAAAAAGGCAATAATAAAGTTGTAAACAAGTAAATATGAATTTTTAACATATAACAGCGTCATCAGTTAATATATTAAAATTATCTAATTTATTATTTATTTATTTTTTCTACAACTATTCTTTTATTTTTTTATAATTCGATTACTACTACAACATATTAAAGATTTTTTATTACTTTTAGATTATTTAACCTGAATTTTTAAGCAATTCAATATTTCCAAAATTTTCGACGTTTTATGGTCCTGAAATTTTACAGGAATTACTTTTCTAAATTACAAAAAACATTTTGGGGGCTTCTAATTTTCCGGCAATTTTTGTTATTTGATTTTATTGAATATTTTTAGTGTTTTCTCTTCCAAATTGCAAGAGTTTACGTCAAGGCTTCTAAATATGTTTCTTTCAAAATTCTACAATTGTTTAACAACTTTTCTTTCAGATTTCTTGAATTCTCGTCAAGAAATCTAGATAATTCTGAAAGATGTTTCTTTCTTTTTTTATTATTTATTTTCTCTAATTCGATTTTTGTATTATTGAACCTGAATTTTTCGACGTTTTATCTTCCTGAAATTTTACCGGAATTAGTTTTATAAATTACAAAAAGAATCCTGAGGGCTTTTAAAGTTTTACGGCATATTTTCTTTCAGCATTTTTTTAATGATATTCTCAGCAGTAGTATTCTAACGCAGGGACACAAACATAACCCACAACCTCTTCCTTGAAGTTTTTGGAACGTTACAGAAAAGAATAAGAGGTATTCTTGGATCAGATTGTGATAAGCATTAAAATATAAGTATCGCATTACATATCAGGGAGTAAGTGACAGTCCGTTCAGTTGCATTCTGCTTACAGTAAAATAAAACAAGAAACTTCGAACAAGCTATTTCAATTTTGAAAATCACATTACTTGAAGAGTTAAGATTAAGGGTGTTACCAGTAGAATTGAAAGAGGCTTAATATGTGTGGAGTATCTGCTGGCCGTAGCATAGTTAATGGCTGCGAACATGACTTACTAGGGATTTGAGATGACAATGTTTATCTTAGATCTTAAGTGAAGATCATTTTTTTCTAATATTGTAGTCTGTTAGATAATTTGAGTTTATTCTTTGATACTGATTTAGATATCCATGATTACTGAAGTGTGATCGGAACTCGACAAAAATATATAAAACGTAATAAAAGCTAGAACAATAGATGATACACGTTACATTGTATCATAGTCTAAATATTTAAAATCTTGCATGTTGCAATCAAGGAGCTCCTCCACCGTATAAAATGCCCCATTTACTAAAACATTTTGAAAGTACTTATCATTAGTTCTTAAAATATTTTAATTTCTACTTTTTTCCAAACGCACGTGTTTCGGTTGTAATATAGTATTTTGTCTAGTGTCATAACGATGTATTTCACCAGGAGTTGAATATACATGCTTGTTCGTTTTAGCATAGACTAAGCATTCATAAATGAATATGATCGGTACTCTACTGTCAGACATCTTAATTCCTTGAAATACTTACATTTAGCTTGATAGTGTATTCCTGCTATAACTCTCATTACTCGGCGTAATAGTATAGTTGCATACATACTAAAAAAGGCCAAATAAATTATATTAAGAACCGTTATATCTAATTTTGATTTTAAATTGCGTATCAGATACGTGGTTTTTGATAATTTGCTACATAACTTATCCACATGATTATCCCGTGACAAGGTTTGATTTTTAGATTGAGTCCTAAGAGTTTTACTCCATCAGATTGTTTTCAAATTGTTCTTCCAGATTTCTTAAACTAAAGATAACTATTTCGTTCTTACTTTTATTTAGGTGTAGATTGTTCGATGAAAACCATTCTTCAACTCTTGATTGAATGTCATTCATCTGTGTCAAAAGCATATGGATTTTTCTACTCCGTATATATGTTGAATAGAAACGAAACACACTTATAACATTTTTTGTATAACACGTAATACAAAAAAGTTATGTATCATCTGCAAATAGAATAAATTCAGAAATCTTGTCACAGATAGGCAAATAATTCATGTAGATAAATAAAATTGGCCCGAAAACTGATCCTTGAGAAATTTAATATGGGCCGTCTCTGATATTCTATCTTTGTACGCTGTTTTCTGATGTTTGTCTGTAAGATATGATTTTAGTAACAACACATTTTCTTGTGATAATCCATAGAATTTTAATTTTGCCAATAAAATGTCATGTGAGACACAATCAAAAGCCTTAGTTAGATCGCACAAAAAGCTGCCAATTATTTTATGTTTTTCGAAAGCGTTTATTAGTTTTTGTACTATCTGGCTTAATGCCATACAAATACTTTTACATTTTCTGAATTCGAATTGAGCGTTCGTGAGCAGATCATTGTGTTCAAAGTAGGAAACCATTTGGCGAATGTTTAAATTAAATTATACTTGGTTTGTTTCACAATTTGTCTATACTTACTCTATTGATAATGCCTTAGAAAGCGAAACTAGTTCAGTAAAAATAGAAAAATTGTGAAACAAACCAAGTGTAATTTAATTTAAATGTTTTACCAAGTGATACATGAGAAAGTCATTCAACAAAATAAAAACCATTTGGTCTTTTAGAATCGATAATTGGACATTATCTTCGTATTATTTGACTCTTCATATAACATAACCATTATTGGACTACCATTCACTATCATTAATAAAGCTTTTTAGTACTGCTGGTTTTGAAAAAAATTCCTTTCCTAAAATATGATTTAGTGCACTATATGTAATCAGGAATATATTTGTGGGTTCACTAAACAGAGTTATGATACAGATTTTTTTCTAAAATGTAAACAAAGACGAACTCGTAAAATATATTATGTAGATGATTAAGGGGATGGAGTGTTGTTAATGTACGAAGAGATTCTCGCTCGTTAACTTGAACATTATGGGAGGTAAGATTGTTAAAATTGGGATATAGGTCACAATCATTAAAATATATTGTTACCGTAGATTAGGTAGAAGTACTATTATATGTATATGTTGGATTTATAAAGTATTTTACTCTAGAAGCTTTTGCTTTTGACTACAACAATCCGTTTAAAATTTAAATTTGATTTTTTGATCTAAGATTATGCTCAACTACTTAATGAATACTGAGAAAGAGATAATAGTTTAAGAAGTCAACACTTTATCAGAAGACTTATTAGTAAGGAATTAGGAGATGTTATTTGTGGTGATTGATTTTAATGCGCCATTAAGAAAACCAACGTTGAAGGGAGTCAATAAGCTCCTGCAGAAATTGAAGTTCTTTTGGTAATGTAGGAGTATCATCAGAAAATTGCAGGTAATATTTTGAAGGGTTAAAGTAGAGAGGATCAGGGTTATAGACATCAACGCAAAAATTGTTAAATAATAAAGGTGAAAGAGTAGAGCCTTATGGGAGTCTCAGTTCGTTAGTAAAAGATGAAAAGAAAGAGTTATTTATATAACTTTTAAGAATCTATTGGCATGGGATTGCTTAAAATAATGAATATATTATGAAGTGGGATATTTAAGATGCGAGTAAAAAGCTTTATTAACATCGAGAAATAAAGCTGCAAAAGTTCTACCTTACAAGTGAGATTTATTTATTATTTTATTTATGTGTTTTTAGACTGTTAATGAATTTGCTATTTTGAGCATTTTTTAGCTGTTGAAGAAATATGACGTGATAAGTTTATTTGGAATAAAGTTTTTTCTTAAACACTAACCCACCTGTTTTTTAATGACTAAGTTTGTCGAGATTAACACATTTGAGAAATAAACAGTCTTATGTGAAATACGTGAAAAAAAATACTCGTTGAATGAAATAAGTATACCCGGATATGAATAGTTTGGGAAGTATTTAAGTCTACGATTAATTAATTTCTCACTTAACCCGTGGTGAAATATTTTTATGTTAATAAAAGGATTAATTAAGCACTTGGTTATGTTTCACTATTTTTATATTTCTCCGACTAGTTTCGACCGTTGGTCGGAGAAATATAAAACTAGTGAAACATAACCAAGTGCTTAATTAATCCTTTTATTAGTATTTAAATCTTTAAATGATATGCGAAATAAGCACCGTTTATGGAAAATCGTAATAATCTCGTTTAGTCTACAGAAAGAGTCTACAATAATGTTTACACCTTGTATGGCTTCTCAAAAGCTAATTATCTTATTAATATCTTTATTTAGTGTTAGGTATTAATAATAATAATAATAATAATAATCTTTATTTCAAAGTGTCATTTACAAAAATATACAAAATGAAATTAATTAATACTACAAACAAAATGTCCTAACACTAGATTATTATTTATTGTATCTAACATGCTAACAAAAGTATTCCAATATTATATATCCAATATAATTCTTTACAATGATTTCGATCGCACTTGGAAAGGCTTGAATTCACAAAATATGTGTTCTTACATTCTCACCCTCTAATCTTCTAGCAAAATTTCTGCTCCACGAAGACTTTCTCGATGACGATTTATCAAATGATTTGCCAAAAGTGATATTTGCTTGTCCCAAAAAGGGATTATGATTCGACACTACCAGCGATTATGATTGACAGTATTTATATATGTTTTCCTTACTTTATAGTGAAATTACAGTTTGTCAGAAATGAATGAGAAGTTTGAATAAAAATCAACTGAATTCTCAGAAAAAAAGCTAAAGCTAAAATCTAAAATCTTTGACCTTCTAATTTCTTATAAGCTTGATTCTTTCGCTAGAAACTACCTTTCCAAAACTAATCAAAAAGGTTGTCTCAATTTTCATCATTAAACAACATGTGAATCTAAAAGATCTGCTATATACTAGTATCTATTTTGAAATTTTGTTGAAATATACCGAAAAAAAAGTCTCCTTTATTTAATAGTTTTCAAAATTTTAGATGTAGCAGAAGAAATACATTTTCTCTTTATACTACAAAGAATTTCTCATCAAATTTACTCTATCATTTGAGTTTTAGTTGTAGCGCTTCAACAAAAGAAAATATTCTCCAGTTAAAACCATCAAACAGAATATGATGAGGAAAAGATTTCAAATCAGCAAGATACTCTTTTTGAAAAAGCGGATTATCGTATTAGGTGCTAATATATGATACAGTTTTTATTCCTGACACGTTCACTAAGTATATCCCTTACTTTACTATTTTATACGTATTTCACCACTATATGTATGTTTCAAACATTTCTTCATCAATATCTGATGTAAATAAATCATCTTATTCTTTAGAATAACTTTAGAAGTATTCATTTTTGTAAATTATTTTCAGTAGCCCGAATGCAACATAATTCCTACTACTCAATACTTTTGTGATGTCTACATCATTTTCACATCTAATTTGGAAAGCTCTCATAGATCAAATTATAAATTGAAGTCATTGTAATCGTAAGAACTTTTAATCAAGTTCATTCAATTTTAATTGTAAATCCTACGTGTTTATATTAGCGCTTTCTTTAATTTGTTAATTTAAATCCTGAACAAACCACAAAAAAGTGTATCTAATTTACCAGTAGTAAAAGTTTTTTTTTTCAAAGGCTAAGCAGCAATTTAAACATAATTTAAAACAAATTGATCATTTTCAACGGGTGCAAAATAATGATTAAATTTTTTCGCGCGCGCTAATTGAATGCGAATCATTTTCGCACCGTTAATCATGAACAATTTCGAAAGATTTATCACACACACACACCAAAAAAAAACAAATTACCGCGGTACGATTCATTATCACCAAACCTAATCGAAAGCAAATTACCGGGCAATCAGCACTAAGCCCGAGTTATCAGCATTTTTTTTTTGCACCTCGCAATTTGGTAATTATATCAAAATCGGCGTTTCGGCGCGGTATTTAGGCCGCAATTACACGCGCTCAGAAGTGAAACTTTAATTGAAACCGCCTGTAATGACTCGGACCGATTTCGGAAAAAATCCGCCAAATTTTTTCGGTCCGGATATTCGTGACGGCGAAAAATATGCAAAATCACCGCGCTGCACTGATCCTAATTGATTTTTTTCGGATCTTGATTATGCTTGGGAATTGAGTAATTAACGAATTGGGGCGGCGAAATTAATTCTTTTTTTTTTGGTTGGCTCTAATGTGTTATATTAATTTAATTTGTTTCAATATTTCCGAACGGAAAGTTTTTCTATTGGATTTATTAATTAATGCTTGACCGAGTGATGATTAATTTATGTTAGAAGTTTTGCATCCTTTAATTATCCGCATTCGTTAATCTGGACTTAATTTTGGATTTAAGCTGTTGTTTCCAGAATGTTAAAATATTTAGTAATCGTAGTAGAAATACTAGAAATAGAATTTTAACTCTGTATGTATGAGTGGTTTCTAAAACAAGGGGATAAATATGTTTCAATTAGTTAATGAGAGGATTAATAATATTGAAGAACAAACAAAAGGAGACCAAAAATTTAGTAGCCATTCCAAGTTGGAATATAATAATAATTCTTTATTACAGCATAAACTGTTTACAAACGTCAAAAATATAACATTGAGATTAAATGACAAAACAGAATACAATAAACATATTAAAATCGTTATAAAATGGTAGAAAAATATTTAAATAAGTCACTAAAATAAAGAATAATTTGAAGAAAACCACCTTTTGATGAAACTAAATTATTGACCGAAAAGACACAATTTTCTAAAATAATTACTGTATATTATTTCTTCAATCATTTTCACTCTTATTTCTTGGTAAAACATAAGATAATAGGTAAAGAATTAATTCTCTATCTATTATTCTGTATATTAGTTTAGTTTATTATTATTAGGTCAAGATTTACAAATTTATTATTATTAATCTTTTTACCTTCTAGTTAAGTATTATAATTAAATAATTATTTTATAGGAGCCAAAAACGTCTGCACGTACCTGCACGTCTCATATGATTAATTATTATAAAAATCGGTCGCACCAGAATGCCCCAGTTAGCCAATTTCTTATACCATCAGCGCTTCCTCAGCTCGAATTCCTTCTTCAAAAACGTGAGGCATTTACAGCGAATTAACTGTATCCACCAAGACATTAATCAAGTATTCTTCGTCGAAGGAAAAAAAAAACTGATTCCATTGCAATAAATTATTTTTTTGCGCGCACCTCGTCCACCTGTTCTCCTTTAATCCTAATAGAGAAATCCGTTCAATTAACTAACCATTAATAAACCTTTCTACAATTATACAATGTAGGAATCTATCAACGCTTGGGGATAGGATATGCAAATCCTTTTACATAACGAAAACAACAGTTCGTTTGTGGATAAAAAAAAGAACTGACGTTTTACGGTCAAAACGGTAATCGTAAATTAAAGTTTACGGCCTGAAATTGCAAAGCGTCCACAATGCAATTTTTGTCAATTAGCATCGAATATTACGAGAGATAAATCAAAACTGGTTCGCGTGAAAGTTCTTGGTGATGTAAAGGACTGGTCAATTGGTTGATTTTAATTGTAGGATTATCGGTAATCGATTCTTTAAGTATGTGGGTTTTTTTCTTCATAAAATGTGAGCTACTTACTCAGAAGTTGTTATATTTGGAGCTGTTCGTGGGAAGGCAGTTATTATATACGTGATTATATTGCGAGATAATAAAATACCATTACTATTATCTTTTTATTAATAAACAATACTTCCCCTATATATTCTATATAGGAAAAGCAAAAAATTAACAGTTGGGCTAAAAAAGTTCCTATCGTTGCTAAGAGAGGGCGCCACTAGATTTTATTCTATGTGATTATCAGTGTGAACTAACCTTCAGATGATACGGGTCAAAATTTGACAGCGATCGGACAACTGGTTCGTGAGTTATAGCATTTTCAGTGAAGCAACTTTTGTTAATGGAGAAAATGTTTTGATGAAACACTGTTTTTTTAAGGAAAAAATAGTGCTTGAACAAAAACTTGGCTAATTAAGATTTATCCGGACTCTGCTTCAGCGGAAGCAACCATTCGTAAGTGCTTTGTTAAATTCCATACATGGGCATTGAAGATGATGAGCGCAGTGGACGTCCAAAAGAGGCTGTTAGAGACGAAATATTGAAGAGTTTACAAAATATAAGATCTCTGGGAAAACAAAACACTAACAAATGAAAGAAATGTTGAGAATTTTCGTAATTTTGAAACGAAAATATTAAAACAGAAATCTGAAGAAAAAAAAACTGAAAAATCTAAAAAATCTTAATTACTTTATTTTTAATTTCTACAAAATAGGCACAATTTTTAGAAATTATTTTTCAATTTTACAATTTTCTACTGCTTTTCTCTTCAATTTATTTAAGAAAATTTCCTTTTATTTCTTGTTATAATTATTGAAAGTTCTCGAAATTTTTAAACACAATTAGTAGAAACATAAAAAAATGTTGAAGGGAGTTTACTGAAAATTTCTTGGGAAAAATTTTGGAAATATAAAAAGCATACACCTGCAAAATTAAAGAGATCTACAAGAAAAATTGCTTACACCTGAAAAATTTCGTTAAATTAAATTCTTGTAAATTTCCGAAACTTAAAGAAAATTGTTTAATAATTTTAGAACTCTGGAAAAAAATTATAATTCTGAAGAGAAATTCTTAGAAAAGACCAATTAGAGGGGGAAAGATAATTCTCGACAAAACAGAACAAAAAACGATATAAAATTGTGGAAATCTTGAAGAAAAATTGCTTAAATTTTCTATCAATTACGAAAATTAGGCAAACTTGAAGTAAACCAAGAAATGTTAAAAAATTAACATAATAAAAGCGAAAATGCTTTAACTAAAGAAAGAAATGTTGAAAATGTTTGTAATTTAGACTGGAAAATATTGGAACATACAAAAATCTGGAAAAAATAACTCGATAATTATGAATAACAAATTTGTAATATTCTAAAATCCACAAAAAATAAATCTCGTAATTTTAAAGATAACTTAAAATTAAATAAAACACTTGGTTGTGTTTTATGTAATTTTAATCAAAATGTAACACCAAGTAAACGCCGACAACATTCAAGAATTAAAAAAAAACTTCTTGGAATATTTCACAAATTTAAAAAAAAATTCTGGAAAATTATAAAACTCTTGGAGAATATTCTCCCAATCTAAAAGAAAAAATGCAAGAGAACATTTTGGGAAATCCTAAAGAAGTGAAGGAAAACAGTGTGAAGAAATTTAAATTGCAATACGAAAGAATTTTTCTTCATTTTTTTAATTTTCCACTTCCACTTACAATTTTTTTGAAAATTTTCTTGTTATAATTATTGAAACACCTCAAGAAGAAAAATTCGTGGAAGATTTAAAGAATTTACTGAAGAATTCCTTGGGAAAATTTTGTCAATTTAACAGGCAAATATTCTTCCAAGTTCTAGAAATCTAAAAGAAAAATTGTTTACTCCTGTAAAATTTCAGGATTTTGAAAGAAGATAATAAAAATATTGGACTCTCGAAGAAAACGCAACTTAAAACATACATTTTTTGAAATTAATATTTTTTAAAAATTGTTGAAAAATTTTAGAACTCTCGAAAAAATCTCATAATTTTGAAGAGCAATTCTTATAAAACTCCCATTTAGATAGGGAAACATAAGAAAAAAAATAAAAATTTCTCGAAATGAAAACTGTAGGAATCTTGAAGAAAAATTAGTAAAATGTTCAATTAAAAATGGAGATTTTTAGGAAAACTTGAACTAAACCAAGAAATATTGAAAAATTTATAAAATATAAGTACTTTGGGTAGAAACTAAAGAAAGAATTATTAAAAATTTTCGTAATTTTGAAGGGAAAATATTACATCAGAAATCTGAAAAAATATATATACTGAATAATTGTTTTATATCTATAGAGAAAAATCTGAGAAATCCGCAAAAAATAAATCTCGTAGTTTTTAAGAAAATTTCCTGGAAAAATGTTTTTAAAAATGTTTAAACCTTTGAATATAGAATATCATTTCTCTTAATTTAAAACCAAAACCTTAAGGAAAACTATTTTGACAATCTTAGAGAACAGAAAGAGAAAAAGAAAATTGTGGGATAAATTTAAATTCAACTAACATAAAAGAAGACTCCTTATTTTAAGGAAAAATAAAATAGAAATTTAGAGAAATTATATCAATTTCGATGAGAATTCTAAAAATATTAGAACTATTAAAATTCATAAGAGAAATTTGTAAAAAATCTCAAATATCTAATAGAGATTCTGCTAGAAATGTCTCGAATCTTCATGGTAATACCAGCAAAATTTTAGAAATCTAAAAGCAAAATTACAAAATTCTCGCAATTCATATGAGGTACACTTGAAAAATATCAGAAAAATGGAAAACAATCTGAATAATTGTTTTTGCTTTAAAGGATGTTATACTAAATTTTCTGTATAGGAAATAGTGAATAAAATTGAGATTTTGGCTTAGGCATATGCCATTCAGTCCCCATTTTTCAACGATTTTTGCCAATTTTGAATTTTGTCAATTATAGCGTCGTCTGCCACGAATACAAAAAAAATCAGATGAAACTTTCTTATTTTTTCCCGGAGTATTCAAATCCGTACAAAAATGGGGGTTTCTATTTAACTTTTTTATTTCTCACCCCCTACCCCCTAGGGGGTTGAGAGTACTGGGTCGAGTTTTGTATCATTAGATGTCCCCCTCCGAGGCGAACAAATTTTAATTATGATTTTTTTTATTCGATGTGTAGTTTTCGAGATATTTCAATGTTTTTACTTAAATTTAACACATTGTATATAATGGTCATAAAGTGAAGTTGATCGAGAAAGCTGAGACTCTGAAGATATTAAAGGAATGTGATGGACATATCGTGCATGAATATTTGGGCATGCGAAAACTGCGCAAAGTGGGTGCATCCTCGATCAAAAACAACAACGTGTTGATGATTCTGATGAAACTGTTTAAGCGAAATAAACAGGAATTTTTGCGTTGTTATGTAACAATGGAAAAAACATGGATCTCTCACCACACTCCTGAGTCCAATCGGCAATCAGTTAAGTAGACTGCACACGACGAACCCAATCCAAAATGATGATATGTGAAAAATAGCCCCATTTCAAGAATAAAAGTGTTATTTCACCGTGTCACAAGTCGATCATAACGATATTCTCCAGGTTTGGCCTCCAATCGGAAATATCCTCGACGTAGCTCAGAATATGGATGATAAGCTTCTTGGCTTTTAGATTTGTGTGGCATTTTACTAAAGTTATTTCTCAGCGAATAAATTCGACCAGGCCAGCACTCGCTTGATACCGTGCATTTACCGTTATCAAGTTGATCTGTTTTAGCACAGTGTGAATCTAAGTGCATATTGTAGCTTCTATGGCTATGCTAGATGTTGTTCTAATGGCTTCAGTCTGCCCAATACACTATATTGAACGTAACCTATAAATTTTGCTCATGTTCTTTTGATTTACCTTAGAATCGAAGTGACTGCGGAGTCCACTGTGGCGCATTATGCAAAAAATTTGGTCATATATTTTTTTGAATAAGAGAAGAGGAAGTCTATCATGGAGACTTGTGTTAGGGTAATGTAGAACTTCAATTAACTAAAATCTAAAATTCCTACGTGATAGGTGACTTGTCTAGTCGGATCTGATATCAAATGTTCGTTAAGAACGGTCATATGTTGCTAGTATACGCTATTTATAGATTTTAGGTAGTGTTACGTTCGATAAGTAAATAGAGGAGCGTTCACGGTTTCTTGTAATTGTTGGATTTTCGCTGATATTACTAGTAATAATTAAAATAGGTGATGCAGATAAAGTTTATGGTTTCTCTATTTCAACAGCTTCATAATTAATCAACTTTATAGTTTATTAAAAAGCTTTAATTTGAGTCGTTTTATGGTAATTTTTCTTATATATTCGAGCCGTCGAAAGCTGACGGTGACTCATCGCTCTATATTGGAGGAATCAGTCACACGTTCCGTCTATCATTTTATTCTGTCCCAGTCATCCAAGGATGATGAGAGAACGAGATAGATATTATCTTAGTACAAAAATGCATGAGTCACAGTCAGCTCTCGACGACACGACTATATATCGATCTTTCTCGATTGCTCATAAATATGCATTTGCATTGTGCTTCTGGGATAACGGAAAATTTTTATTTTAAATAGTAACAATTATTTATTTTGTTATATTTTCTTAAGATTTGGGAAAATATGGAAAAATCTTCGAAGGTGACTATTTTATGAGAGCGTAATTTTCTCTGATTAAGTTTGTTATTATGCTGAGGGTAAAATCGTTTTGAACAGGAGCTGTCTCGAGAGAAGCTAGTTCATTACATTGATTCGCGAGGCTGTTTTGTAAGTTATCTTCAGTTTTTAACTAATGAACTAGTTGCAAATTATAAGAGTATTTTTTTAATTACCTTAACCCACAGTGTGGCGAAACAATAATTGCAAGTATAAAGAATAAACGTTTTTTGAAAACTGTAAAAGTTTTTACTGGTTCCTTAGTAAGTTTAGGTTTAAAGAGTAAATAAAAACCGCTTTAGATAATATATGCTTGAAGAGTTAAAAGTCTAGAATAGAATATATTATGGAATTTCACCAAGTAACAGACTCGTCAATTCAATGTTTATAGTAGAACACCGCTTCCATTTCCTTAACTGCTTTACAACGACTAGTGATACCCATAATATTAGTGGTCTTCTAATAAAAAAGAACTAAACCGGATTTTAGGTATAAATTAAGTCTTTATTTGAAGTATTCAGCACCATAGGCCTGAACACAATGATTCCTTCTATTCTACAAGCCGAAGGATTTTGTGTTGCCAGAACTTTTGTGGCCATGACGAAACTCTATCCATTACAGCGTTTGTCTTCTTTGTCATCCGAGTTGTAGCGCTGCCTACTGCTTATTGAATTTCTCAAACACAGAAGAAGGATACACTCCGATGTGTTGTAAGTTACAGGTTACATAGAGTCATTATAAGATGAGTTGCATAAGTTGCAATTAATGAGAGGTTTACATTAACTGCAACTTGTCAGATCTATTTTTCTGCCGTTATCACGTCATGTCTTCTATGAATCTGGTAACTTCTTTGTGGGATAATCGGTCCCTGCCGAAGTGTGAAAAATGCTTATGGGCAATCGCATTTTAAGTGTCTAGTACATATGTGCTCGGTCGTTTTATCTACTGAATCATATAAACTGCAATTTCCACTTTCTTCCTTCCCCATTTTTCACAAATCGTACCGTAGGACACAGTGCCCTGTCATAAGTCCCGTGAATGTTCTCAGCTCGTTCCTTGTGTGTGCAAGCATGTTATACCTGTGATCGAGTTTGAAGAGTCGTTTTGATTGACGCAGGTCTGTGACATTGATCCAGTATTTACGTCGTCTGTCTTCTCCCAATTTTTGCAACATGGGAATTTCGCAAAACAGTTCTGGTTCTATGAGAATTTGCACTTCTTTTGGTGGGTTCATTTACACATTAAATGATCTCTCGTCAAGAAATCCATCCAGAAGAGGCTTCTGGCTACGGAAATGAAGCTTAGACAGTAATTATTTTACGAAAGATTTAGCTCAAATAAATTGTTACATATATATCTAATAACAATTGCGCATTCACATAAAACATTTCTATGAAGATTAGATTAAATGCAATTTGGATTTGTTTTATTGTTAAGGCAGATGGGTGCGATGCGATTAAATCCTAATGGACTCTTTGTTAGTACTTCGATTTTAATTCTCATTTTTGTAACACAGTCCAATTATCCTAATGATTTAGCAAATACGTGAATATTAGCAAAATAGAATTGTTAAAAGTCTTATGATTATAGGCATATGTAGATTTCTACAAATTGCATAGAATCTAGTGGTATTAAATAGAAGCCCCAGCACTTTTAATAAATTTCCTTTGGACAATTATCCATAGTGTCCTTCTAATAAGTGTGCTATTGTGTAGCATCTTTAAAGTATTTTATTTTATAGGTTTAGCCTTCCAGAAGGAAAGTCTGATGCCTGTAGACATCCAAATCCCATCATGTATTCAAGTTTAATACAATCTAGTCATGTTAGGACCCTCAGCATATTCCATTGGTTTCTCTGAATAATTGTCTATAATGTAGGTAATATCTTATTTTAGAGACCCTACTGTAATTTTTTAATTTTAATATTACGGACTTTTTCAAAAAAAACCTCGAAATTTTCATATAAGCAAAATATTTTTTTTCAGAAATTTATCTTCTAATTTGCGAAAATTTTCTCCGAGTCCGAGAGAATATTTTCCAGAAACCAGTCTGGTTTTTTCTTACTCTTCTGGAGATTCTTTTCCATGTTAAGAGGTTATTTTTTAGCAGTACAGTTTTATTTTAAACATTCTACCATGTTTGTTAGTTTTATAATTTTCCAGTATTTTCTCAAAAGTTATTCACTATTATTCGAATTTTTCAAATTTTGTACTTCTTCAGGAATCTCTTTTGCAGTCTTAGTTTGCAAAAATTCTTCAACAATTTAGTTTTCATATTTTAAATTTTGTAATAATTTGAGAGTTTTAGAATTTCCTAGAAATTCTTCAAACGTTTCGTCTAGGGGTTTTAATAATTTTCTGTAATTTCTCTTCAAGGAAACGTTTTCTTCAAGGGTTCTAGAATTTAAAAAAAAAATGCTTTCAGATTCATAAAATCTATTAACTTTAGTATTTTCTAACAAATATTTAAAAAAATCTAATTTTTCTGGCTTTATGTTAGAGAAAATTTTTAGATACTTTCTTACAAATCGCTTTTCCAATTTGAAAAAAAAATGTCTGTTGAGGTGACTAGTAATTCGCTTTTAAAACTCTTTTTTTTAATATTGTAGTATATTTTAGAGATTCTCTAATGAAATTATTACCCAAGTTTTTTTAATTGCTAAATTTTTCAGCAATAATTTTTTTCTATCAATTTAAAAATGTTTGGAATTTTCCAGAATTTCTTTAAAATGTTTCTATCATTGCTTGCTTTATACAAGCCGAATTTTTCAGCATTTTTTCGTCAAAAAAATTGTGATAATTTTGTTCAATAGTCCTAATATGTTTCAGTAATGCTTCTTTCAATTTATTAATTTGGAATTTTTAAATTTCGCGATAAGTTTCCCTTTTAGGCTGTTTTTTTTACAATTTCCGGATTTTTTTAAACTCGCAATTTTAAAATTTTCTACTAGTTCAAGTGTTTTGATTTTTCTAAAGGATTGTCAAAAATTAGCTTTTTTATTCTTAGAGAATCTTTCTTCTAATTTGCAAAAAAAAAATCCAATAATTCCCTAGGGAATTTTTCAATAAAATGTTAACAATTCATATTCAGATTTTTGAAATTTTCTAACAATTCAAAAGCTTTAAAATTTTTCGCCAATTTCTTAATATTTTTTTATTACTCGCTTTGTTTTAGTAGATTTATACTACCATTTTGCCGTCACCAGAAATTAATGAATTTTGTTTTTCAAAATTTTCGAATGCCTTCTGGTCATTTTAGTTTTTCCCCATTTTTTTTCACTTTTAGAGAATTTTTCAGTAAATTCATTTTTTAGGCTGAAAGATTTTTCTTCTTCTTTCTACATATATCAGAAACTTTGCTATAACGATTTCAAAATATTTGTTTATCAACGAAATCTTTTTTAATATAATAATACAAATTAATATATATATTTACATAATTAACAATTAAAAACAATATAAAAATTAGCATGTGTACGTAATAAAGAAACCAGAAACTAAATTAATTACCTAAAACTAATTTAAAGATTTAGAACGTTAGATTTAGATTTTCTACTAATTCGAATTTTTTCCAGAAATTTCTCAAAAAAATTCCACTATTTCTTATTTCAATAAGCGAAATTTAGTAATTTTGCCTCTCTAGAAATATGCGAAAATATATTTCAACTGTTCTAGTATTTTCCAGTAATCTAGCTAATTTTATTTATTGGTCAATTGTTTATTTCAAATATTTAATAAATCAAATATATTTATAGAGTATAATGAAAATATTTTAGCATTTTTAATCTTTTTTTTAAATAATTTTTAATTCTTTGCGTATGTTAACTTTTATCGCTTGCATTGTTAATTTTAATCCAAGTAATTTCAATTGTTTTCTGTTAAAACATTCAATTGTTTTTGCTGCTTTTTCGTTATTTTAGAATACAATATCTATCATTGCTTTAAACTATAATTAACTGAATTATAGATAATTGAATGTATATTTATAAACTTAGAATACTCTAGATCATTATTTATTCTAGCGTACTCTTGACCTACCACAATAGCCAGTACAATGACTTATCGTACTCCTGACCTATCTTAATAAACTACGCATTAACCTAGGTATAAACGCTTAAACTAGCGTACATATTATTAAAGTTTAAAAGTCCATTTTCTAACCAATATTTTAATTTTATTAATTAGCAAATTTATTTTTTTAATACTTTTACATTATTTTCCATCTCTCCTCATCAGAGTAATATACTTACAAATTGCACCTTGTTGGTGTGCTTATAGTGATAATAGACATTTACTATCCTTAAAGAAACTGCATTAGGTAAAGACCTAATGCAGTTTCTTTAAGGATAGTAAATGTCTATTATCACACAATGAATCAATACTTAGCTTCAATTGTTTGGAATACTATTCTTAAAGATTCGGACTTGAATATATCATTGAAACACTTTTATGAAGATTTGAACGTGGCCTTGGAATTATTTGTCCCATTCAAACGTAAGAAAACGTCTACTTTTCCTAAATGTTTTAAAAGTGAACTTATACCTTTAAATAGGCATTAAAATAATGCGCACATGGAATATAAAGCGAATTCTACTTTAGATAATTACGAAAAATCATTTAAGTATAATCATTAATGATGATATTGAATTGACGAGGCGGATACATGATGAATTTGGTAAAACAGCTCAAGTAAATATAGCACATAACCCAAAAGCCTATTGGATTTTTGTCAGTGATTGCAATAAAGTGTGGATTTCCAACAATGGGGTTGATTGTGTGTTGCTTGTAAGTTTCTTATCGAAAGTATGTAGCAATGATAAACTCTCCCTTATACAGATTAAGAAATTTTGAAAATGCAGTTATTTTGATCTCTTTATCTGTTAGCACATCTGAAGTTTTTGATTGTTTGATAGGTCTGATTCTTTCACGGCTGGGCCTGATGGATTACCACCATATTTGTTGAGAAGATGTGCGCAAAGGTTATGCAATCCCTTAATTTTCTATATTCTCAGTGATTGATTTGTGGTATTTATCCCTTACATAAAGATGGCAAAAAAATTATAATTATATTAATTATAATGTTATTCACGTCACGTCAGGAGTCTCTCAAGATTCCCATTTTGTACCAATTCTTGCTCTTCATAAATGATTTTGTCTCAAACATTCCCGCTTTCTTTATTTGCTGATGACAAAGTTGTTTTCCATTGTAATTCGATCAATGCATTGAAATCCATAATGACCTAAATAGTATTTCTAAGTGGTGTAGTTCTATTAAGCTTGAACTGAATATTAATAAATGTGCATCGACTTCCTTTAGTTGCTGAAAATTGATTAAATTTTCATATCTAATTGACAACCATTCATGTACACTTAAGAGATCTACTAATACCTCAATTTCAAGTCTATGAGGAATAAATTAATGGTTTGTGAGTAAACGTTGAAAATAACATCGAAAAATCTGGGATGTTTTTTTCTGCGTTTCCTCGCAAACTATTAATTTATTCTTGGTAAGCTTATAATCATAGCTGCTACCTGCTCTCACATATAAATAGATGTAAGAATGACAGGTGCATCGAAGCTTCTATAGCCATTGTATGTATTCTCATGACTTCAGTCATACTCAAACAAGCACTCTGTTGAACGTAAGCTATGAATTCTGCACCTGTTTTCGTGTTTTCATGATCCATTATTAGTTACATGAGAACAAATTTTAGGTATAGTACTTAACTCATTGACGATGGAGGCTTTTACTTCGTTATACATATTTAATCACAAAATTAAACTAATAATTTGTTTGCATCATCGGGTAGATTTGCTTTTTTTAATATCTACATCATAAAGACATTCTAGTTTAGGTTGTCGTCTTGAAAAAAAGGCCTTCTTTTCTTATTTTAAAGCTAGTTACTCACACAAAAGGTATTTTGGTTTGTATATAAACAGTACCAGTTCAAATTTCACAGAATTTTTGTGTAATTATTGTCTGTGCATAATCTGCTCACAGCGACTAAAGCATCAGACGTATGTTTCGGTGATAAACCTTCTTAGTCATTTGAAAGTGAGATCGTGTTATTTTAAGCATAACTACTAATTCCAGTAGTTTATCGAAAACTATGTTTATTATTAAATGAAATAATACTTATTGTACCCCAATATACCGACATACGAGCTTTATGCCATTTATTGTTATGTTGACCATTCATCAATTACAGCGTGTTAAAATGCATTGGATTAAGGCCATTTGGGTTTCAACTGTAGCTTCTATCTATCAGTAGGAAGTTTATCGAATGCTCCTTCAATATGTAGAATAGTCACATAGGTGAAAGCTTTTTTTTAATAATCTGCTAATTCTGCTAACCATAGTAAGAATTCAGTCCATCAATCTGTCGCATAGCCTTTTTTGTATCTTTGTAAGAAGTAATGTGAAATTTACTTGCTCATTTGTTTTATGTTTTAGCTGTGGTTCTAAGCATCCTGATTTCGGTATAAAAATGACGTTTGTTTCCCATCATCCTTGTGGCGTAAATCTATCCCCAACTATAAGACAGCCTTATTCATACATAGGAACTTATATGGTGAGAAACATATTATTCTTTACCCTAATAACGATTAAACTTTTGAGATTCGCACTTGGTTCGGTATGAGACTGTCTACCTCTGGATTAAATATGCAACACAGGAAATGAATCCTTAATAATAGTTTTCATATTCTTCTGGTTAATGTACTCCATTTTAAGGCTAGTTATATTTGAATGGTCTCTTTTTTCCTGTGGGGTTTCCTACTTCCGTGCAAAAAGTCTCCAGAGCTCGTTTTTCTATTTTACTAATTATGCTGTGCTGTATATTATAATTGTTCCAGTTGAAGTTAGTTTGTATGTTCAAGCCCTTTAAGTTAGTAGTAGTATTTATTTATCCATTGGGCTTGCATAATAAAATCAAAAAAATTAGAACAAATTATTACAAACATTTTGTTTGCACATGGAAAGGCTTAGGTTCATATTAAAATGTTCTTCCACTCTTGCCTGCATCTATGGCACTGCTGCCACAGAAGGTCTTTATGATGAAGGTTCATCATTATTTTGCCGAATTTTGATTATTTTTTCTCTAAGGAGAGGACTTCAATTAAACTCTTTATTTAGATTTCTAGGGTGGAAGCTCTTTTTAAAGGTATATCAATCCTACTGTAGCCTCTTTCTCCTCATCTTTAAAGTTTATCCTTACCAGAATAATCGCCAGGAATGTCACGTTGTAAAAACATCTTCTAGAAGGGATTGAATACCTGAAATCTTAATCAAATTTTTAAATTTGGGAAGTAAAACTATCTCTCTACTAGAGTATCCAGATAAAAAAATTATAATGAGAAACTCTTCACTACCATCTATTCTTTACTCTGGTAAGAATATAGCCTGCTAGATCCTAGACAACTTCCCAAATGAAACCAGAGAAGATCTAGCAGGCTAAATTGCTACCAGAGTAAAGCATAGATGGCAATGAAGAGTTTCTCACTATAAAAATCCCCAGGATTGCAATGGACAAGGTGTTCGACTCTTGTGCAGTAAGGAAGGAATTTTACCGTGCATTGAGGCTGTAGGCTTTCGATTACGGTGCAATGCAGGAAATTGATCTTTAGTAATATTTTACACGTGTACAGCATTACGAAAAATAATCTAAACCAAAATTCTTTCACATAATCTTAAATATATTTGATTGTTACAACCGATGTTTTGCATGCGACCTAAATCATCAACATAATTTACATCGGGGTTTATCAGATACAAATATATACAAAATTATGCGAAAATAACGCAGAAAAAAGTCGAAGCGGTGCACTTGCGAATATTAATTGGTTTTCCAAGGAAACATAAACCATGCTGACGTACTTTCCCTTGAAGCATGATTTCCTGTTCTCGATAGTAGTGTGTACGTACTTTCAATATCATTGCTTTGGCGAAGAATTTGCTCTTACCGAAAAAATGCGAAGACGACCGCAAATTATTCGAATACTCCGGCGTTAGGTGGTGTTATAATGTATGCAAAACTTGAATAGCTCCGATGGCATTTGTGCATTTTTAGATTCGATATCTATTTCGTTGAATTTATTAAATTATTCGAAATCCGCGGATGAATAGTCGAAACACGTTTCAGGAAATTATTTATTTTGAGAGGATAATAAATTACATTCTAGTTGTCTTAATATTTTACGAAAAAAATAAATAAAGCGATAAATTTAAATGTCTAGAATTAGTATTCCATCTGTCCCTAATTTTCCAAGAAAGAGTTTATTGATTAAGGTGATAAATTCAAATATTTTTGTGTAAAACAATTTATACAATTATAATCTCGTAGTTTCTTAATTTGAACAATATTTTAAATATTATTAGGTAAATCATGTTAACTCTAAATGTCTAAATCTAAAAATGTTTTGATTCAATTTTTGTACCTTTTTTTTAATCTCAAAGTTTCTTATTTCCGAAGATGTGATGCGGAGTGAAATACTTTACGACGTAAACATTTTTACGTCCTATAAATTGCATCAGTCGTCACGAATGTACCCAGTAGTCACTCAAACAACAAACAAACCAGCAAAGTGATAACGAGGCGAGAAAGTGCTCTGGAAACGAGTGAATGTCGGGCATATTTCGTCGATGTAAACACTCGAAAATTTTATTACGATTTTTATCCACACGATTTACATCTTTACTCTCGGTGGCGAGATGTGAATTTGATTTCAGGATCGCCCCAAATAAAAAATTAAAAAAAAAACTTTCTCTCTCTCTCCGTTTCAAAAATTAGGCCCAATAACAAACTGTCGATAATGTCTTATTTTATTGTCTTACTAGTCGCTGCGGCCCGCGGGCAGCTGTGATTACTGACCGCGGCCCGCCTAATTGAATCGATTGCCCTCGAGGCTGTGTCCGTCCAATGTGCGCATATGTGTGTGTGTGTGTGTTTGTGTGTGCGAGTATGTGGCCTGTTTTTTGTGTTTACCTTGCGGTTTCACAAATCGCTTTGTTTATAGGTATTAGTTGAGAAAGAGAAATTGTCCATGGGAATCTAGTGTCGAGGTGTTTTAGACCTACTTTTGTTTCTGTGCGACTTCTCGATTTTGATGAAATACGTCTGAGAGTCTGGTATTGCGACAACTTTAAAATAATGTTGATTCCCAAGATAAATCTTAACTTAATTGATTTTTTGATGTTATAAAATGTTGATTATCACAATGAGAAATTATATAATTATACCATAAAAATGGACGCGACCGTTATTACGTGGTTATTCATTATAAACACTGTTAAAAAACATAAACTATCTGTTTGATTTATTATATGTACCATTCAAAATTTTAAATTTTTGATTAGGTTAGACATTTAGAATTTTTTAAATATAGACAATTAAAAAAAATTATTGCAGAATTCTACTTGATTTATTTCTTAACGAACGTATTTTAAGTGCTATTTCAATTTTTTTATAATTATTACTTTCCCTATATAGTATATATAGGGGAAGTATTGTTTTCGTGCGGAAAAATGTCTGTGGGCGCTGTATCTCAAAAACGAATGATCCGATTGAGATGAAACTTTAAATTTAAGATTTTATCGTTACAAACTAAAACTGAAAAGCTTTTGGTGAATATTAATAAACCAGAAGTGGATGTTTACTCGTGGCGTTTTCTTGTTTTTTGGTGGTATTTTTTTAATATGAAAAATTTTAAAAAACGGTACAAACAAAAGTTAAAGGGAATAAAATACTGAGCAAGTTTTATTAGAACATATTTTTCAAAAATTTCTTAATTTTCGAGAAAAAAAATAAAAATTGAAAATTTTGATATTTTTTGTCAATTGCTAAAAAACTATAGGAGTTAGATAAAAATTGTGTAACAAATAATTATAGAGAATTTAAAACTGAACAAATTATTAAGAATAATTTTTTTGCGTAAACCTCATAGTTTTCGAGAAAAATATAGGGAAAGTACTATGATGGCCATATCACCATTCAATTGAAAATGCTTTTATGTAAATTATACACTATTTTGAAATTGTTTTTTTTTTTCTGAACAATTTTCAATTTATTAGATAAAACTTATTTTTAATTTAATTTTAAATTATTTCTCCTTAGAAAGTTTTGTCTTATTTTTTAGCAAACTTTTAAAAGTTTTAAATATTTAAAAGCATGTTTTTTTCAAAGAACTTTTATATTTCTTGACTGTTGGAAAAAAAACTATTTTTATATAAATTTTAGATTGTTTTTGAAATTTTTAAATTGATTTTTTTATTAAAATCATTCCGCCCGTGCTTCTTTTGCCCAAAATTTGACGTATGTCATTTTAAAATTAATTTGTTATTTATGTAATCTTCAAGAAAGAAGATCAAAGATAAATAAATAAATGGTTTTATAAAATTTCACCAATTTACGATAATTTGAAACAGATGTTCTTTAGATAGTTTTGAGTGAACGGTTTTTGTTAAATTGCTTTTAAGCCAAGTTTCATTTTTCTTTCTAGTTAATTTTGAAAAATAATTTCAACTATCTTTTTAACAAATTATTTTAATTGAAATATTTTTTTAACTGTTTAAAAATTACGTCATTTTTTTGAGAAATATTTTCTTTGTATATTTTGTTGTATAAAATTTCAATTGTTTAATTATTTTATACAAATTTATTATGGTTTTTTTTTACAAAATTTTTAAAATAAATTCTCATTTGTTTTTTCTTAAAGAAAATTTTCCATTTTTTTTGATGAGGAAGTGTTTGTATAGTTTTTTTGCTGTAAAATTCTAACTTATTTTATGTAAATTTTAAAAATGTTAAATAGTTTTCCATTATAGTTTCTTATGGATTAAAAAAAAAAATATTTCAACAAATTTTAAATTTTTTTTCAACTGTTGAAAACTTATTATTATTGTTTTTTTCGTAAATTCGAATTGAGATTTCTTTATAATGTTGAAAACATATGTTTTTTGGTCTAAAAATGTTGCTTTTTATTGTTGAGGAAAAACTGTTTTTTATGTAAAGTTAAAATTGTTTTTAAAATTGTAAAATTGATTTTTTATCAAAAGAATTTTAGGTTTCCATAAAATTTCAATAATTTTGATAAAGCTGTACAAAATTTCAATTGTCCTATAGTTTTATACCAATTATCACCGTTTGTTGTGCAAAATTTTCATTTTCTCTGCAGAAAATCTCTTTCAACAGTTTCCATTTTTTAAGGATATTTTCAAGTTTCTTCAGATATTTTAAAAAAAGATGTTTTTTTTCTAAAGAAACTTTTTACATTTTTTGTATAGATTTTTGCTGTAAAATTCTAACTTATATTATGTAAATTTAAAAAAATATTAAATAGTTTTTCCATTTGAGTTAAAAATAATTTCAACAAATTTTGAATTACTTTTCTTTTGAACTGTGGAAAAATTATGTTTTTTTTTTTTTGGAAAATTCGAATTGAGTTTTTTCCGATTGTTGAAACGTATGTTTTTTGCCAAAAAAATGTTGTTTTTGGTCAAATGGTTTTATTCCATTGTTTTTTTTTTTAATTTTTATTTTTATTTCTTAGTGAATTTTGAAAAATAATTTTAACGGTCTTTTTAACTATTTTTTTAGCTGCATAAAAATGACCTTAATTTTTGTTTAGAGAAATTATCGTTTTGTTTTTTTTTTGTTGAAATTGTACAGAATATTTCAATTGCCCAATTGTTTTAAGAATTATTTTCCCCAAATTTTTTTTATACATATAGTCATTGTTTTAAAATAAATTTTCCTTTGTGTTTCAGCTAATATTCAACAGTTATTCTAAAAAAAACTATTAAGAGAATTACTTCAAAGCTTCAAAATCAACTTAAAACGAATGTATTTTTAACATTTAAAAAATATCAACCTAACTTCATTAGGAACAAAATGGCGGTACTCCAAACATAAAATTGAAGAAATTTAATTTATATCAATTTTAAAAATTCTAAAAATAATAACTGTTTGAGAGATTAACCTAAAAACTTTAAAATCAACTTAAAAGGAATGTATTTTTAATATTTAAAAAATATATAATAACCTATCTTTATTAAAAAAATGGCGGTACTTCAAACACGAAATTGAAGAAATTAATTTTACAACGCCTATTTTAAACATTCTAAAAATAAATAACTATTCGAGTGATTAACTTGAAAACTTAAAAATTAACTTAAATGAAATATTTTGTTAATATTTTAAAAATAAAATAACCGTTCTTTATTAGAAACAAAATGGCGGCACTCCAAAAATGAAATTGATTTTACAATGCCTATTTTAATCATTCTAAAAAATTACCATTGAAGAGATTGACTTGAAAACTTCAAAATCAACTTAAAAGAAATGCATTTTTAACATTTTAAAAATATAATAACCAACCTTCATTAAAAACAAAATGGCGGCACACGAAACATGAAATTGAAGAACTTAAATTTACAACGCCGATTTTAAAACTTCTAAAAAAGAAAACTATTGAAGAGATTGACCTTAGAACTTTAAAATCAACTTAAAAGGAATGTATTTTTTACATTTAGAATATATAATAACCTATCTTTATTAGAAACAAAATGGCGGCTCTCCAAACATGAATTTGAAGAAATTGAATGTTCCCGCCTATTTTAAAAGTTCTAAAAATAAATAACTATTGAGAGATTAATTTTTAATTTTTTTAATTTATAATAATTAGAAATTTTACTCACTTAAAAATTTTACCTTTTGAATTTCATTTTTATTCGAAGAGTTTTGTAATTGATTTTATTCCAAACCGCGAGACTATCAGTAATTGTATTTTATATGTATATGTAGGGTGGATGGGTGGCCTCTATCCCATCCTTCAAACAGTAGAACATCATCAAAAGTTATTTGAAAAATTTGTATGAATAAATCTCTAAAAATTGCAATTATTATGTGTTTATTTATATTTTACAACTTCTAATTAAAACCCTCGCTCATGTTTTATTGATTGGAAGGTAGGATAGAGGCCACCCACCCACCCTACATATACATGATAACTTTAATTGCTAATCGGTGATGGTTTTGGTGCTAAAAATAATCAAACCCTTTATGTAATCAAAAATAAAAGAAAATCAAAATTTAGGATTAAATATAAATGGTTTCTATAGCTAATTTTATCTAATTTAGATTTAAAGTTTGTCCACCCATCATGCATCAAAATTTTACTAATTCACTCACTCAAAAATATTACCATTAGAATTTCTTTTTTATTCAGAAAGTTTTGTAATTAATTTTATTGGAAACCGCGAAACGACAAGGAATTGTAATTTATATGTATATGTAGGGTGGGTGGGTGGCCTCTATCCCACCCTCCAATCAGTTAAACATCATCAAAATAATAGGGAAAGTATTATGATGGCCGCATCATCATTTTTGAAGATGAAATAATGTTTAGTCTGTAAAATAATTAATAACCAAACTGAGATGTTAGGATCTTAACTTCTTCCCTTATATTTACATTATATTTCCACATTTTTGCATTAATCTTGACCTGCTTCAATAAATTGTATATTGAGTTGAAGTTGCCCCAGGTTAACTTACCGTCTATAAAGAAAGGCCAAGATACCACTACGGCAATAAACTTTGCATTGTGGTAGGTCGGGTGTACGCTGGGTCAATATTTTATTTGTTGACGTACGTAAGGATTAATATAGAATTTATTAAATTAGGTCAAGGATGAGCTTAACTACTAGAAAAGATATTGGGGTAGGTCAAGAGTACGCTACTGTTAAAGCTAGAACACAGGATAGTAAAAGGCATATCACCTTTTTTTTCAGATTATGTTAAATAGATTTTGAAAGAAAGAAATGTACTTCGTTGGTTTTAACTGTTTTTAATTTAGTTTTTCTACTGTTCTTTGAAAAGTTTATTTCTATTTTTTTTTTTGTAAATTTTTAATGTTTTTTTTTTATAAAATTTAATTACTATAATTGAAAATATGTAACATTACATAAGAAAATATAGGAAATTTTAAACTGTTTTATATTACAATTAATTTTTTTTTTGTAAATGTCGTTTTCCAATACATTTCCAAATTTTTGTAATAATCTAACGAACTTTTAACTTACCACAACAAACTGTACCCTAAATTTATTTAGAAAGGTCAAAATACCGCTAGGGCACTGTCAATATATTTTTTGTTAACGTACTTCAGAATTAATATAAAATTTAAACGTGAGAAGTAAATAGAATAAAATATTGAATTTCTAGTGTAGTGTCAATAATAATAAAAGTAATAATATGAAAGATTAATTTCACTGAGAAATTCTCCACTGTTTTTACAATATTTAGAATTGCTCAGTGAAATTAATATATTAATTAATTAATTTTACTTTTATTAACATGGAATTTATTGAAAAGGGGTACATTAGACTAATAGAAAAGAAATTGAGGTAGGTCAAGCGTACGCTACTCTTAAAGTAAAGCGACAGTAACACACATATCAGCATTTTTTAGAATATGTGTTGAAAATCCATATTTATTTGTATATTAAAGTTGTAAATAACTAAGATTTTCAAAATGTGTGTTTATTTTCACTACAATTGTTTCGCAAATGTATCGCTTCTTCAGGTGTAAACTTTCATTCACCTGAAGAAGCAATAAATTTGCGAAACAATTGTAGTGAAAATAAACATATATTTTAAAAATCTTAGTTATTTACAACTTTAATATACAAATAGATTTTTAATTGAAAAATTTTTGTTGATTTTTGTTAAGTTTGAACTGTTTTTTAAATACGTTTTTCTACCGAGACGTTATATACCGTTGTTTGGAAAGTTTCCTTCTATTTTTCTTAGTATATTTTTAATATGATTTTAAATAAAAGTTAATTATTTTTAGTGTTTATTTGTGACATTATAACTGTAAAAAAATATGAAATTATTTGCTTAATTGCTTTATAATTGTTTTACTTTACAATTAAAAAATTAATTTTTATTGATATTATATTTTTATCGTCAAATTTTTAACTTTTTGTAAAAGTCCTTTTCTATCACATTTACACATTTTGGCATTTGTTAGAATAACAAGCTCTTGACCTACCACAATCAACTGAATATTGTCTTGTCACACCCTACCCTAAATTACCTTACGGTTTATTCAGAAAGGTCAAGATTCCGCTGGGGCAAAATTTTTTGCATTGTGGTAGGTCGGGAGTAAGCTGGGCGAATTATTATTTGTTAAAGGATTAATATAGAATTACTTGAGTTGCGTAAAGGGTGCGATAGACTAATAGAAAGAGAATTGGGGTAGGTCAAAAGTACGCTACTCTTAAAGCTAGAACAAAGGATAGTAAATTTTTTAGAATAGATTTTTAATTGAAAAAATCAAGTTTGAACTGCTTTTAAATAAATTTTTATATTGACACATTATCTAGTGTCCTTTGGAAAACGGTATTATGTTAATGGTTTCTTTGTAACATTACAACTGTAAAAAAAATATGAAATTATTTTTTTAAGAGCTGATTTCTTTACCATTAAAAAACAAATTTCTGTTCAAATTATATTTTTTGTCAAATTTTTAACTTTTTGTAAAAGTCCTTTTCCACTGCAGTTCCACATTTTTGCACTCATCTAACGAACTCTTGACCTACCACAATAAACTGTATATTTGCCTGCAACGCACTACACTAAGTTAACTTATGGTTTATTCAGAAAGGTCAAGATCTAGGGCCATAATGTTTGCATTGTGGTAGGTCGGAAGTACGCTGGGTCAATGTATTATTTCTTAATATAAAATTTATTGAGTTAGGTCAACTCTAGGCAACAATCATTGTATTGTGGAAGGGCAAGAGTCCGCTAAGTCAATAAATAAATTAACAATACAACTACAACAACTTTTACATAACAAATTAAACACAATAATAACTTTGTTTTGTATAACAGTTATTTATTTATAAGGTGACCAATAATTTATAACTAAATATTAGACAGATATTAGGTAGCATTTAAATCAAATTAAAAATAGGTATATAAAAAAACTTACGAGTGACAAACTTGGTTAAAAAAAGTACGAACTAAGTTTGACATAAATTATACATTAAAAAAAACATTTAAAAGGCAAGAAAACCAAAATTAAATTAAAAAATTTTAACCACTTTGGTAAATTTTCGTAAATGAAATACGATAACACTTTCAAATATTTATTTTGCTGTTCGCGACAATTGTTTCGACACACTGTGACTTTTTCAGGCGATGAAAATAAATATTTGAAAGTGTTGTCGTATTTCATTTACGAAAATTTACCAAAGTAATTAGAATATGAACTTTCAACAACTAACAGCCTCAACTATTCATTTTTTTTTAAATTTGATACTATGGTCCAAGAATTCATCAACTGAATAAAATTCTAAAATTCAAAGTCAGTTCTTTCACATATGATGGTAACTTATTGAAAAATTTAGGTCCAAAATATTTTACTGAGTTTCCTGTTTTGTCCACGCTAAAACTTTTTTGATTTAAATCATGCGAAAACCTTATGTCATGTTTATGAATCTCATCACGGGTTGTGTATTATGAGATGTTTGTTTTCAAGTGTATTAATGGTATATATATATGCATGCGAAGGTCAGAATATTATGTTCTGTAAGTTTACTTTTAACATTTTAACCTTGTAATTATACGAATTGCTTTCCATTATAAATTAAAGACACGCCTAGTATGGCAGAAGTGCTCCAATGTAAGGACCCCATAATGTAATATAGAAGAAAATAAGCTGTGATAGGTTATCCATAAATCTTTAGGATCAGTAATGCCATGTAAGTTTCTAAATAGGTAGAGGCATTTACTTAGTTTTTTACTTAAAGAATTTACATGCTCCTCCCACGATAGGTTACAGTTAAGAAGTATCCCTATTATTATAAGGGTTGTCAATTTTCCTGAATTTGAACCACCGCATTTCTCTCTCATCAATATTTAAGGTGAGCTTGTTTTCTACGAACCAGATTTGAGACTTCTCCTATGTGTTTTTGACCATTGCAATGAAATAGGATCTTTATTCTTATTTACAAGAGTGGTGTCGCCAGAAAACAATATCTCCCCCGTGTTTTGCATGAAGAGGGGTAAGTCATTCATATTATAAAGAAAAAATAATTAATTATTAAAATATTAAGAAAAGTAAAGGCTCCAGAACAAAGCCCTGAGGGACCCCACATTCTACTCTTTTGTGTCTCCTATTTGATAGATACGATTCTAAAAGTTTTAAACTAATCCTATTTACATTTCCGTAACTATTTATCAGAATTTCATGGGACACAGAGTCGAAGACCTTTGATAGATTGTAGAATTTCCTTTTTTTTCAATACCATCATTTATATCCCGCATGAGTTCGAGTATCACCAGTACTACTATTTTGCCTAAAATCAAATGAATTCGCACTAAAAATATTTCTGCTTTCTAGGTGATTATAAAGTTGTTCTTTAAAAGAATTTCTATTACTTTTGATAATAATGGGACTATTGAAATTGGTCTGTACTCATTTTGTCATTCAGTGTTTTTGAAAATAGGTATAACTTTTGAAACTTCAAGACAGTCGGAGAATTTTCCGGTGCTAATACATTTAATATTGTTGAAATTAGTTGTACTGAGTTTGAGTTTTATCTAAAACATTATTCAAAATATCAAAAAAAATGTATTAATATCTCCCGTTGGATATCTATAAACTGTTATAATTACACATTTTTGATCATTTCAATAAATGGTAGCCATTTCGCATTCATCTTTAACAGACATATTAACAATATCTTATCGATTTTTAAGATAAACGATAGCTGATTTGCCATGCTGTGATCTCTGTCGAGTAAATTTAGAAGCTAATTTATAATTAGTGAGTCAATTTCTTTTGGATGCAGCCAACGTTAGTTGATATTCAGGATGTCGTGCGAATTATCTGCCACATATGCTTCAATATCGTCTATTTTGTTACGGAAGCATTGAACGTTGAGGTAACACATTTTCAGGAGGTTGAAGATGTCCTCGACTGCGTTTGTAGTACTCTCCTAGTGATCGGCGAAAAAAGGTACAAAGAGGCTCTACACGAATCTCATTTGGGCAGAAGTTTTCTATGATTAACACTTCTCTTGTTGATTCAGCTGCAGTGACTTTAAAAGGTCATCTGACCTTAACTTGTGCATAATAACATCAATAGTCGATTGGAACTTAGCGCTGATACACTTATGCAGGTACTCTTCACTGACATTTGATTTTTCATTAGCTACATGCAACATTATGATTATTATCATTATTTATTCTTCATTATACTTGCTTAAAAACTGTAGTTATTACAAAATAGATACAAATTATTGAAAACATACAAATAAGATTTTGACGGCCACCGTTTTATTTTCCTCATCAAGCCTATTTCCAAATATAGTCGTCGGAGTTTTTGTTTTTTTTTTTTTCGGGTATAATGTTTGTTTTATGTGTAGATTTATTTGATATTTCATTTCGCTGGCAAGCGGCATTGTCGATGTTATTTCATTAAACTTACGTAATAAATCCACACGTTGTTAAAGACTGTGAATTTATTCACGAAGGTCAACATTAATATAGACTATATTGGGTTAAGTCAAGGGTGCGCTAGATTAGGTAGGTTACTATTGACCTTGACGCTTGGATATACAAAAAAAAATAACTGCTACAACAATATTTAACTAATTTATTTAAGTTTGATTATTTTATTATATATTTCAAAATTTTTATTTTTTAGTAAACTTACTATTTATAATAGTTATTTAAGGTACAAGTGTAAAAAGTGATGCTTTATTGCACGAACTGGCGTTTAAAAACACGAGCGAGGAACGAGCGAGTTTTTTTAAAGCCAGGAGTACAATAAAGAAACTTTTTACACGTGTGCCTTACAAAATTTTATCTTCGATCGTAAAGGATTTCAAAGAATATATTCTTATGAGTAATATTTTAATGTCATTTCAATAATTCAATTAATGAAAACATATTTTACCCGCAGTGCACTAATGAAAGCGTTACTTAGCAACCAGTAAACAAGTTGCACAAATGTCGTCCACCATTATTATTTATGGATAAGATGTTCGCTTTATTGTAATCGCTTCGACTTGCATTAAATGAAATCTTCCGAGTTCTTAAATCTGCCATTTGGTTTGTATTATATATTTTATTTATAGTTTATTAGTTATTTGTATCAAATAATAAAAAATTAAGTTTTTCGTCGAAAATTTGTGCTATAATATCTGTCAAATTTGACATTTCTGAGCAATAAAAACAGTTTGACATTACCGTGCAATAAAAACGTAAAAAAGCACTAGTGCTTTAAAAAGCCACTTTTACAATGAAAAATGATGCAAAAAGCGTCTACTTTCTGTACGATCGTAGATAAAACAATTTTGTAGCAACTGAAAACTACTGAACAGAAAGCTTTTTGTGTTCTGCAGTTTGCAAAATGCGAATCTGTAGTTACTATTCAACGTGCGATCCAAATAAGTTTAGGTGTGTTCCCACAAGTGATAATAACATCCGTATATGGTATCATCACTTTGAAAATATTGCCTACCTTTGCAAAGAGTACGGAACGACCAATTTCCCTGTGGGTTTTTATTTTATTTTTGAAAGGGAGAATCCTTAACACGCGTCTCTTCGAGCAGAGGTGTGTGGGACTCCTTCTATTTCTTCTGAATACCTTCTCTCACTCTTGGTACAGGCGACCATTGGCATCGCCAGGGGCATTCTTCTCCTGGAGCACCAAAGCCCGTTAGTGCGTATCTAGTCGATTGCTGTCTTTGCTGCTACCTTCCGTTTGGTTGTCTCGTCTATCCTTTGGAGGACTTTTGTTGCTGTCCTCCAGCATGAGCCCGATAAGTGTGTTCATCCTAGGAGACGGGCCATCTCGAACTCGCGCCGACCATTTTGCTATGCATTACACTTCAGAAACGTGTGTTCTGCCGTATCAATATGCCCAAAACTAAAATACTCGAACTCACTTTCATATCCAGGTACGTCCGAAAACATCCATGATTAGTAAGTAGCTGCATGAGGTAATGGGTTAGAATGCCATGCCTTCTATGCAACCACGGTCTAATATCCGGTATAAGCCTACGGTTCCATGCCCCGCTCACGTCTCTCTCCCATCTCTCCTGCCAGTTGTCCACTGCCTTCCTGTAGGCTTCGCCCTTAACTTTATTCTTCGAGGCACTAGTTCCAAATTTGGCAGTATCATTGACGCCACAACTTCAGCCGCTTTATTGGACACAATCTGACCACACCTGGTCTCAAGGTCCTACGTAGTCTTTCTATATTTTTTTGGTCCTGATACATTCTGCTCATGCAAAGGTTGGATAGAGCAGTTTTGCCCTGGCGTCTCCCCAATATAACACTCCTCTTCTTATCTATTGGGCCACTTAAGTTGACTTAAAGCCTTGAAACTGCTCAGCAGCTCCTAACGGTCCCTCTGCTCTCATTACTTGTCTACTGCAGTTTCTGTTGGCCTCCAGCTCGACCCCAAGATACACTATTGAAATACTTGTCTAAACTTGGTGGCCCATAAGGTTAATTTCTTCCTGCCTGGTTCTTCCTGCTCGTTTGGTGGTGAGCCACACGACCCTGGTCTTGCTTGCTGCTACCTCCAGATCATTATTTAATGATTAATCGGGTGGCCACATCAGCCATCCGCTTGAGTTCTTATCGACTATCAACTAGATATGTGCCCTGTGACGAAAGGTGCTCACATTGAACACTTGTAAGCTTGTACGTATATCTGTTTGAGTTGCTCTTTCATTTCATGTATTAATTATAATTATAAGTTTTATGTAATAAATATTACAGAGCGTTAAAATCCAGATATGTATTTAGAAATACATACAATTAAGTCAATTAGTTCAGATTAAGGGTGACTTAGACTAGACAGTTTGTTGAAGAAACTTAAAAGCTTTCAGCAAAAATTCTTATACTGGAAGTAGATGTTTATTCGAAGCCTTTTTTATATCAAAAAGACTAGAAGTCTTAAAGACTTATTGTTGTAGATCTATGGCATTTTCGACCATTGGAAGAAAAATCATGGTTCTAATACAAAGATTTTGAAAAACAGTGAACTCCCCAGGATTCTTATAACCTAAATTATATACAGGGTGAGTTTTTTAGATGTTCTCTATGAGAGTAGAAGAACGGTTAAATGGGTGAAAGAAGTGTAGTTTTACGAGACAAATAAAATTTTTAGTTTCTTCAAAATATCTAGTTTCCCTTGACTTTTTAAAAAACTTTTAAAGTGGAATTTTATTCGTTTCGTAAATCTACACTTCTTTTCCCATTTAACCGTTTTACTATCTTTTATAGTTTCCGAATTCCCTACAGAGAACATCAAAAAAACTCACACTGTATACGTTTTCTTTGGAAATTTCTAATTTTTGGAATATTATAATAATAATTAATAATAATAATTTATTTTCCAACAGAAAATATACATCTCTAATAATAGGGAAAACATAAAAATAAGATTTAAATTTGAATTAAAAGAACATACATAAATTAAAATTAATATTCAAAATACAATAAATCAATATAAACAGAAAATAATTACATGGCCCAGTTTTAAAACTAAAAGTGTGATACAAACAATTTCTAATATAATTTAATAATAGAATCAACAAAGTTATTAAAATTACAATGAAAGATATCAACCGAATGTTGAATGTTATCATATAAACGCCTTATGGTATTTAAAGGTGAGAAAAAATATACGTTAGTATTACTTCTATTAGCTAAGAAAGTGGAAGCATTTCTACTTGAAACTCTGGGTACATATAAATTTATTTGCATTAGTAGATTTGAATCATCTATACCGCCGTGAATAATGTGAAATAAACACTTTAATAAAATTATTTCTCGTCTTGCATCTAATGACTTCATTTCAAAAATACACAATAGGTCATTATAACTCAAGGTGTTATCTGGATACATTGTATATGTTTTATAATATAAGTATTTAACAAATAATTTCTGTACACGTTCAATAGCCTGTTTATGTATTATATAATTAGGGGACCACACGGCTGCACAATATCCTAATTTAGCACGCACAAAAGATATATACAGTTTTTTTAATTGTGTAAATGTCACGGAATGGTTCACAAATGCGCCTAATAAATCCCAACATTTTTATGGCTTCCGTTTTTACAGCTTGAATATGGGACACAAATGTTAATTCTTTGTCAAATATGACACCTAAGTCTTTTACATCTACAACTTTTATGAATCTCATCAAGTGAGATTGTGAGATGTTTGTTTTTAAGTGTATGCATGGGAAGGTAATATTATGTTCTGTATGTTTACATCGTTTTTTTTTTAATTTTAACCCTGTAATTATACGAATTGCTTTCCATTGTAAACTAAAGACACGTCTAGTATGACAGAAGTGCTCCAACGTAAGGACCCCATAATGTAATATAGAAGAAAATAAGCTGTGATAGGTTATCCATAAATCTTTAGGATCCGTAATGACGTGTACGTTTCTAAATAGGTGGAGGCATTTACTTAGTTTTCTACTTAAAGAATTTACATGCTTCTCCCACGATAGATTACAGTTAAGAAGTATCCCTATTATTATAAGGGTTGTCAATTTTCCTGAATGTGAACCACCGCATTTCACTCTTATCATTATTGAAGGTGAGCTTGTTTTCTACGAACCAGATTTGAGCCTTCGCCTATGTGTTTTTGACCATTGCAATGAAATAGGATCTTTATTCTTATTTACAAGAGTGGTGTCGCCAGAAAACAATATCTCCCCAGTGTTTTGCATGAAGAGGGGTTAGTCGTTCATATTATAAAGAAAAAATAATTAATTATTAAAATATTAAGAAAAGTAAAGGCTCCAGAACAAAGCCCTGAGGGATCCCACATTCTATTCTTTTGTGTCTCCTATTTGATAGATACGATTCTAAAAGATTTAAACTAATCCTATTTACATTATATTTCCGTAACTATTTATCAAAATTTCATGGGACACAGAGTCGAAGGAAGACCTTTGATAGATCGCAGAATTTCCTTTTTTATTTTGATACCATCACTTATATCCCGCATGAGTTCGAGTATCACCAGTACTACTATTTTGCCTAAAACGAAATTAATTCGAACTAAAAATATTCCTGCTTTCTAGGTGATCATAAAGTTGTTCTTTAAAAGAATTTCTATTACTTTTGATAATAATGGGACTATTGAAATTGGTCTGTACTTATTTTGTCATTCACTGTTTTTGAAAATAGGTATAACTTTTGAAACTTCAAGACAGTCGGAGAATTTTCCGGTGCTAATACATTTAATATTGTTGCAATTAGTTGTACTGAGTTTATTTGAGTTTTATCTAAAACATTATTCAAAATATCAAAAAAATGTATTAATATCTACCGTTGGATATCTATAAACTATTATAATTACACATTTTTTATCATTTCAATAAATGGTAGCCATTTCGCATTCATTTTTAACAGACATATTAACAATATCTTATCGATTTTTAAGATAAACGATCGCTGTGATCTGTGTCGTGTAAAATCAGAGGCTAATTTATAATTTGAAATAATTAGTGAGTCAATTTCATTTGGACGCAGACAATGTTCGAAACACAGGATGTCGTGCGAATTTTCTGCTACATATGCTTCAATATCGTCTATTTTGTTACGGAAGCATTGAACGTTGAGGTAAAACACTTCCAGGAGGTTGATGATGTCCTCTACTGGGTTTGTAGTACTGTCCTACTGATCGGTGAAAAAAAGTACGAATAGGCTCTACACAGATTTCATTTGGCCAGAAGTTTTCTGTCATTAACACTTCTCTTGTTGATTCAGGTGCACTGACTTTAAAAGATCTTGAAATACCATCCGACCTTAACTTGTGCCTATTAACATTAATATTCGATTTGTACTTAGCGCTGATATACTTATGCAGATCCTCTTCATTGACATTTGAATTTACATTAGCTACATGCAACATTATGATTATTACGATTATTATGATTATTTATTCTTTATCGTACTTGCTTAAAAACTGTAGATATTACAAAATAGATAAAAAAATATTGAAAACATACAAATAAAATTTTGACAGCTACCGTTAAATTTTTCTCCTCAAGCCTATTTCCATCTATAGTCGTCGTTTTTCGGGTATATCTTTGGTATTTCATTTCGCTGGCAAGCGGCATTGTCGATGTTATTTCATTAAACTTACGTAATAAGTCCACACGTTGTTAAAGACTGTGAATATATTCACGAAGGTCAACATTAATATAGACTATATTGGGCTAAGTCAAGGGTGCGCTAGATTAATACAATAGGAATTGAGGTAGGTCAAGAGTACGCTTGGATATAGAACAAATTTAACTGCTACAGCAATTTTTAACTAATTTATTTAAGTTCGATTATTTTATTAATTATTTCAAAATGTTTATTTTTTAGTAAACTTACTATTTATATAATATTTTAAACGGTTTTTTAAAGATTTTATAGAAATTTAAATTAATAAATCAAGCGTGAGCTTTTAAGTGCAAAGTAAAACATTTTCGAATGTTTTCGTTATTTTTGTTAAATTGAAATACTTTTTCAGCTCCATACAACATTTCTAATTGTTTTCTTGACAGATTTGAGAATTTTATTTTCATGACAGCTACTTTCTCTAGAGAGATAATTTACAATTTAAAATTTTTTGGATATTTTCAATTGTTTTATTTAATTTTAACGGCTTGTAAGCATTTTAATTTATTTATTGTTTTGTGCTTTTTTATTATTCAAATGAATTGAATTTGTTTTTTTTTTTCATGAATGATTTTCTCATTTACCTCGTGGTGAAACAACCAAGTTTTTTTAATTAATTACCTATTATTGAATTTAAACTATTTTCGTCTTACATAATTTCTAATTGATTTTTATTGTTTCTAAATTGTTTATCTTAAATTGCTTATATTTTAAGTTTAAAATAGATGATGAAAATCAAAAGGTTTAGAGAGTTTTTTCGTGAAATTTCTTTAGTGAATTTACATTTCTCTTAGCAAATTGTCAATTTTTAATTGAACTATTTACTTACAATGTCAATGATAAATTAATCGATTTATTGATATTTAAATAGTTGAAATAAAGATTGACAATTTGCTAAGAGAAATGTAAGTTTGTTTGAAAAATTTCACAAAAGAAAACGTAAGTAAATTTACTCTAAAATTTTACCACTTTTTACTGCGGGTCATTTTTCGTTTTTCCGATTTTTTTTACAAAGTGTTTGTTTCTTTTTAAATTTTATCCAAAGGTATAGCTGTTACATAAAAACTATATAATAAATACGCGAAAAGAATAATTAAATCTTAAATATCAGCTTTTATTCTTTGTCAAAACAACTGAGAAGCTTTTGTTTAAAAATCGTGCACTGGAATGTTTTTTCGAGAATGTTTTTGTTTTGTTTTGAGACTGTAATAAGTTTTTTTTTTAATTTTTTTTCTGTGGTTAACTGTTTTTTGATTAAATATTAAAGTACAGAAAGTAATTTGTGTATCATTTTCTTAAATTTAATTTTTATTTGCAAACATTAAGATTATCATAATTTAAATAATTTTTAATTGTTTTTTTATAGCGTATTAATTATTTAGATGAATATTCTCGACAGGATTTGTATTAAAATTTGCAATACTGATTTAGTTTAATTTCATATGTTTTAAGTAAAAGTTACTTTTTAAGCAAATATTAAGACACAAATGTATTTTAGGAAGTAACTTTTAACTTTATTTAATTTTAACTTTATCTATTGAAATTCATATAACTGTTTTTACTTATCTTTTGTTTTTCCTTGTGAATTATCAATCATATTTTTGCAAAATTTTAAATCATTTTATAGTTTCAATTATTGTTTCTTTTATAGAAAATTTTTAATATTCTTTTCTTCTTATTCGTTTAAATTAATATACAGCAATTTAATAATCTGTAAAGTAAAAAACAAATTTTCATTATATTTAGGAAATTAATATTGATTTTTAATCCAATTTCAATAAATGAATAATCTTTATAGTTAAATAACACATTTTCTATTGCATTGAACAAATTTTTAACTGTTTGTCTTAAAAAATTGCGCTGGCTTTAATCATTATTTTTAGAAAGTTTTTTTTTAATTTCAATTATGTTTAAGCAAAACTAAAATTGTTGAAAAACATGTATTTTTTAGAAAATATTTAATTTATCTTTTTAGTAACTTTTCCATTCTTTGGAATTAATTTGAAGCTATTTAAAAATTCAGATTTTTATAGTGAAAAAAAATCAAATTATATTTGACATATATTTTAAATGTTTGTCTTTTGCAATATTTGAAATGTTTTTTTAAGCATAAAATCAATCGTGTTTAAGTAAAATATTAATTGTTTAAGAAAATTTTAAGCTTAATGTTTTTTAGGAAGGTTTACATAAAAAAATTGTAGTGAAACAAATAATGATTTTAGTGATGTTTTAGTAAAATTTCAATTATTTTTGGGTATAATTTAAGTTCTAAGGGTTTTTAAAAAAGTTTTTCAATTTGTAATTTAGATAATTTTCTCATATTTCAAAATTAAAATAAATAATACTTTTTTCCTCCAGGTTTTTGCTTTCATTCCCCAACAATCAATTACAATCCTTTACAATATTTATATTCATGATATTTATAACCGTGATCCACATTACCTGAAACCTTCAGCCTACCCGCTCCTGTATGCAGATGATACATCCTTCGTAGTACATACCCCCACCCTGAAAAAGGCTCTCACCGCACTACAAGGGTTGATCGATACCATACAAATATGGTTTGCAAAATGTAAAACCTCAATCAACCCGAATAAATCCCACCTCATAATTCCTTTCCATGTTTTACATAATTCACCATTAAAAGAACATTCATCACCTTTGCAAATACCTTGGAATTACATTTGATCTCAAGAAGAGAGCACGACAGTTTAGAAGCATCACTTACAAAAATCAAGGCATGAGAACAAAATCAGCTGTAAACATTTACAAAACGATCTGCCGACCACTTCTTGATCAGCCTTTCGTACACTAACAAAAATTAGACATCCTCTTAATCCCTTACATAATCCCTCTAAAACCTTTCGATACCAATTAATAAATCTAATTGATGAATGCCCAAAAATTTGTTACCAACTAAAACTTGAAAACCTCAAGCTTTTAGCAAAAATTTTGATACTGTAAGTAGATGTTTTTTTTAATTTCAAAATGTTTCTTAAATCTACAATAATAAGTTTTATTAAGTCTACAAGTCTTAGTAAGCTCATGAAAAATCAGGGTTTAGATCCAAGATCATTTTGGAAAAGAGTGAACTCCCTAGAACTCTTATAACCCAAATTATAGGTAGGAAATTTGTAATTAACTATTTGGAATATTATGTATATCAAAGTTGTACGAGTACTAAAGTTTAAATAAATAAATGAGGTGATAAGATAAAACTATTCCTTCTAACAGTCTCCTGGCATGTGTTTCGAAACAGGAATTATACCTTATCCAATTTAAAAACAAGATTTTATTAAGAAATTAGCGTAAGAGGTTTACAGTATGGAAAATTTGCTTATATAGTTCATTAATTAATGTATTTTTATAATTCTATTTCAAAGAAAGGGAACAAAAAGAATAAAGTATTAAACTATTAATTCAAACATAAATGTGTTTAAATAGGGTTTTGTGTAATCCCATAAATGTGTTTGATAAATTTTAAAAATATGAATTTTGAACTCAACTGATTTAAGAAAAAAAATCCAAACCCAAAGAAGTCCGAATTTTAATTGCGAGTCTGTTGCTGTTGTTGACGAGGATGCAATAATTCAATAATTTCAGAATATATAATTACGCACATATCTAGAGTTATTTCCCACGTAACATCAAACGACTAGCTAAAAAAAATACAGATCGTTTACAATATAGAACTAACTCTTCGTGCAGACTTAACTATTATTATTGACTAAACTGCATACCGACCGTACGGAATTATGCACCATGTGCAATTTCAATTATGCGATCTTCCATTTAATTTCACGTTTTGAATGGTAATAACAGAGCCCGTCGTTCATTGTTCGCAATGAATGCAGAGATCCCGAAATTCGATTAGGGCGTCTGGAAGTGAGCGCCCTCCGCGGCACCGTTGCTCTTCAGGAAACGGTGTGGCCGCCATAGTTCTCAATGATTATTATGCATTCCATTCTGGTCTCATACATTTTATGTGTGCATAACGGCGATGGCTTTTAAAATAGAATTCTTCTGGGAAGCCTGTGCTCTTGATGTTTTGCCGTTTTATTTTCGACGCACTGCCAAGACTAATGAACTTCTTGAGTGGTCTAAAACATATAGCTAAGGATGTATTAATATTTGTCGTTGGAAAAATTTTAATTGTTGGTTTTGAACAAGGTTAAAAGAACCAAAAAGGATTTTTTCTTTCTAACATATTTTTTAAAGAGAATTACAACTTCGAAAATGAACTCTTTTTTGTGAAGGGTATTTAGATATTAATTTTTAGTGTGGAAATTTACAGAAATTGGTTATTGACTACTATTGAAGTGAATAGTACTTGAAACTAACATTTAGCATAATAAATAAAGTATGTAGAAAGTGACCAGAAGTTTTGACCAACTTTGAAATGGTCTCCGATTATAATATGATGGGTTTAATCTTTGTACTAAAATGTAATTTCGTTTGTTACAGGATGATCACCTAGACATGTCTTCAAGGCCGGATTGTCGTGTGGTGTTGCGGCAATGTTTGGCTATTGTCGTGCGCAAGGAGGGATGCCAAGGAGACCCAGGAGACTTCTGGATGTACGAAAGCGGGTACCTTCTTTTCCAAGTGAGTAATTTTAGAATTTAATTATTCCTCTTTTTTTAATATGCTATTGACTATATAAATATCTTTTATGTGGTTTTGAAAAAGGTTGAATTATATGGTTCCGAAGAATACATAAAGTATTTTAATTTGGCAATAAATCTGCTATTCCGTGTAATGTAAATTAGCAACGAAAATCTAAAAATAAATTCAGAGTATGATATTTTAATGATCAATCAAATTATAATTATTTTATTGGAAGTACTAAATAATTAGATCAAAATCTAAAGGATGGAATGTAAAAAGAAACAATCCAATTATGTAAAAATGTATTCGTCAAACTTTAAATAAACACTGTTTTATGGTTTAGTGATTTAAGGGTGGGTTAGAGGCCGCCCACCCACCCTACATATACTTTTAAATTTCCATCAATACACTGTTTTTTGTATTTTACAAAACCATCTTTTATAAATAGGTGAATTTTTACTTAAAATAAAACAAAATTTGTAATTTAAATTATAGTGCATTAGTAGGATGGGTGGATGTGGATCCTAACCTTCAATCAGTAAACCTAACCTAACCTAACCTAACCTTCAATCAGTAAAACATCCTTACAAAATTGACTTAAATTTTCGAGAAAACTTCTACTAGTAAATCTTCAATTAATAATTAATCGAGATCAGCGAAGAATACCCTAGGCTATAATAAATTATGTTGAGGTAGGTCAGGAGTACGCTACATCAATTTTTATTTGAATTAGATTAAACGATAAATAAAAATGGTAGATTTGGTTTACATTTTTAATTATAGTTAAATCTAATTCAAACAATAATTCTAGCGTACTCCTGACCTACCCCAACATAATTAATTAATGCAAGAAAAGAAACACTCATTGCTTGTTAAAAATTTACCCGATTTTCTCAATTTAGTCACTGGATATCACTAATAATAATCAACTATGATAATGTAAATTGCTTTATTTTGTGATTTTATTATAAATAGAGACATTAAGTTTTTATATTTTTACTTTAAGTGATGAGACTAACATTCATATGGTACAAATATTTTTTCTTGGGATATGAAACCTGTAAGTAATAAAAATTTAGGCGTTAATACCCACATACTTCATTCCATATTAGTATTAATTACCTACCGGTCGAATTGAGACCTTCTTGGATGGTGTTTTTTTTTTAAATTTCTACATAGATGTGCGACATGCACGCGAAAAGAAAGTGACGCACGCTGAAAAGAAAATAAATTTCCGTTTCGGATAAAAGTGACATTATACGTGGGCCGTTAATCGCCGGACCACCTAAGAAGGCAAAGTGGCATTTCTTTTGTTTATAACCATAATGGTAATAGTTATTGACTTGAATCGGGGAAATTGTGACTCTCTCCGTTGGCACAAATTTTTACCGAATAAGGCCGTCGTACTATTTCTCCACATTGTATTCGGCCAGTCCAATAAACGCCGAGTATAACATGACCTTGAAACCCATTGCTTAAAAAGTTTATAAGTATTTTTTAGTACTGAAAAATAATTTTATTATAATGTTATAATTTAATTTTATATCCACATGTACTTCTTGTGCATTAGGTAAAGAATTGAGCAACACTTTACCTAATATTTATTAATGTTTTTCCAAGAGATATTTCTCACTTGTCTTTTAGTAAAACCTTTATACATCTTTCTGAAAAAAATACATCTAAAAACAAATAAATTACAAAAAACATCCACAAAATTTTGGGCGAAAGAAGCACGGGTGAAGTTCATATTACAATATGTTCTTCCACTCAAAACAATCTTGTACCATGATGTAAGAAGCTGCCATCATTTTCTACATCCGAGATCAATTTTATTTTGCTTCGTACTGGTTCATTTATCCAATCTTCGTAGAAAACTTTTGGCAGTTAATGATTTCATTAACTTCAACTTCAAGAAATTCAAGAAAAAAAGTACTTCTTGTCATTTTTAGTCCTAAAATTTCAATTCTATCTTAACTCAAGTTTTTTTTTTTGTAAATTATATTAAAAGAAAAAGCTTGTTTGAATCATTTTCTAATTTTCTTCCTAAGGCAATCGATTTCGAAACATCCTCTCCTCCGCCATCCTGCATAAGGGTCGCCAAGGTCTTTTTCTCCTCCGTTTCGGAATAATAATGGCCGTCATGTTTTTTTTATTTCTTATAAATTGTAAATAATTTATTGGCTTACCCACATCGGACAGATAATTGTGCTAATTAGATGAGCCTGCATTCAAACAACAACACCTACGGTAAAAACCCACAAAGGTCGCGGAGACAGGTCCTTAAAACTAGGTCGTACCTACTTGACATTTCATATGTAAACACCGCGAACGGACGTAAAGTACATCTGATAACTTTATGACTGACATTTCATGGAATAATAAAGGCGGAAATTATCATAAAATATCAATTCGTCATTAATCACTTTTGAATTATTAAATGTTGTATGTAATGTGTTTAGACATAATGTAATGCATTTCTCATAAGCGTTCTGCATGGAGTTTTCACCTTTTTTTTTTCGCATGGTCAATGGGTTTGTAATGGTCTGGTAATAATAATATTTGTTGGACATACTAAATTAGCTTTTTTGCATTGTTAACTAGTAAAAGAGGTATACAGACGGTATCAGTACCTTTACTTTACTATTGCATAAATCAGGCATTTCTGACTATGCATTGTATGTGATTTTTTTATCATTTCGGCACTTTTTATATTTTTGTTGTAATTTTGAATTTAAACCAAATCTCTAAACAACTTGAAGTGTAATACGAAACGACACCACTTTATGTTCTAGTATTTAACTTGAGCACTGGGAATTCGATGTTTTCGTAAATAAAATTCAACATTACAATTCAACATTACAACTTTGCTTTTTATCAAGTTTCAATTGTTTATAAATAATAATTAAAAAATCTTGACTTCCAATTTTTATTTCTTGTTGTTTTCCTGTTGATCTTAAATTTTCTAACCATGAATTATCAGATTTTTTCAACTATTTTTATAAGATTTTTTATCTTGTTACCTAGAAAACTATAATCCACTCCTTTTACGAATACATTTGTAACAATGTTTAAATCGGCCTAGCGTACTCTTGACCTACCACAATAAATTCAGCGTTCAACCATCATTAGTTAATATATGGTTTGTTAAGATAGGCCAGGGTAACGCTATTTTAATATACTTTATATTGTGGAAGGTCAGGAGCTCAACTGTGCTTAGTTATTTCACGGTTTGTTGAGATAGGTCGGGGTAACGCTGGATCAATATACATTATATTGTGGAAGATCAGGAGTTTAACTGTGCTTAATTATTTCACGGTTTGTTGAGATAGGTCAGGATAGCGTTGGTTCAATATACATTATATTGTGGAAGGTCAGGAGTTCAATTGTGCTTAGTAATTTCACAGCTTAAAATAGGTCATGTTAACGCTAGCTATAGTTTTTTTTTATTGTAGAAGGTCAGTAGAACGCTGAGTAAATGTATTATTTATTAATCTATACCAGTAATAATATAGAACACATAAGGATAGGTCAAGAGTATTTTGACTAATACAAAAATAATTGTGGTAGGTCAAGGGTACGCTTGGTTCATATAAAATTTGTCAAGATAGTTTTTTAGGATACACTAATATTTAACAAGGAATTTCTTAGATTAATATTGTGAAAAAGGCCACTGGAAAAATAACGGATAATAACAGAAGTATATTTTACAAATTTTTAGAATTAATTCGACTGAAAATATTTGATAAATCTGCACTTTGACGAAATAAATTTCAAAATTGCATATTTCTATTAATTCGACCATTTAATTAGGTGATGAAGGTCGTTTTTTGTTCCCACGTAATTATGATGAAGTACATTTCGAAAATATTAGAAAATGTGCGAGTGAATGTGATGTTCGATGAGAGCCAAAGGATAATGAAGATAACCATCACTTATTTTTTGATATTTGAACAAAGTAAGACGCCCTTAAAAATGAATATTCTTTAGAATTCTGTCTTTGACCTTGAATGATGATCAGTTTACCTTTATTTAGAGACATAGATGTTTTTGAAGAAATTTAGCTTTCGGTACGACTGTTTTAATGTACCTAATTTACTCTGGTCTCTCTTCAAAGCCTTTTTACACAATTTACAACTTCTATAATGTTCAGTTTTTCTTTACTGAAAATAACTTAAAACAATTTTTCGGCATAATATACAGGGTGGACTATTAAAACATCCAAAACAGATAAAGTACTTCTGGACGATGATTTCTATATTGCTATTATACGCATGCGTATTTTGCTACCGACAAAGTGGCTTTCACGGTTTTCTTGTTTTGTTTTGATAATCAACAAGCGGCCTTCGCGCAGAAGAGAATGTTCAATTCACATAAAATCAATGTATGATTTCCCATCGTCTATCTCTTCTAAATCATTGTAACCCATCTACTATTTCATCTAGTATATATCAAAAAAATAATCAACTTATGTAATGATTTTCGTTGATTTTACCAATACCGATTACGATAAATGTTGTTTTTTTGACACTAGTAATGTTGAAGTGGAAGTGGAAAATGCTGGACCGATGGACATGTCTATATTTCAAGACGACATCTTGGTTTTTGCGCGATCGTGCTCGAGGCTACCTCAGTAAATGGGCTTTGTACTCCCTGAAATAAAGAAGATGGAAAATTATGTTTAGAAAGAGCCAGAGAACAAAAAAAGGTACTATATCTGCATTCAGCAGCGAGTAAATTCATAGGACTTGAACCCGCTTTCGGTATACCCCATTGAACTGAAAAGGAAATAATCCGACGCAAGCTAGCAGAGGAGCATAAAAAGGCATAGCATTACCAAATCGGAATGAGGCATATGAGACTCTTCCTAGATGGTCTGGTACCGGACAGCATGCTAATGCTATCAAGACTGAGCAGATTGAAACTAAGAAAAATCACAGGACTAGTCACTGGGCACTGTGACCTGAATAAGCATACACATAGGATGAGAATTGAGAAAAGCCATTTATGCCGTGGGTCTTTGGAAGAAAAGGAAACTCCCTAACACTTACTTTGTACTTGCGAAGCATACAAAGGAGAATGTATGGCGAAAATCGTGAAGCCTATGATTCCTGTAGAACAGCGAAAGAGCAGAAACTTCATAAAAGACACAGGAGTACACAGGGAGTAAAACATCCAGAGGCGCACAAAAGGATCACGAAGACCGCAGTGCAGGGACGCTAAAAAAATCTCTGCTCTCTTGTCATTTAATGATTGTTTATATACATAGATGTTTTAGAAGAAATTATTTTACAAAGATAACACGATTATTTTTAGTATAGTATTTCTGTAACTAGAAAATTGTTAATAAATACATTCATTAAATACAACAAACATTACATCCAGATACATCATTAAAAGTTCTCATTCCCTTATCATAGTAATGAATGCATATAAAATTTCCTAATATATCTTTATTTTTGCCATGTGTATTACATTTTTCTATCAAAAACCATATCCTTCTTTGAGTGCCCTGTCCTCAAAGGAGGTTGACGTTCATATGTTTATACTCGTCCCGATATTGCGCAAGTCGTATCAGTGTGGGAGCATCCTTGATTCTTTGAGGTTTCCCTCTATTTTCCCTTCCATTATCAGTTGTAGGAATTCGTATTTTTTATTTCGGAAGATGTGCCCAAAATATCCAGCGTTCACCATCGTAAGCAATTCACTTCTTTTCCCATTCTAAATACTTACTTTATCAGTCCACGGGATTTTGGAACATCCTCCTGTACGTCCATATTTCGAAAGCTTTAAGTTTGTTCATTGATGCTACTTTCAATGTCCAACCTTCCACCTCGTACAATATCACTGAGCTCCATCTGATGTTTCTTTAGAGGTCTCTGTTACAGACTAAGGGTCTTAGTTTTTGGAAGGTGTTTCTGGCTATTTCTATACGTTCTTTGATGTCGTGCTCGAGATCCCATCATTCGTTGGGTCAGCTACCTAAATACTTGTACCGTTGAACTCACTCGATCGGATGACTATTATATAACGGTTAGTACATCATTGTTTGTATCGGAGTTCTTGGTGATAACCATGTATTTGGTTTTGGTGATGTTCATATTAATCCTTTATTCAGAGCTAGCTCGATACATTTGGTCTATGAGGTGTTGCAAGTCTTCGATTCTTTTGGCTAAGATCAAGGATTCGTCTGAGAATCGGATATTACTATTTGCTCTTCCATTTACTTTTATTCCTCGTGTGCATTTACTTAGCGCAGTTCTGAATATATTCTTGGAGTATAGGTTGAACAGCAGTGGTGACAAAATGCACCCTTGTCGGAGCCCTTTAAGAATTTGATTTTATTCCGTTTGTTCTTGCCCTACTTTAACCTGGGCCGTAGTATTCATAATATTGCGGATGTCTTTCTCATCAGTGTTAGAATTTAGACATTTTTTGATGATTTACCTCGTTGAATGCTTTTTCATAGCCTATGTAACATAATAGGCAAAGAATGTGCGACGTTGGTCCAAGCACTTCTGAGTTATAACCTGTATAGCAAACAGTGCCTCTCTGTGCCGAATCCATTTCTGAAGCCAAATTGCGCATATCCGATGTCTTGGTGGATCTTTTTCCAGATGCGGGTGTTTATAATTTCCAGCAAAAATGTGTGCGACAACAAAGAAAACAAATACTGAATGATGAGGTAAATACAGACTGATGAGTCATAATCAGTCTGTATTTACCACATCTTTCAGTATTTGTTTTCTTTTGGGAATATCGATTTTAGGAATGTGACCTGTATCATAGATTTTGATACATATCTAAAGCATGGACTTTAATTTTTCTTCGTTTATTGCTTCTAATAATTCTGCATTAAGTTCGTCTGATCCTGTAGCCTTCCTGCTTTTTGTGTCTCTGAGATTGCCTTTTGGAGTTTTTCCTTTAGAATTCTTGGTCCTTCTAAAGATCCACTTTTTTCCTTCTGAGTTGGGTGGCATGACATCTGAAAATAATTTCTCTGCATATTCCTTCGACGTTGTCATTTGGTCTTTGTGTTCTATCATTAGTTTGTTGTTGAAATCTATTAGTTTTCCGTATAGCTTCTCTTTATTCGTGTATGTCACATCTTTGATTCTATTTCTGAATATTAGTGTTGAGCTGTTCTCATTTCTTTTTTTATTCTTCTATTCAACATGATTTTTATATTTTCTTCCTTCCTGCATTAACTTTATGATGCTATCATTCGTCCATTCTTGCTTATCTAATCGTTGACACCAGCTTAAGGTTTATTCTGCATTATTCTGCATTGTATCCCTGCATTTTTGCCATATTTCCTCTACAGATGTAGAGTTGGTATTACATTTTTTACCTTGGCGTATATTTGTGAAGTAATGGGATCTTTGAGTTTGTCTAGGTCTACCTTTTTTGCTGCTTGTTTCACTTGTGGGGTTTTCAAAGATAATCGGATGGTAGCAACTACCGGGTTATTATCCGAGTTGGTATCTGCCCCGGGATACATTTTTTATTATATTCCGAAATCGTTTGTTTACCATGATGTAATCTATCTGGTTTCTTTTTTTTTGTGTTTGGTGGGGATTTCCACGAGTATAGTCGTCTTGCTGGGTGTGTGTTGGAGCCATGTGTTATTGATGGCGATATTTTGTTCTTGGCAGCATTGAAGTACCGTGGCTCCTCCTTCTTTTCTTTGATCCAGTCCGAAGTTTCTGATTACGTCCTCGAATCGTCCTTGCATTATTTTAGCGTTAAATCACCTATTGTAAAGGTGATGTCTTGCTTCTTCAAGGACTTTATTACATTTAAAATCTGTTTGTAGAACTTTTCTATTTCTTTGTCTGTCTTGTCAGCCATTGGTGCATACATCTATATGATGTTGATGTTAACAGATTTTACATTTAGTTGTAGTAACATGCATCTCTCCGAGTGTGGTATGAAGTTGTTAATATACTTTTTTTATGAAATTGCTTACTATTTTTCTTACTCCATGTCTATGATGTTTATTTCCTAAATAATAAATCATAGCTCAGTTGATTGGTATATTCTTCAGTTTCTTCAACTCCATTACAGAATTTCTAAGCCATCCGGGTTTTTACAGGGTTCTGACTTTCCACGTTGCTATTCTTCTTAATTTGATAACTCGGTTAACCAGTCGCATAGTTTCCTCAGGAGACCTGGTGTCTATCGTTCTGCGAGCAGTAGCCCGTTTCTCACCACTAAACTTAGGAGATTGGCGGCGCCGGTTGCTTATCAGTCTATTCTATTATTGTTCATCTTCATCTATATGGTTTTACTAGGGAATGTAATGAAGTGGTTTCCCTCCTGCCTTCGTCATCGTAGTGTTAAGGCTATTTATACTGCTACAGTTGCACCCTTAATTGTCTGATCTCAGCCCCTTCTCGTCATAAATTAAACACACTTTTTACTTTGTTTTGTATAACAGTTTTCTTTATTTATTTGGTGACCCATGGTTTCGATACATCAACGTACGATTTTCAAACCGTTAATGTATCGAAACCATTGGTCACCAAATAAATAATAACTGTTATACAAAACAAAGTAAAAAGTGTGTTTATTTTGTGATTAAGTATGTATAACGAGGTAGAAGCCTCCATCGTCAACGAGCCTTCTCGTCATATTAGGTTAAGACCTAAGTCATTACTGACCTTGCTGCTTCCAAGACAGAGATATTTATCGTCTTCTCAGATAACCGCCATTGACCTGCTCTTTTTCAAAATCCAAAGTTTGAATGACCAGGTCAAAGCTGTTAGTTTTGGTGCGACCGGGGTATTTTATTTCTCCGATCCCTTCCCAATCTAGCGGGCTTTGCCCTATCTTATAAATTAATTATTTGTGGTGAAAACATAATTTTTTAATTCAATGTAAGTATTCTTTATTAATTTCAAATGTATTGTAGCATTTTATTTTTTAGAAGCTATTACAAACAATGAAATTAATTGCTCTTAAATAATTACCTTCGATGTAACCATTATAAGTAAAGGTTGTCTTTAAAAAACTTTCAAAGTAATAAGTACATATTTCAGTCATTACTGTGGATGTTTATGGATGCTATCTTTTACAGGCCAATATATTGAAAGTTCACATGTAAAAATTATCAGCGCAGTCGGTAGGATCTTAGAAGACGACCTGAAGGCATATCTTATATTTTTGTATCGATCCTTATCCAAATGGTTTTAAACGGTTTTTTGAGCAATCTTTAGCTTTTGAGCAATTGAAACAGTTCTCATATGTTGGTGGGACTCGACAATGTCCTTGATTTTATCGATATTTTCGACAATTTGTCTACCAGCGCATTTTTTACACCAAAAATACCGCGCATGATTGTCTGTTACAGTATCAGAATGATAAACACTATTAACATTTTCAGCCACCTGGTTTACATTTTCGCCATTATCGAAGAAAAACGTATTTTCTCTTTTACGTAAGCTTAAACAAAACTGCATCAACTAATCATAAAACTGTCATAATTGTTTTCAGCACAAAATCTCGTCTTTCTAACTCCATCCAGTGGAAGCCGATCCGACTTATACATCGCGAGATTCAGATAACTAGAGCCATCTATTGCCAAAATAATGAATTTCTGTTTTAGTCAGTTCCATAGGAGCAAATATTTATAAATAAGCGAATATTCAACATAATTTATAAGTATAGATTTAGAAATGCTGTTTCACTTCTACAAAAAAAAAAAACAAAAAAATATTTAAGCAACAAATAAATGAGTCCTTCGTTGATATATAAACCCTATTCAGTGCAATAATTTTCGCCCAACAAACAATAAACAACTAATCACAAAGCATATCTAAGTCGAAGTGCATTTATTTTTTGATGGTAAAGGCGTTTCTTTTGTAATATATCGTGAATAACTAGAAATTGGCACACATTGACTTTGTTTTAGCCCTATATTTTATATATTTATATTGTCTATACTTTTTTCTATGAGCTAGTCATTTTGAAACTAGAATATCTTTCAGTTTTATGTAGGTAAATACAATAAAATTATGAAAATATAACTAGTAATAAGTAAACATTGTAATAATACGTAGTATCTAAAATTAAGTTAGACACAATTATAATTTAGACATGATGCCATTTCAACTTGTATATTTCATGTAGTGAAAAACTGAAATAAAGAATATTATTAATAGTATTTCTCAAGATAATTAATAATAATTGTGAAAGTAAACTGAGAATTGTTGAAACTTGATTCTTCTACTTTGTTATACAATTTGATAATGGCAAGTTGATTTGCTGAAACTATAGCCAACAAGAAATACGCACTCCTATACAAACAAAGTAACTAAGAATTTTATTTTTCAAAACTGAGAAATCATCTTGCTTTGCAGAAAGTATCTCAAATTAGTTTTTAAGCATGTAAAATATACAGAATTTAAGATTTATATAAGTTTTTCAACCAATATTTATTCACCTTCTTTAGTAACAAAAACTCAAGAATCTATTTTTATGATGTTAGACCAAATTGAAATATTACCTTGCCTTATTAGAAATTACATAATTTTATATATTCCACTGGTAAAAATTCAAGATGCTAAGAAGATCAAATTTGGCCAAGTGTAACGTGGCTGAACATTTAGTCCTTAAAACATCATGTCCAGCCAAGTTAAACTTGACCAAATTTGTCCTATTGTTATCTATTGTCTTGAAGTGAAATCTCAGCTTTGCAAATGTGCTTAAACATGGGAAAGAATTATATGAAGTAGTATTAATATGCATACTGTTATTTACACTGAATTCAAAAATTCAATAGGTTTGTTTTGATTCAGTGTAAGTATTTATTATAATAAATTTTGTTTATTTAAAAAATATGTTAGCAGTAAAAGTGGCAATTTGTTTATTTATATATTCAGTAAAAGAAGTATAAATTTTTGTCTCTCAACATAAAAACATTTTTCAGCAAAACACTTTAACTTTGTATAACACTTGATTTTTATTAATATGTTGTCTATAGTTTCGGCAACTCAACCTGCTATTATCGAAACAAAGACATTTACAGGGGTGGATTTATAAATTAAAGAATGCAGCAACGGTAGTATTAATTTTAAAAAGACTTTTGTTCGTTGATCATTAAACATGTATAACGAAGTAGAAGCTTCTTATATTTAAAATACATATAAGATACTTTTATTATTAGATAATCCTATTAACTTTTCATATATATTACTAATTTTATTTTTTCAAAGCTAGATAATTAGTACAAATTATTCGTAATCATAATAATAAGCCATATTGTTCTAAACAGCATGCCCATGTTTATTTCCAAACACATATTTTTTGACCATTTCTTATATACTAACCTTCTCCCGTGAGGGTTAATAATCCCCATAGGAAAGGGAGATCTCCCCCTACTTATTATCGTGCAATTTCCACCCACGAATGTGCGTCTGCCTGCACCAGACACGAAAGCATTGTGCGTTCGGGGCACGAATTCATATGGGAAGTGTAACATAATATCGCAAGTATTACACCCCGAAGGATATAATTCATCTGGCGAAATTGGAAACAGTTTACGACTATGCGTACAATCATTTACATAACAATGGCGACGATATTGTTATTGAGCTTTGGCATAATTAACGCGGGATTTTCGTTATTGGCAGAGGCTGCGATAGTTAAGTTAGTTAATTAGTCGCAATGAGTTTAAATTGTAACGGGTGTGATATATTCAGCATAAATTTAAATGGAATATTACTACCATCTGTTTAGACAGTTTATGTTATTGCTTATATATTCAGACTGTAATTACAGATAATTATTTATAATAATATTAATCCAATAATAATATAAAATTACATCGATATTTAGTTAATTCATATAAAACAATTAAGTTTGTTGGTATCACTTTATAATTGATACTGGTAGAGCTACACTCTTGATTGAACGAGATACGTAAATTCAATGGGGTAAAACACTTGTTCCATAATATTTTTATTTTCAGTTGCCTGACACGGGTTTCTATCATTTCTGATCATTTTCAAGCTTTCACTTTGAAAGCCTCCACAATATTTAAACATAATAAAGAATTTTTTTCAATTACATGCACATTCTACATCATCTTTTCATATTCATATTTTTGGTAACTCCAATAATATTTAAACTTTTTACAATCAATATAATGTGTTGAAGCTTTATTATATTTAGCACATCTAATATTTTCCTTCTATTATTTTATTATTATATAGTTTAATAGTAATTTATTACATAATATTATTTTTTGTAATGGAAAAGAAATTATTTGAGAAAAATATGTCTTGTATAAAATGTATTAGCCTATTTATCTGAAGAGTTCTCCGTAACAAATACTCAAATCATAATGGATGAGGGTTCGCCCTACTCACTATGATCTAGTTCATTCGGCTTGTATCTTTCTGCCGCGTGTGCTGTTTTTACACGAGAAAACTGTCCCCGTTTCCCTCGTGTAATCCTTTCTATTGCAGCGTCTGCAATATCGTCGCGACGCCCGCCCATCCCACCTCGACATTTCGTCGATAATTCAGGTTTCCAATGAAACGTTATCTTCCGGAGGGTCGAAGACAAAGGTGTATATATAGAGTGTGTCCCAATTTCGATGCTAACCACTGGTATCTCTGATATTATTTGCAATTTTTTTTAATGACTTACCTGACCGATGACAACATTTGCTTCAATAGCCTTTGGTTCCAGCAAGATGGAGCTTCACCACATAACGCTATAAGAGTGTCTGATTGCTTGTCTCAAATATTTCCCGAAAAAGTTATTACGCTGACCGGTATGTTCACCAGATCTTTCCCCACTAGATTTTTATTTATGGGGAGCTATGAAAAACATAATTTATTCTGTAACCACCGATATCAATGACTTGCCGATAAAGAGCATTACAACTTTAAGGACCAATATAAGAAAAAGGGATATTTTAAGATCAATACAAAATTTAAGAAGACGCATACAGCTATACTTGGAGATGGAGACTGAGCCATTCGAGCACCTCTTGTAATTTTTTTAAGTTTATTCACTTCTCATGCTCCAATTTCATTCTATGTAATAAATTTGAATAATATTTTTCTACTTTTTATATCTTACAATGAAATATGAATATAAAACAAGTTTGCGTTAGTTTTGTATTATTGTTCAAAAAATTACTTTAATAATCAAAAGTGTAGCTGTCATTTCCAAGGCACTCTTGGCAAAAATATTATTTTTGGTATTACCATTAAACTGCTAACCCAAACCCCAACACATGACACATCACCGTAGTCAGAAAAAAAATCTGTATTTGAAAATGTAAAAATCTAAGATGGCGGTTGAAAGTTCAAATAACCGAGAACCCCATGCTTGAGCTCAAAAAACGGGCACCCTGTATAAAATAAATTTATTAAAAAATCAGAAGAGTGTAAAAAATACCAACTATTAATAAAACATTGTCAATTTAATACCAAAATTGTAACAATTTTTATGCACTACCTAACTTTAAATAATTTTGATTAATTGCATCGTGTGAGGTTTTAAATCACGTTTGCTGTAGACGACGAAGTTCCTGCAAAATTTCTGCTTTCAGTCGGTACTCTATGTAATGATGATGGATTGTGGGATGGTCGCAGTACTTAGACCATAGTTTCTCAACTTTAAGAATATGTTTTTTTTTTCTGGAGCTCCCAAACTTAATTTTACTTACCGAATTTAAAACAGCTATTACCCCTCTGCACCATCTCAATGCCCCCTAATTTTCTCTGGGTCTTCTACTGACCGATTAGCAGCCGCAAACTGTTTCTTGATAGTTCAATGTATTTTTTGCTCAGCTTCGGTATTGGTAAGTGGATGAATTTTTTGGCGACCGCATACTTGTTAGTTTGTAGGCATTCCATTTTGTGTTTCCTTTCAATATTTGGGAGATAGTAAGTAATGCCAGTGGCAGAGACTTAGCGCCTACCCTCTCCAAGGTAGCCTTTTTGACTAGCCTGTCGGCCTAGTCGTTTCCTTCATTGTTTAAATGTCCCTTAACAACCAACAAAGTTACAATGTTCGGGTAACTTTGTTCGTTGTAGTATGTTCTCTAGAGCTTGCTTGCACCCCAGTATTATACTGCTGGCGATCTTTAGTCTTGATAGCGCATCTATGCTTGATTTGCTATCAGTGGATTTATTCGAGACTGTCAGTTCCAGTAGTTTTCGATTATTTCGAGTATTCCGAAAAGTTTCGTTTGTATAATCGTCATATTTATATCTAAGGTGATGCTGAGTCTCAGGTAAAGTTCTTAGCAGTGAATGCCTACCCCTGCGTCTTCATAATTCTTAGCTCTATCGGTATAAACGGTGATTTCTGATTTAACGTCAATCTGATTTTTTATTTCGTATTGCCGCTTAAACAGGTGTCTCGGTGGGACAGTGTCGAGAGTTACATTAAGTTCGGGCATGATTGATCTCTTCTCCCGTATCTATCACCGTTTATGAATGTGTAGGGCTGTCAGGTTCAGTAGAGTTTCAATTGCAGCGTGGGTGTTGTGTACATTGCGGGTGTTATAGCCAGGCTCGCTAATCATTTAGGTGGATTAGCTTCTTCCTGGTTACCGATTGGTTTATTCTCGGTCACCAGGTTAAAGATTGCAGTGTGGAGCCACTGGGCCTCCTTTAGTTTAAAACCCCAAGATGGTCTTAGCGCACCCCTGAACTGCCAGAAGATGACACAGGCATGTCCAGTATTTTACCAACGTATTTCATTTCGTTTGCCAAGCACAACTGGTTGTTAAAGAGTTTGGAAAGTCTACCTATGTTTTCCTTGGGAACAGTACTAATTTTGTCTTCTTGGGGTTAACCGAGAGCGACGTCTTACCATTCCTCTATGATTATGAGAGCGCTCTGCATTAGGCTAGATAGAATACTCTTGTGATTTATAATGAGTAGGATTACCACGTCATCTGCGTAACCCACAGCATGGTATTCTGCATTATTTAGTTGCCGCAGTAAACCATCCGCAATGACACACCAAGGAAGCAGAGATAGCACCCCACTCTATGGACATATTTTTGTGGCAGCTACTGTCTGTTTTTCTTTCACTATTGAGGCGGTTATAGTTCTATTTTTCAACATGACCGCATGCTTGTTTATTCCCTGTTGTTAGCTTAGAAACGTTTATCAAAGGCTCTTCCGATGTCTATGATGGCTCCTAGGGCTGAGTGTTTATTAGTCACCGATCCTTCAATCCTGCATACCACATGATGAAGGACCGACTCAGTCGATTTCCCTGGTTTGTAGGCGTGTTGGCTTGGATGTAGCTCGCTGTTCAAGCAACACTGTTTCCTGATATGATTGTCGCTCAGCCTCTCTAAGGTTGAAGAAGAAAAGACGTGAGGCTGATTGGTCTAAACGATTTGACTGCGGTATAATCAGGTTTTCCTGGTTTGGGAACCTTCCCTCCATGGTTTTGGTACAATCTGCATTGCAATACTTGCCCGAAACAGTCCGCACAGTAGCGGCAGTATCTGCACCAAGCCCTACTGTAGTAGGACAGGATATACACTATCCGGTCCTATTGCCCATTCTATTTTGCTTTCGGTGACGATGTCCATACTCAGGTTTTTGGAATCAAGAAAGTGTGAAATTCTCGGAGGTTAGCAGTGTAAGTGCTGTCCTCCTTTCTTAATATACCTGGCTGTGCATTTCGGCACCAAGAGAGTATTTTCTTAGTGCGGCATATGTAGTAACTCATCATATTCAAACCAAGCTCTATCGGGTTAAAGCCAAAAAACTAACAAACCAGATACGAATTTCTAGGTACTCTAAAAGAAGAAGAAAAGCATATGGGCGATATGATATCAGACATTAACTTACTCTAACATGATATCAGAGCAACTACAATCACGATGTGTAAAATATGAGAAAATAAAAAGGTACCTCACGGTAAGTCACCTAACATCATAATTCCTGATGAAAGCCGATGTGACCTCAAACAGCAAAATTTAAACTTACTTCTCGATCATTGTATCACAACTAGCACCAATATTCGTTGCTAAATATTATTCGATTCCATTCGTTAATCCATTTTTTAACAATGTGAAGTTCGGATAAAAGAGGCAAAGAATAAAAATACAATTCATCGGTACATATTTTGTTGTCTTATTCTTCATTAAGTCAAAATCTGTTTCTTCATGAAGAGACACATCTTTATGTTAGTTAGTGTCTCAAAAAAGCTTAGACTACGTATTTAGTTCGTTTCGATTCAGCCTTCAGCAAGTTTACAAATTAAAAAACTTGCATCGTGACAATTAGTCGAAATAAAAGAGAAGTCAAATGCTGACGCTTTCTTTTTAACTCCTTTTATTATATTAGTAATCTCACTTCATGTTTGATAATGATACGTTTATTTAAGATACATGAATAAATATATGCATTATACGAAACAGAGTTAAAACGTGTTTATATTATAAATTGGAGTCAATAAGATTATAATCCCAGAAATGTTGTAGAAATTATTCGCGTGGTTTAATAATAAAAATTTTCCTCCTATTGGTAAATGTGGCCAGTTTCAACTCTTAACGTTTTTAAAAATTCAGTAACTAAAAATGTTACTCTAGTATATAGTATTCAAAGAAGCGATAATGTATGTAGTATTTAGTTTACTTTGTTTACTAAATCATCAAAAGAATTTGTAAACATTTTTTGAAAACAAAATTATCCACTATTTTTAGGCCATCTGCAATTGTCACCTATATAAGGTTAAAATTTTCGTAATATAAAAGCGTTTACGCAAGCCAAACAAAAATAAGCAAGACACTTTATTTAACTACAACAGATGACATTTTAGATTGCAGGTATTGTTTTGTAGATATCAATAATTTAAAAATATTGCAAAATCGTTCCAAATGATTAAAACGATTTTATTTATGGAAGCCGAAATTCACAGAAGAATTCATAATCTCCTTAATGAGCAAACCGATCTACACGTACATCAATAATCTCCTACAATTTAATTTTCGCTTCAGAATACATAGATATAATTGTCATTTATTGTTTTAATGACTTTATTCTTTATTCTTTACAGTTTTGTCCTTCTTTCTCAAAACATATTTACAAAAGTATACATAAATTAACGATACCCGTACATATAATTTAGACAGCAAGAATCACAGACGGCGTTTACTGGTTTCCAAAGATCTTCCACTCAAACCCATATCTTAAAACATGCTGACAGCTTCTGAATTCTTCATTTATAATGTGTTTAAGCAAATACGCTGTGTTTGTCCCTTTTTGGAAGGTCTAATTGAATTAGTCATTGTGACATTAGATTTATTTATATATTTAGAAACAGAACTAGAGTATAGGAGTTTATAGATGCTCATTAAGGAGATTATTATTTTATAAGTCAAAGCTTGTAATTGTCCATATGTAGATTTACTATTTTATGTAGTTGAAATTCAACAAAAGCTCTTACAGCGTTAAAATATTTTGCTTTTTAATATTAGGATTTTCAAAACCTTTGTGATCTTTCCTCCTATTGTTTTGACATCAGTTTTGATTTACGAGTGGTACAGTTTCATAAACTACATAAGGAAATTCGCGAATGTGTTAACTTACCTTATAAATCGAATGATTATTATAATGTGATTGATGTTGGCAGCCATTACTTTTTGATACTTCTTGAAATCAACACAACACACACAGGATTTATTTGTGACCACAGTTCGAACCTTTTAAAGGCCATTTTTTTACTCAATGATTTACATCAATGTCAAATTGACATAATTGTTGTTTCTCGTAAAACGAGCAAAAATACGGTTTTGGTGACCAACAAATAATATATGTATTCTAAACTGAGGTCCAGTTTCTACGACGGATCAGTGAGGAAGAGGATCAGCAGGTTCTACATGCAGTCAAAATTATTTGTATATATTTTTTTTCTTGCGGTTTGTGTACAATTATATATGTATTTATGTAATGCATGATAGATAAAGTTAAATACAATTCAATACAATATAAATCGTATGTGCAATATCAGCAAAGAAACAAAGAGTAGCTTCTTTTAAAGCTCTTATATGATTTGTATAAAACAGAATGGATATAATAATATGGACAACCAATTATAAATATTATAGGACTTATAATTTCTATGAAATTTCCAGAGAACATCAGCTGAAGTGCTACATTACAATTCTCTTTGAGAGTGACGTAGATGTCATCATAGGTATCAGTCTTATATTTTGTTGTTGTTATGCATTTATTCATTTAAGCTTTATCGGTCATGATTATGAAAAATACAAATGAACTGAAATATACAAAATTGAAGGAAAAACATACATATAATTTTAACAGCATGCCGAAGGGTGGAGTTCATACTTGTAGATGATCTACTCAAACCCATAACCTCTCCTCCACTGATTCGCAGTTCATCTGCTTTGGATACATATACTTAGAACTTAAATGCTTATTTTCCCTTTATTTGGGCGATATAATACAGCTTTGTCATTTAAAATTTTTTTTAGGATGATTGTGACCGTTACGGTAATCCATATTTAAACATAGTAAGTGTTTAATTATCGATTTATTTGCTCAAGTCTGTTGAAAGTTTCATCTCGCGAATCTTAGCAGCTTCCCATACTCGTTCTCGACTATTTTCCGTTGAAACTTTCTCAAATTTATATTCTGTTTGCGATATGACACATAATTCTGCATCAACTGCACTTCCACCTTTTTAAGGATATACCTTCTGGGTCCACATCACTTCCAATTACTGAAGAGCTTTAATCCTACAAAGAGAGAAACACTAAAATAATAATACCACGCCATATGTTTTGATAACTATAAGAAATAATGTGGTTTTTGACTTGTCTAAATCCCTTAAATTGTTCTTAAGGCATTTTTAAACATCGTAAACGTGTTTAGAAACATAATAAAACATATAAAATGGCACCTCACATGCTTATGTCGTGCATTTTCAATAATCAGTATTTTCGAGATAAGAAAATTATCAAAAACTGCCGCTGAATTTTTCTTCATTATTAGACCACCAACAACAAGCTCCAAAAGAATGGTACTCTGATAAATGAATGATATTAAGCGGTTGTAATATCAAGAGATGTTAAAATGAAAAGGTATTACCTGACACTGTGGGAATAAATGTCTTTTTGTCTATTGTTAGTATATTCCAAAGACTTGAGCAAGATTGAATTCATTAAAGAGCCGAAAGATTTATTGTTTCTATAATTCCTGTAGATGTGACAACACAAAGTCCTTCACAGCATCCTTGATTTCGTCATTGGAAATTGTAAAGGGATTAGACAGTGTGAATAATTTTTCATGACGGTTACGAAGCAGCTCACCAACTAGCAAAAGGAACTGCGTGTGGGACTTGCACTCTTAGTGATGGCATCAGATCTCATTACCTGCAGGAGAACGGGGTGATGTTGATCTGTTTAAGTATCGTAAAGACCTCGCTTTCCTGCAGGTGATAAAAAATGCGTCGCCACCTCTTCCTAAAATGTTAAAAATCTTGGCGTCAGCTGTAAAGCTGTTGCTCACCGTTTTCTTTGATGTCTAAGGTCTATTACTTGTTGAAATTATCGATCATAGAAGATACACTCCGAAGACTACGCAGGTCCATCAAGAATCAATAAACGGGGCTACTGATGGAGTATTTGATTCTGCTCCGTGATATTTATATATTTATCTTCTGTTTTCTTTCTTGAGTAATAAATATAATGTAATAATAAATTTAAAAAAGTGTGAACTCTACGAATCTCTTACGTCAAAATTATAAGTACATATTTTTATCTATCCATTTGTTATATTTTTATTTATTGTAAGAGAAACAAAGCATTAAATACAAATACACTGGCGAAGTTCACAATTAATGGAGTTCCTCACGTCTCTAAGGTCACATGTGGAACTGGCCTTCAATTGGGAGCATCTTGACCACCCACCCTACAGTCGCAACACGCCACCCTGCGATTTTTATGTGGTTCCTAAAAATTTCAAAACATTAGCGTCAGCTGACAAAGTGTTACTCACCGTCTTCTTTGACATCAAAGGTCCACTAACTGTTAATTTCTTCGAGCATAGAAGAGATACTCCAAAAATTTAAATAATCCTTGGCTTATGTTAAAATAATTGGAAGGTGGATAGCAGCCACTCACCCACCCACCCTACATATATTAATACCAGAACCCCGATTTTAGGTTATTTAAACCAATATTCAAATTTCTGTTCTTATTTTTGTTTTCATAAATTAAATAAGGGATTCTAACTTAAGTTTTAAAAGTATATGTAGGGTGGGTGGGTGGCCACTATCCCACTCTCTAATTTCATAAACATTAACAAGGGATTAATTTTAAATAACTGCATAGAATCAAAATTAACAACGAAAATTTTAAGTATATTCTGGAAATTTTTAAATAATCTTTGGTTTATGTTTAAATAATTGGAGGGTGGATAGTGGCCACCCACCCACCCTACATATTTTTCTAAATTTATAATCAAAACCCTGTTATTACGTTATTTAAAACAATATTCTCTTGCCTTTTTGTAGTTTTGTTTCTTTAAAATAAAATCCTTGTATGTAATTTAGGTTTTAAAAATATATGTAGGGCGGGTGGGTGTCCACTATTTCACCCTCCATTTTTTTCAATATTCGTGAAGGATTTGTTAGAATCTAATTTAATACAACCAAAATTATTAATGAAAATTTTAAATATATTTCAGGAACAATAAAATAATTTTTGGTTTATGTTTAAATATTTGGAAGGTAGGATAGTTGCCACCCATCCACCTAAATATATCTATTAATTTAATACCAGCACCCCGATTTTAGGTTATTTAAAGCAATATTCACATTTCTGTTCTTACTTTGGTTTTCATAAATTAAAAAAGTGTATCTAACTTATGTTTATATGTATATGTAGGGTGGGTGGGTGGCCCCTATCCCACCCTCCAATTTCATACACATTAACAAGGGATACATTTTAAATAACTGCATAAAATCAAAACTAACAATGAAAATTTTGAGTATATTCTGGAAATTTTTAAATAATCTTTGGTTTATGTTTAAATAATTGGAGGGTGGATAGTGGCCACCCACCCACCCTACATTTTTTTGTTAATTTAAAAGCAGAATCCTGTTTTTACGTTATTTAAAACAATATTCTCATCTCTGTTTGTAGTTTTGTTTCTTTAAACTAAAATCCCTGTATGTAATTTTAAAAGGGTAAGGAGGGTGGGTAGCCTCTATTTCACCTTCAATTTTTTTAATATTCGTTAAGGATTTGTTGGAATCTAATTGAATACAGTAAAAATTTTAACTGAATATTTAAAGTATATTTCAGGAACAATCAAATAATTTTTGGTTCATGTTTAAATATTTGCATAGTACACCACCCACCCACTCTTCATATTTCTATTAATTTAATACCAGAACCCAGATTTTAGGTTATTAAAGCAATATTCACATTTCTGTTCTTACTTTTGTTTCCACAAATGGAAAAAGTGTTTCTAACTTAAGTTCTAAAAGTATATGTAGGGTGGGTGGGTGGCCACTATCCCACCCTCCAATTTCATAAACATTAACAAGGGATTAATTTTAAATAACTGCATAGAATCAAAATTAATAACGAAAATGTTGAGTATATTCTGGAAATTTCTGAATAATCTTTGGTTTATGTTTAAATAATTGTAGGATGGATAGTGGCCACCCACCCACCCTACATATTTTTGATAATTTAAAAGCAGAACCCTGTTATGACTATCTAGAACCAATGACTACTAATATAGCATGTGGTTCTGCTTCATGATAACTTGCCTCCTCGCATCTTCAGGACTAAATTCTAGTGGAAGCAACTTCATCATCCACCCTGCATTTATGAAAAAAGCATTCGAAAAGACAGCGTTTTTCGGACATCAATCTCAAGGACAACAATCTCAAGGATGCTGTGAATAACTGGGTATCATCACAGAACACAGATTAATCAATGAAATTATTGTACTCAGGTCTGTGATGTATAATTTGAATAAAGACTTCATTTACACCCACAGTGTCATTGCGTACCATTTCATTTGAACATCCCTTGTTGAATTTATATGGTTTATCTCAAATATGTTAACAACTAAAAACACATATGACTCATCAGCAGAAAAAAACAATAAATTAAAATTCATTACCATACACTTAAGTAATATAAATATAACACACCCAACATCCTTTACGAATACACCAAACAATGACTCATAAAACAAAAGTATGCTCACACACACACAAACAGAATTGGACAAACATCACCAAAACAAGGACGGCCCGTATCGATCTCGGGACCAGATTGCCCAACAATTACACAACCGATCTCTCGATATTGTTAGAGCTCATTAATTGTGGCGATACCGCTTTTAAAATAAAATCCGTCTTAGGAACGAGCGTGCGTTACCAGTTCGCCTTTTCGAGAGGCCTTCGCCGGCTAGCCAACAGGTGCCTATCTTTGGAAATGGTAATGGAAAGGAATGCTTTAATGGGCGATTATTAATTATGGGCGAAAACTATAGCTAAAAGCGTGACTTCATTACCATAATTCATCCGAGGCGGTTCGAAAAAGTTGGGCGAGGAAATCGTTAGGCTCTTTGATCGACGTCCAAGGCTGGCGTCGTTGATTTGATGTATTGGAAATGAAAATTGCACGTCGTGAATTCAATAAAAGTAAAATGAAACGGTGTTTTGTTTTTAATGGTCTGTCCATCAATACAGTAGACCGCAAGGTTAATAAGAGTTTTAGAATTGTGCAATCTTTTAACAAATGGATATCCGCTTCGTCTGTTACTTCATACAAAATAATAAATAATTATAACCCAGATAATACGAGGAGTAAAGTGAAATATTAATATTTTTATTTTATGGTTTATAAAGTGACTATTTTTTTATATTTTATTGCTAAATTATGTTTCATTATTTTGATACTGTAGAATTAGTAAAAAAAAATGCATATTTGCATGAGATTTAAGACTTTAATTACCACAGAGAGAAAGATCTGATTTGTTCGATAACTTGTTTCTATTTTAAAGGCAATTTTGTTATGTTTCTCTCATAGAAGCTCTTGTCCCTATTAGCAAAAATTGGGACAGTCGATTTTCACAAGCTTATCTTGAGGCGAAATTTTCACTAGTAAAATGGTTTGCCATGGACAGGAACATATGGTAATCACTTGATGCCAGGTCCGGACTATAAGGTGGATGCATAAGAACCTACCAACTAAGCTCCAAGAGCTTCTGGCAAGTCACTATCCATGTGTGTTGTCATAATGGAACATAATTCCTCTCCTATTGGCCAAAACTGGCCGCTTCTGCGCGATTGCTTCCTTCAGACGGTCAAATTGTTGACAGTTCAGTTCCGAGCTAAGAGTTTTGCCGAAGGGAAGCAGTTCTGCATAAGAACCTCCAACCAAGCTCCCAGAGCTTCTGACGAGTCACTATCGATGTTTGTAGTCTGGTATTGTCCTGATGGAACACAATTCCTCTCCAATTGGCCAAATCTGGCCGCTTCTGGGTGATTGCTTCCTTCAGACGGTCTAATTTTTGACAGTACAGTTAAGAGCTTTGTCGTAGAGAAAGAGCTCATAGTAGATAATTCCCCTTCATTTCCACAAAACAATTAGCAAAACCTTCCTAAGCCACCAATCCACCGCCTCACCGCAATTTGATCACAACCGCTTTCGCAGAAAATACATATTAGGTTCATGTATAGTTTGTTTCTCAATGTCTTTTTATATTTTATAATTTCGAACGAAACAATGTTGAGAGTATTAGCTTCAATTTTTTTATTTGATTTTTGGTTATACAAAATTAACGAGCAACCAAAAACCAATCAAAAACAAATCTATGGTCATATTTCAGATGAATATGAAACCAGCAATTCATCTTGTCTTGAGATATCCAACTTGATGTTGTCATCGAATTTTATTGGACACTCGTTATTAATTTATATTTTTGAAAGATCTACAATGTCAAAAAATCAGGAAGTAATGTTAGTTAAAAAAATAATAATTAAAAGGATATATTACTTAATGAATAATTGAGTTTTTTTCTTACCTATAAAATTTCGATTTGCTTATTAGAGTTATTAAATAATATAATTCGTTCAGTTCATGGTCAATTTTCTCAATGAAAAAAAAACGCTTCATTATCGTAATGAAATACTATATAATATTTACTTTATGGTTAATTAATGCGTGGCATTGATTGATTTATATGCGTGGTGCAAAATTATTACGCGATAAACAACGATAAAATGTTTGGCTCGTTACAGAAGTAACCATAAAATATTATTTTTATTGCTTTATGCTTATGTAATTGGTTTAAAACAAGCAAAACCTCGCCCATCAAATGCGTCAGCATCTTTTTATTTTTTTTTTTATAAATAACAGGAAATATAATTTTGCCCATCAAATACAGTATAAAATATTGAATTAGAAAATATTTACATAATTAAATACTGGTTATATTAATTCTTGAATTTATCAATAATAATTTATTATTGTTCATTTTATTACTAATATAAAATTTATATAGATTATTACAGTTATCATTATTTTAATTATGCCTCGAAAACAAAAACTTGTATATGATTTAATTTTACTTGATAACAGATCATTACCACTTGGATTATCAAACAAATATGACTGTTTCGAATGTATTGATGAAATTTAATACATCTACATGCGAGTCTATAGGTTCCTCTTTTTTATCAATAGCCTCGTTTCCTTTACTCTTCTTACTATTATTCTTCTATCTTGTTCTCTTGATCTTCGATGTTCTTCAAACTGAAGTGCCTCTTTCTATCATCCTCGTTCATTAGTAACAATTCAAATTCTTCATTTCTCTGCTCGTTCTCGACCTCGTTGTCAGACACTATCTTTTCTTTCTTCTTTTTAAATGCCGATTTGTCAAACTCTTCGGCAAAATATGGATTAGTCATAGCGACATCTGAAGGGATTTCTCCTTCATCAGTTGTTTATTTTTGGTTTCCTTCTTCTGTTTCCGCTTCTCCTTTCTTTTATCCGAGTATTTTTGGAATGGTGTTTTACCTTCCTGTTCCTCTATTTTCTTCTTAACCAATTTTTCTGTCTTGGCTTCTAAATCGATTCGCCAGGGAATCTCCATTTCTACATCCTCTTTTCTTTAGCTTCCTCTTTACTTTCAATTTCTTGTAATAACCTTTTGCACTTATAACAGCGCTCTAACATCTTTCTTGATTAGAATTTGCAAATTACCAACCACGAAAAAGATAAACAGTAGCATCTTCGAAAAGTATTATAGCCATATTTCCTTCCTATATATTAAATTTATTTATATTTCCATTATATATATATTAAATTATCTGTACACAACTAACACAACTAAACACCTTCAGATACCATGCCAAAAAGTTTTCATAATCAACTTCAAAGTAATTTTTGATATTTATCAAAACAGTTTTTTTGACCTTGTCTGTCAAACATTATATTTTTAATACTATTAGTATATCTGATCTACTGATTAATCCAATACAGGTATTAATGCCGCGGGCTTTGGAAAAAATTAATTCTAAAACCTGTAATGATTAACTAATGGTAAATCATAGTACTAAGAATAATCGCCACATATGGCTTACCAATATGGAAAACCAAAACAAAATAATAGCAATTGCAGGAAAATCTTCAAGTTCTTTAAATATGACCTATCTTGGCATTATATAATTGTATTATAGAGCTTGCACCAATCATTCCTTCTGCAGCAATAAAAATGTTAATGGGTCTGTACGAGGAAATAATGGAAATAAGTCTAGTACTATCACTTAGAATGAGATGAAGTAACACAGATTTATAATATGGATACATCAAAATACTAGTTAAACTAAATGGACTATATGCCAATTACATTTTTGAATAGGATTATTCACAGTTTCATAACATCAAATCAAACCTATTTGCCCCAACAATCTTGGGAAGTATATCTTGAGTTACGTGAGGGTGTATATCACTTAATTGAAACACAGTTATATTCCTTTCTTCACTTCAGAAAGAAGACGAAAGGAATATAACTATGTTTCAATTAAGTATTTATTTTATGATTATATTTTTACTTCACCTTAGGTTTCTAACTAACTATTTGATGATGATAGCAAAGCTACAGAAAAAGACTATTCAAAATACCAAACGTATTCAAAACGAAGTAAAATTAAATATTTTCGGATATCGTGCCGACTAAAGTCAACCATGACTTAGATTTTTAAGTAATTATTAGCAATTATTATACCAGTCTAAGAAAAATTGACACGCCATGTTGATTCAATTTGATTTTGATCTTAATTAAAATCTAGCTTAAATATTACATTTATAAATAATACATAACTACCAGTAAAATCTTTAATGTAGTTAATCGACTTTTTTCATCATTATTATTGTCAGGTGAAGACTAAATTACACTAGCAGTATATTGAAATTGCAGAGTTTGCACACAATATCTCTTCTGCAGTAATTAAAACGAGAATGAAATAAAGTTACAGAGCTTGCAAAAGGAGACACTTTCAAATGCTAATTTTTTTCAAGTATATGTACAACACCAACACCAGATTAAATTTGACTTCGGTTTAGGCTTCTTAGTGATTATTGAGAATTGCTATAACTACTTGTGTCGGATTACCAACTTAAAAATTACTAAAAATTTATTTGATATATGAGTAAAATATGTATGTGCAAATTATAAGCCTAAGCCGAATCATTAACTTGAAAAAAATGTTCTACAGATGCGTACAAGAAGAGTGTGGATACTGACATAGGCAATAAGAGGCCTAAGCATTAATGAATCGGGTCATTTTTGAAATAGGCTAATCTAGGAGCATAAATCTAGTTGTATCTCATCAGACCTTTTTTGAGAGGAAGAATGCTTTACGCACATCTCTTCTAACAAAGGTGTTTGGGGCTCCACCTATTCCTTCTGAATAAGCCCTGCCCACTAAACCTCGTCTCAATCTTGTTATCTTTCTACTGGGAACCATTGTTTCGCGCATTTTACACCTGGTACCCTGGCTGCCTGCTACATCCTCTATCGTCGCTCTTGTCAACTTAATCGCAGTCCACTGCTCTTCGCACTCTAGCATCAAACCCACCACTGTCTGGGGCGCCGACTGCTATCTCGAGAGTCTCCCTGTGAGTTGACCATGCACTCCACAGTGGTGTATTTAAGAGAGTCCACATCTGCTCTGCAGTAGTCGCACGTAGGGCTTTGTTTCTTACCTACTCTGGCTAGGTAGAACCTAAAGCAAACGTGCCCCGAGAGTAGTTCCTATGCCTTGAGAATTGATTTGGCTGCTCGATCTGCGGCCTTCCAAACTAAGGCATCGTTCAGCATGGCATAGACGAGGGTGCCTAGGATAAGAGGAACTCTCAGGGCGTTCTCCAATACCTGACGCTGGCTGCTCCAACGTGGGCATTCGAGGTAAGGGCGCCGGGCATTATCGCATATGTCCCGTTACCAGAAGCAGCGGTCATCTGAGGATTTGACAATGCAATGGAGGTACAGACGAAAACATCCATGCCCCGACAGCACCTGAGTCTGTTGGTACATCAACATGCCGTGGTTTCTGCCATGGCTCCAACAGGGGAATGAGCCTACGTGCCTCCTTCTTTGCAAAGATCTTCGGCGTACCCGTCCGCACTGCATGGAAAGCTTTCTGCCTGGCCAGTAGAACAAGGACGGGGGGGAGTCGATGACGGTAGTAGCTCCACAGTATCTGTGGAGATTGTGAGGTAGCCCCTCGCTACTCGTAGGGTATCAGGGCGAAGAGCGCTCCTAAGTCGACCCTAGTTACGTTGGGATGCGAAGCACGACGCCCATGATGGGGCGGCATAGAATAGCTAGTCCTCTGATGGCCCTCTTACATTGGCTAGGAGCCTCGAAACGGCCCTGGTTGCTTGTGCTGGGTCTTGGGCTGCCCCCACAACCTGGGTGCGGCATTACTGGTTGGCTTCCAGCCTTACAACGTCGTCCCTAGCACGGAAACCTTAGTCACATAACTTGCCAGCTAGTTAATGTCCTATATTACCGCTCTATCCTGGACCGAGCTTTGTTCGTGCTAACCCTAATCGCCTTGTAAGCGGAGGACCTAGCCACGATCTCGAGATCCGAAGATGTTTGTAACAGATCGCCACGTTTATAGATAACGCCCTGTAGGATCTGGCCACTCTCAGGTCACCAGGTCTAAGAGCGCTGCGGAGCCACTTGGCGTTGCATTTGACTTGATCTGGCCATCTCCAGCAAAACCCTTCACTTTCGTTCAGAGGGACCTACAAAGTTAGCCATTAACCTGGCCACAGCCCTACTCATTCTCGCAGCATCCTCGGCTGCTCCAACGATTTAGGAGCTGAAGTATCTATTTGAGTCGACCATGATGCCGAAATACTTTAAGCTTTGAAAGATCTGCACCTCGTGGCCTAAGAGCCGGTTCTTCTCATACCTACTCCATCCAGATATTTTGGTTGACAGCCAAACCGCTTCTGTCTTGTGTGACGCAACCCTCAGCCCCATGCTACTCGCCCAGGTGGTCACTTTCGTTGTCGTCTGCTCGACTTTTGCCTTGAGGACATCTATGTCGCGCTCTCTGGTGATGAGCAGCAGGTCGTCTACGTAACCAATTAGCTGAGCCTATTAAGGCAACTCTAGCCGAAGGACATCATCATATGTGGTGTTTAACAGGAGTGGCCCGAAGATAGATCCAACCAGCGTTAACTTTGCATCCCCAGCTCCATAAGAGCGTCTACGATTAACCAGCCCTTCCTAAACCCGTACTGGTTGCTCGTCATTAGGTGATTTGGCAGCAGCTTCTCGAGGACCTTTCCCTCTGCGTCGAGGAGGCAAATAGGCCTATATAGGCCTTAAGGATGAGGACCAGTCTGGAGCTTTTGTAGCTCGCTGGGAAGAACTTTTTTCTATGAAAATGTTATATATAATATATAAAAGAATAGTTTTAAAGAAGCATGGATCTATTTTTTCGCAGAGATAAGCCTTAATTCTTATGACTTTGACCTAATAATAACTTTGAACTACAAACACGCTTTTAATCAAGTGTCTAAAGATAATACGCTTAAAGTGGATACATATACAAATAAAATATGCCAAGTGTCAAGGTTCCTTTTATAAATTAATATCTATGTATCAGACCATATGAATTCACATGGTTTAGTGGCATCTGGGAAAATTGAGAGATAACATGAGCAGGAAATTTGGTTTAAATATAAATAGCTGTTTCACGTAATGTGTGACATGTGACACGTCATCTATTGGTTTCATGTAAGAAAGAGTTGTTTAGCATCTTCTGATAATGTAGATTGTTGACTATAACAGCGCTACTGGCTTCGTCCTAAAAAATAGGGGCCAATGATTCTTTCAGCCTACAATGCACACCAAACAGTTCAGTTTTCTGGATGCATTGGTTTTTCTTAAATGCATGCAGATTTTTACTACCCTTGATAGAACAATTTTGGCGATTCACATACCTATTCAAATAAAAATAGACTTCATCACTCCATATGATTTTTTTGTGGTAGTTAGAATCCACTCTTCAGAAAACTTCAGCTAGGGATGGGAGGTGTTTTTAATTATTTGCAAATACCTCTGATATATCTGTCATCATTACTGAACCCTCCAATAGAGCATATATTCTGAAAAGTAAGAAAGATATTCGCAAACAATTCAAAATTGTTTCTGAATTGTCTCTTGTAATGAATTATATTGATTTTCGTTTACTGCCTTAATCACCCTATAAAGGACTACTAATTAAAACACTTTAACTTTGTTTGTATAACACTGTGTTATACAAACAAAGTTAAAGTGTTTTAATTAGTGTTCAACATGTATAACGAAGTAGATGCCTTAAAAATAAATAAAACCCTATAAAGGAATCTTTCTAACATATCGAGACACTCGTTGCTAAATTCAGCTCATTGAAAGAATGAAAAATAACTGAATTGCAGATTTCTTGGGCTTACCAATTAACACATTGCACACAGCGAACCTCAACTGTAGCTATAACGAATTTAGAAACAAGTTCGTGTAGATTAAAGATGTACGGCGGTTGATGGAGTTAGTTGCTATTATTATGATTTTGGCTTAGAGTCAATCGCAAGAACATTGACATGTATTCTGGGAGAAAGTATTGCTTTCGTAAAATCAGCTCGTCGAAAATAATAAGCTTTCAAGTAAAATTGGGTAACAAATCTCTGATTGCATAGAGGAAGTTATATTCCTCAAACTTTAGCTTCAGGTCTAATGAATGTAGTAACAAGTTTTTAGTCATTAAAGAGTTGGGATGTTGGTGTTTGCTTTTATCAGAATTTTTTTTATCTTACAATTAAATTCAAGGATGTTAGCTTCTTTAACGGAGAAAAATATTACATCAACTTTTAGTTCAGTTATGAATACCAATAGCAATTTTCGACGAAATTTGTGTTTCTAAGTTACTAATAAAATTACTAATTTCTTAAACATGAAAAATCCCAATTTGTACACAGTGCGTTATCAACATCGAACTTCAGCTGTAGCTCTAACGGATGTTGGCGTATGTATGTCGATACTGAAGAGGTACGGTGATTGATGAAGTTCATTTCTATTAGAAGGTTTTTTTGCTTACAGTTGACTGCAATAATATCGCGCAATTTTCGAAAAAAAAATTATTCCATTATTTGTGAATACCAGTAGAACTTTGATGGAAGATCAGGTCTTTAGAAAAATAAGTTTACAAGTGAGATTGCATATTTTCTGGGCCATTCACCATTGAGATACAATTAATGGTGCTTTAGAGTGACGGGACGATCCTTTGAAGTAACAAGCTCATTTACAAACACAAATATACAAATAGCACGGCGGAAGGACCACGTGGTCGATAGCCAAACACTACTACTACTATTGCAAAACTTTTGAACGCTATAAAAAAACCCAGAAAATTCAGGAACCCTCGAAATGTGGAAAATATGTTTTTGACAAATTCTTTAACCCTTAAAGAGAATTTTGGTAATCTGCAAAACTGAAGGGGAAATTGAATCCTTAAGAATAATTCTAAAATAAAAACTGTAAGAGAAATTTCAAGATAATTCAATTCGATGAATATTCTAAAAATCTGAAATGAAATTTTAGAATTTTCTTCGAGAGTTCTAAATTCCTGTAATTAAAATTATAGAACCCTTGAAGGCAATTCTAATAATCTGGAAAGTTCTCAAACAGTTGAAGAAAAATATAGTAACAATTTCTGAATATGTAATTCTAAAAGTCTCGAAAAAAAAAACTGTTATTCTAAACATTTAGAAACCTACAAAAAACTACTACTAATTTTTCTAACAATCCTTAAAATCCTCAAAAAATCTATAAATCTAGAAGAAAAATATTAGAACATTTGAAAACAATCTTAGAAAACTATAAAAGAAATTTCTAGAAAATTCAAGAACTCGCAAAACTGTAAGAGAAATTTCTATATAGTTCAATTCAATGAGTATTCTAAAAAAAATCTGATAAAGAAAAATGTAGTAAAAATTTCTGAATAATTCTAAACCAAATTTCCAATAAATTCTCCTACAAATTTCTAGAATTGTCTTCGAGAGAACTAAATTCGTGTAATTAAAATTATAGAACCCTTGAAGGCAATTCTAATAATCTGAAAAGTTCCCAAAAAGTTGAAGAAAAATGTAATAAACATTTCTGAATAAATCTAAACGTCTCGAGAAAAAAACTGTTAGAGATAATTGTTGGAAAATTTTAAATCCTTGAAGATTAGAATCTGAAAAGAAATTTCTTGTAAAATTTTAAAACTTGAAAAAAGGTCTAGAAATTTGTAGAATTTTCTCTAAATTCCTGTAATTAAAATTGTAGAACCATGGAAGTCAATTATAATAATCTGAAAAGTTTCCAAACATTTAATAAAAAATGTAGTAAACATTTCTGAATAATTCTAAACGTCTCGAGAAAAAACCTGTTAGAGATAATTGATGGAAAATTGTAGAATCCTCGAAGATTATTCTAAACATTTAGAAGCCTGCAAAAAAACTACTTGAAATGTTTCCAGCAATTTTTAAAACCCACCAAAAATCAATAAATTTAGAAGAAAAATATTATAATTTTGAAAACAGCCTTAGAAAACTATAAGAGAAATTTTTAGAAAATTCAAAAACTCTCAAAACTTTAAGAGAAATGTCTAAATAATTCAATTCAATATGAGTATTCTAAAAATCTGAAAGAAAATTCCTTGTAAAATTTTAACACTCTTAAAAAAATTCTAGATATTTGTAGAATTTTCTTCGAAAGTTTTAAATTCCTGTAATTAAAGTTATAGAATCCTTGAAGGCAATTCTAATAATCTTAAAAATTCCCAAACACAAAGAAAAATGTGGTAACAATTTCAGAATAATTCTTAAAGTCTCGAATATAAAACCTGTTAGAAAAAATTGTTATCAAATTGTTGAATCCTCGAAGATTATTCTAAACATTTAGAAACCTACAAAAAACTACTACAAATTTTTCTAGCAATCCTTAAAATCTTCAAAAAATTTATAAATCTAGAAGAAAAATATTAGAACCTTTAAAAACAATCTTAGAAATCTATAAGAGAAATTTCTAGAAAATTCAAAAACTATCATAACTGTAACAGAAATTTCTAGATAATTCAATTCAATAAGTTTTATAAAAATCTGAAAAGAAATTTTTTGTAAAATTTTGAGACTCGAAAAAAATTCTAGAAATCTGTAGAATTTTCTTTGAGAGTTTTAAATTCCTGTATTATAGAACCCTTGAAGGCAATTTTAATAATATGAAAAGTTCCCAAACCCTTACAACAAATGTCCTAACAAATTCAGAATAATTCTAAAAGTCTCGAAAAAAAAACTGCTGAAGAAAATTGTTGGCAAATTGTAAAATCCTCAAAGATTATTCTAAACATTTAGAAACCTACAAAAAACAACTTGAAAGTTTTCTAGCAATTTTTAAAATCCTCAATAATCTATAAATCTAGAAGAAAAATATTATAATTTTGAAAAATTTTAAAAGAAAGTTCTAGATAATTCAATTCAATGAGAATTCTAAAAATCTGAAAAAAATTTCTTGTAAAATTTTAAAACTCTTGAAAAAAAAATACTAGAAATTTGTAGAACTTTTATTCGAGGGTACCAAATTCCTGAAATTAAAATTATATAACCCTTGACGGCAATTCTAATAATCTGAAAAGTTCCCAGAACACTTAAAGAAAAATATAGTAAACATTTCTGAATAATTCTAAACGTCTTGAGAAAAAAACTGTTAGAAATAATTGATGGAAAATTGTAGAATCTTATAAGATTGTTCTAAACATTTAGAAACCTTCAAAAAACTACTTGAAATTTTTCTAGCAATCCTTAAAATCCTCAAAAAATCTATAAATCTAGAAGAAAAATATTAGAACCTTAAAAAATAATCTTGGAAAACTATAAGAGAAATTTCTAGAAAATTCAAAAACTATTAAAACTGTAACAGAAATTTCTAGATAATTCAATTCAATGAGTATTCTAAAAATCTGAAAAGAAATTTCTTGTAAAATTTTAAAACTCGAAAAAAATTCTAGAAATCTGTAGAATTTTCTTTGAGAGTTTTAAATTCCTGTAATTAAAATTATAGAGCCCTGAAGGCAATTCTAATAATTTGAAAAATTCTCAAACTCTTACAAAAAAAATGTGCTAACAATTTCAGAACAATTCTAAAAGTCTCGGAAAAAAAAAACTGTTAGAAATAATTGATGGAAAATTGTAGAATGCTCGAAGATTATTCTAAACAATTAGAAACCTACAAAAAACTACTACAAATTTTTCTAACAATACCTAAAATCCTCTAAAAATCTATAAATCCAGAAGAAAAATATTAGAACTTTTGAAAACAATCTTAGAAAACTATAAGAGAAATTTCTAGAAAATTCAAAAACTATCAAAACTGTAACAGAAATTTCTAGATAATTCAATTCAATAAGTATTATAAAAATCTGAAATGAAATTTCCTGTAAAATTATAAACTCTCAAAAAAATTCTAGAAATTTGTAGAATTTTCTTCGAGAGTACTAAATTCCTGTAATTAAAATTATGGAACACTGAAGGCAATTCTAATAATTTGAAAAATTCTCAAAGTCTTACAAAAAAATGTGCTAACAATTTCAGAACAATTCTAAAAGTCTCGAAAAAAAACTGTTAGAAATAATTGATGGAAAATTGTAGAATCCTGTAAGATTATTCTAAACATTTAGAAACCTACAAAAAACAACTTGAAATTTTTCTAGAAATACTTAAAATCCTCAAAAAATCTATAAATCTAGAAGAAAAATATAAGAACCTTTGAAAACTATAAGGGAAATTTCTAGAAAATTCAAGAACTCTTGTAAAATTTTCAAACTCTTGAAAAAATTCTAGAAATTTGTAGAATTTTCTTCGAGAGTACTAAATTCCTGTAATTAAAATTATAGAACCCTTGAAAGCAATTATAATAATCTGAAAAGTTCCCAAAACACTTAAAGAAAAATATAGTAAACATTTCTGAATAATTCTAAACGTCTTGAGAAAAAACCTGTTAGAGATAATTGATGGAAAATTGTAGAATCCTCGAAGATTATTCTAAACATTTAGAAACTTACTAAAAACAACTTGAAATTTTTCTAGCAAATTTTAAAATCCTCAAAAAAACTATAAATCTAGAAGAAAAATATTAAAACTTTTGAAAACAATCTTAGAAAACTATAAGAAAAATTTGTAGAAAATTCAACAACTCTTAAAACTTTAAGAGAAATTTCTTGATAATTCAATTCAATAAGTATTCTAAAAATCTGAAATGAAATTTCTTGTGAAATTTTAAAACTCGAGAAAAAAATTCTAGAAATTAGTAGAATTTTCTTAGAGAGTACTAAATTTCTGTAATTAAAATTATAGAACCCTTAAAGGCAATTCTAATAATCAAGGCAAGCATATTTTCAGGAAAATAATTCATCAATTTTTGGTCAGATGCGATATTAGTAGCAATTGTTTGGCTCTTTATTTTTTCATGAGTTTTGGTTCTAATAATTCGTAATTTTTCACGTATTGACATAACAGTGCTATAAATTTTATCTAATTACATTTTGTAGAAACATTGATTGTTAAAAATATTTTGGAACAACGCCCTATTACTCAACGACCAATTTGCATTTTTAAAAAATGAGTAGTAAAAGTTCGCCAATCGAATTTCCATTGCACGATTTCAATAGAAACCCCGCATTTCGATCAATTAGAACCCAGAAAAGGTAATTTATGGCCAGCCCCTACACTAATCCGCCACGAATTTTCCAACGTCACGATTTCGAACGTAAAATTGAATCGTACTCCGACTTACTCCACATTAATAAGCAATCGAAAGTGCCACACTCACTAATTACCGTTGATTAATGGCGTAGTTTTGGTCTGTACATACATACATTTTTTGTTTCTTTCTCGTTCGGCCGACTTTTACCGGACCGAAACAATATCAGAATGCGGGCGAATTATTTATTTTTTTAACGCCCGCGATGAAGATGAATTACGGCCTCGGTAACACCATGGGAGTTGTTAAAATAGAAAGCAATGCGGCGCAGGGAAACGCTCATTATTCATAATTGTTGGTTAATTTGATGGGTTTACTTTCATTATTGTTGTTGGCTGCTAGCTGCAAGGAGTTTGACCTATGGTCGGATTAAGCTGTGATGAATGTTACACCTTTGCATAAATCTCTCTTGAATATCATCACGATGTTTTCCACTGGTAGGAGAAATAATGGAGGTGAGGTGAAAAATTTAATGCTCAACAGGTTACCTACGCAGAATTTCCAATATGCCTTTGAGCATGTGCATTTGTCACGCCCAAGAACTAATTCTTGAGGCACACCAGATTCTGTCGATAATTAGATAATTATTCACCTTCATCTTGTATTTATTCTTATTGGTTGACTTTACCTCTTGCGTTGGTTCCCGATTGAAATATCTATAATAACTAAGTTTATTGGGAAATTAATTCAACACATGGCCAGATATAGTGCTCTAAGATAAGATTACAGAAGGAATAAAGAGGTACAATGTAGAGCTGTTAGGTTCTTATATTAAGCCTAAAACTGTTGAGGAACTCAATGAGAAAATTCTGTTCGTAACCCTGCTGTTGCAGCCAAAGTTTCTGTAATTCAAATCCCTGGTATTCGATAGCAATAAACACTTCTAATTTAAATATCTAACTCACTTTTAATTAATTAACACCTTACGTCTTTTTTCCAAATCAATCCAATTAACACCATAACACCTCCAAATATCTAAAATATTCCTACTCCTTTTTTTAAATCACACGCACTTTTTTCCTTCCGATCATTTCATGTATATTAACGAGCTCTACGGAGTTAATGGTCTTTAAAGCTGGAGCGCTCTTGCTCTTGCCAATTAGGAGGAGAAAAAGATCTCTAATGAGAAGAAAGCAAGGTGCGAATCCCATAAATCACCCGGAATCGCCTCCGAATGATTAATCGCCGGATTTAGAGATAATTCCCCCGGGTTTTCTCGAGGTGCGTGAAATCGATAGATATTATTAATTGCCGCTCGATTTATTACGGTTTAATTGTTGTAATTGTGTAATCTGATTGTTATTTATGGTGTTTTAATGCGCGGTCGAGCCGCTTGAAAGTTGTGCACGATGTTCGAATTCTGGAGTCGTAATGTTCGTAATTAATAGTGAAGGTCCGATGATTTGGGATTTCCTGATACGTATGGGTTTATAAGTGTATAATTTTTTTAATTAATTAAGCTGTTTAAATGCATAAAATTGAAAGTATAATTTTTAAGACCTGATTCTTTAGTAAAAAAATGTAGTGTATAACTAATAATAATAATTAATTATTGGAATTACATTTATTTAGTTCGTAATTATGGAAGAAACAAATATCAGCTGTGGTCATTTTAAAATGTTTAATCATTATAAGTAAACTTTTTCACTTTTTATTTCCTGCTGCTTTTTCTTCAAAACAAAATTGACTACTACTGTACAAATTTGTTGTTGGTATACCTTGTAAGGTTACGAAGGGTCTCTTTTATAAAACAATTCTATTAGTCAAATTAGATTAGATTCGAAAGTTATCTTGATACTTATATTCCTTGGATTTTGAGGAATACAAAAAAATTTAGTCAAAAGGGATTTGATAGGTTGTTTACAAAATTAATACCAAGGCTTAATATACGTTGGGATATTGGTGTAGTTTGGGTAGTTTCATAGAAGAGGACGTAGGAGGGATTATGGAGCGTACTCTTAACCTATCTCAATAAAATGTTCATTGCTTTAGCGTACTCTCAACTTATTTTAATAAATTATCCATAATTAGGGTATCGAAGTTTAGTTAGGGTCATTAAGGCTGCTCTTTCTGCAACTTGTATGTTATGTGGAATGGATGGACGGAGTTAAGTAAAGAGGATTAAAACATAATTAACCAAAGGCTGGCACATTGATATAGTCTGTTCGTTGGATCTTCCGTCGTACGTCACAAACTATCGCTTCAAAAAACTACGAAAGTTTTACAGTGCGTTCTTTTTCTAACGCATTTGGTTATCAGACTGAATCTTTTTGCGTCGTTTCTCGAAGCGATAGTTTGTGACGTACGACGGAAAATCCAACGAACAGACTATCTTAATATGCCTTTTTTCTTAAATGTGAATGATCTGGAATATTTTGATTTTAGTTTTTATAAATTGGGAACGATATTTGAAGGAAAGTTTTGAATGAAACAGGATGGATGTCTGGGTATTTGCATATATACGTGGGGTAAATGGTGATGTTGTCGATTGTAATTGTAGGGGATTGTGGTGTAAGTTTATGAAAGGGATAAATTATTTGAATTTGCTGGGATTAATTTTTATGCAACAAGCTTGAATTGTGTTAAAGGATTTGAAGGATCATTTCCAATTTCTTCAAACTTCTAATTAAGTTTTCTTCAAGTACTCTAGAATTAAAAAACTCTTTTTTAAGAATTTTATATACTTACCTCATCCACAATTCTTAGTTTTTTATTTTAAAAATTTCTAGAATTTCCTGCCGTTTCAGAAATATACAAATATTTTCTTGAATTTTGGAGGCGTTCACTTCGTAGTACATTTTTAATGAATAACAGAAAAAAGTTAAACGTTTTTCTGTTATTCATTACAAATATTTTCTATTTTCAGCGACAGATTGTTTTTCTTTTAAATTCATTACGGTTTTTGAAATTTTATTTAAAGATATACCAATTGGTTTAAAACAATCTGGAAAATACAAATTCAATTTTTAGGAGAAATTTATAAAGAATTTTGGCAAAATAAACAAAAATTTGTATAAACGCTGCTTTAGAATTCTATCTTTTATTCTTAATCGTGTTTCAAACAAAATAATAAACCTTTAAAACAACAATTGTCAACAATAACAAACATTTAAAAGAATATATAACAATTGATTATTATTAGAAACGTAGAAAATCTACTGATAAAGTAGATAAACAAAGAAACTCAAAAATATTATTGAAAAGTAAATATTTAAGAACAGTAGAGATTATTGAAGAGAAACAACGGATAAACGCATTAAGAAAACAATTGACAACTCTTAAAAATAATAATTGTCAAAGATTTGTGAACGTTTCTACACGTTCGAAAGCTCACGAAGAAATTAATGTGTTTTTCTTCATTTTGAATTGATTTTGATTATCTTCTATAAACACTCCAAAAAAACAATAGATAATTGATAAAAATAGTGGGGAAAGAACATTTGAAAAAAATTCAAAGAATCAATTTATAATTATCAAAATCTTGAAGATTTCTGAAACCAAAAATTAAAATTTCAGAAATCAAAATTTTAATAATCCTAAAAGGTCAGTGTTTTTTCTTCTTCGTTTTAAATTGATTTTTGGATATTATTTTCAACAAATATTTGAGAACTACTTTTGATGATTGTTTAAAATTTAAAAATTTTAATATTTAAAATAAAATACAAAGCACCTTTTGAAATGAAAGAGTGAAGCAATAAATATTTATGAAAGTGTATAAGAAAATTCATTAAAAAATAAAATTATACCTGCCAAAATCGTAAAAATTGGAGAAAAAAACATGAAAACGTGGTCTTGACCTACCATATTTTTTTTTTAAATTGTCCTATTCCAATAAATATTTGAATATACTATCTTACACTTTACGTATACCGATAAATAATGAATTGCCTTAGCGTACACGTAATCTAAGCTAATACATTATTCATTACCCAGCGTAGGCTTAACTTATCCCAATAAATAATTAATTGCTGATTTATAAATCTTGTCCTATCACAAGAAATTATTCGTTGCTCTGGAATTCTTTAAATCTAGGGAAATGAATTGTTAATAGTCCTAGTGTACTACCGACCTAGCGTACTCTTGACCTATCCCAATATACATTTTGTTGGCTTACTATTAACTTAATCCAAAAGGATATATAACTATTTTCCTAACGTACTCTTGACCTAGGATAACAATTATGTATGCTAACGTACTTTTAACCTATCTTAATAAAATATTCATTGTTCTACCGTACTCTTAACTTATCCCAATAAATTATGAATTGCCGTATCGTACTCTAAACCTATCCCAATAAATTAATCATTGCCCAGCGTACGCTTAACCTATCCCAATCAATAATTAACTGGCCTAGCGAACTCTTAACTCTTATAGGAACAGTTTTGGTTAAAGTTTTAATGTATATATAGGGTGGGTGGGTGTCCACTATTCCATCCTCCAATCTCTAAATCAAAAAGGAATATTTCCTCACAGGAGAATATTTAAAAATGAAAAATTTACTTTAAAAATTCGGTATAAATCTGTTTGTAAGCAAATTACTATTCAGGAAAAAACTCGAAGCTGAGTTCGTATATGATGAAACAGTGCAGGAAAGGACCTACAGGTTAGAGTGAAAGAACATTCTTCAAGAGTGAACTCCGCCTTTCAGCTTGCTGTCTAAATTGTTCGTATATTTTTGTTTCAACTTTTATGAATTGCATTTGTGAAGCAAGTTTGATAAAGTACTTATAAATAAATAAAATATTAAAGGGTGGGATAGAGACTACCCATCCATCCTACATATACGTTGGTATTTATGTTTTTATAAGTTTGTTAACTTACCGAAACAAAACAAAGATTATGTAAATGTTTCTTGAATTGGTTTCTCATGTAACTCGTGGTGAAACATTTTGTAATATATAAATAACACAATTTACGCTTGGTTTGATGTTAATAATTTTATAAACACTGTTGTGTCTGAAGTTTGTAAATGTGGAGTGGGTGGGTGTCCACTATCTCACTTCAATCTGTAAATACAAACGGCTGTTTCCTTGCAGGAAAATAATAAAAAGAAAGAAAACAATACATGTAAAATTCAGGGCAAAACTGTTTGTATTCAAATTACTATTCAGCAAGACACTAATTATGTGGATTGGAGGGTGGTATAGAGGAACCCCCACCCATCCTACACAAACATAGGTACTTTCACCACAGAAATTATGTAGATGCTGTTAATAATGTTATAAGAACTGCTGTGACTAAAGGTTTAATGTATATTTGGGTGGGTGGCCACTAACCCACTCTCTAATATGTAATTAATAAATAAACTGCTTCCTTGTAGGAAAATGATAAAAAGAAAGAAAAAAACAAATAAAATTCAGTACAGATCTGTTTGTAATCAATTTCTTATTCAGTAAAATGGACATATATGATTTACAGATTGAAGGGTGGGCTAAAGTCAAGTGTGCTCTATTTAATTAAAATTTTCAAGATTATACGACTTCCGGTTATACCGGAAGTCAACACCAACTTCCTTATTTCAAATGGAATACTATATTTTTTAATACGTATTTAGATTTTACGTAAAATACTGTGAAAAAATTATTAAGTAACATAACGTCCAAATTTAAGCATTTTCGAGATAATTGATATTTTCAAAAATTTGGTGCTTTTTCAGAGTTCACTTAAAAAATACATATCTACGACTAAAATAAAATTGAAGAATTGTAATTTTGGCTACACATAGTCAATATCTGACGGTATCCAATAATATACATGGTGTTCAAAATTTCAAACCACATTTGGTTAAATTTAAACCAATATATCTCGTCTTTCTTAAATGGAACATCCTGTATATTTTTACATATTTGGACGCAGAATTTAATTGTGCTTTGATCTATACTCGTTTCCTATATCTATCTTCTTTACTTTTAAAGTTTTTAACATGTTTGTAAAGATATGTCAATATTCTGTGCAATTAAATGATGTTAATAATTTAATTAATTTTTTTAAATTAAATTAATCCTTGCCCTGGCGTACTCTTGACCTAGGCCAACAATTTACTCATTGTCCTAGACTTAAGAACATATGAAAGTTCATGAATAATATAATAAACTTAGACTTTCGAAAAATCAAATCATATTTGAAAGTTCCCCTAAAAACAAAACAATTGGCAGATTAATCTCTCTTTCATTTTTAATCTTGTTTGGCCTTTTTTGCATTGTAAATATACACAAAATGCCAATTTAAATAAATACAATTTAGAAACAACTATTGTCAACAACTATAAAGATTTAAAAGAATATATAATAACTGTTTACGATAACGTAGGAATTGAAAACATTTGAAATTAACAAATTCCTCCTACCAAAAAAAAAAAACAACTGATAAAAAATTAAAAAATCAAAAAAATATGATTGAAGAGAAAATACTTAAGAATAGAAGGTAAACACTAAAAAAAGTCAACTGTTAAAAACAACAGAGAAAGAACATATGAAGATTCTTGTAAGATAAGTTCTTAATTGTCAGAGAATTATGAATAAGAAAAACTTTTGAAAGTTCACAAATAATAATCAATAGTTTTTTCTTCTTTTCATTTCTAATTGTTTTTGAACATTTTCAATGAACAAAAAGAATTTATAATTGTAACAAACGTAAAGGTATTGTTTTGTTTTTTTTTTCGTTTCAATTTAGATTATTTTCTACAATTATCTAAAAACTACTTTTGAATTATTTAAACTTATTTTTCTTTGAAAAAGTTATAATAAATAAATAATTATTACCTTACAAACAATTAAAAACAACTGATATTAACCAAGGAATATTTTAAATGTTTGTGAAAAAAATAATTATTGTCAATAAATAATTGGTAGTTTTATATTATTTTAAATTTTCCATATTATTATCGCAAAAAATGCTTTCTTGTAAAGGGCACAAATGAACACATAAATGGAAGAAGCATGTGATTACGTAGAAATAGTTTCGTCATAAAATTAAATCGTGAAACGGTCTCCATTGTATGTGGCGATGCAATTATATAAACCCATAAAGAACCACCCTCGAAATATTTGGATGAAATGCTATTTTAAAAAAAAATAGACATAAAAGGAAATATTGTATTTGAATTTTGAATGGCAAGACCCTTGGCTATTCAAGTGTTTGAAAAAGTATTTATTTAAGCGAGAGGTTTCTTCTTAAAAAGACATGAATCGGATCTAATTTGAGCACCCCTGGTCGCTCGTTTTGATTGCTATTATTTCTGCAAGAAGGCCTTTTCAATAATAAAAAAAACTATGTCAGCATACTGGTTACGATTTCACCAAAATATTTGTCCAAATCCAAAAAACTACACATATTTATGCAAAAAATCATTTTTATTATCTCCGTACCAACTAATCTAGAGTTTAGAAAATAACTAGCTGCCAACAGTGATTACTGGAAAAATATGCTCATTCACTAAATAATATAATATAATTGGAATCACTTTGTTTTACCTGTGTTACTATTTGTTTGTACACGTTTATACAACTTTCCCAACTTGTTTTAGATACACAATCATTTTTTAGAAACTAAATGTACATGAATCGGCTATTGTATAAGTGTTAAATATAACTTTATTTCAATCTCAATAGTTATCTGCAGCTAAACTCAACAATAATAATAAACTGGACATACAAATTCTAAAATATTTACATTCAAGCCATAAACATCATTAATTATACGTTTACTACACTAGACACACAATTCCAAAACAAACCCCACGAGTTACCAAAGATACAACATCCTGTCGTAACCGCAATTCCGCGTTTTGGCTTCGCTTTTATCGGGCCCGTGCTGTAAATTAGTCCAAAAATAATATCACGTGCTGCGATCGGTCGCCGAAGAAACGAACCGGAGGAAGAAGCCATTGAACCAGCCGTATATTTAAACCGGATCGAATTTAATAGGTAACGTGGAGCTAATTGGATGTAAATTTAGTAGAAGTCGGTCTCGATAAAAGTTAATTGATAGGCGAAGGCACTATTTCATATCGTGACATGCATGGCCTCTATGGCCATAAACGCGTAAGGTCAAAAGAAGAAACAGAAATGATAATGAATACGCGTTTCCAGGTATTTAAACGGTTGAAGACCACGTTAATGCGAGATTTAATTCTGTAATAAAATTATAATTGCTGATTTATTTAGAAAAAATCGTTAATAATAAGGCAGACTCTTATTTCTTTAACTAAAGTTCAATTATCGTTTGCTGATGATATAAATCAGCATCTTTACATTTATGCATACAGAGCTTTAATTTAAAAAAATCTACCAAATCAGATCATTTAAAAATTACTTAGGATAATAAAAACCAAGGACAGAAACTTGCGGAACATCAGTATTATATTGCATACGCGCGTTTTTTGGAAAAAGCTCAGACTTTACTTCATCGCCAACTTTTTTTTGAACGCTAGTTACCATAGATATTTTTATTGAAATTTTTTGATCTCGTAAAAATTATAAAATTAAATTTTTATAAAATTAATTTCATCCTTACAAATTCCAGTCTAACCAAAAATTAAACAGAAGTCATGATGAAATATTATGCATACGATTAAAAAGGCAAATCAAGTTAAAATTTGTCTAAGGATATTTGTTTTTCCTAAGGTGAACTAAGAAACCATATAATACAATAGCTTTTAAAAGAAGAAAAGTCAAAACAGATGAAATAGAGCGATATATGTAAGAGTATGTAGTTATATATAGAAGTCTATCAAAATGAAACGAACCAACCGTAAATTGTGTTATTTCTATATTACAAAAATGTTTCACCACGAGCTACATGAGAAACTAATTCAAGGAGTATATAGTTGTTTTTCGAAACCTAAAATCGTTTAGAATTGTAATCGTTTAGATTAATTGGCGAATTTGTATTTTGAGGGGATATTGAGTTTATGGAGAATACAGAATTTATCGAGAAGGGTTATATTAAAAGGTTTTTAATCAATTACCTATTATGTTAAAAGGTTTAGTAGCAAAATTTTAATTAAAGGCTAATGTGCTTGAATGATGTTAGTGAAAAGGATTGAGCTATAGTCCAATAAGGACCGGCAAATTAATGTATAAATATTGGTTGTGGTTTTTGTTGTAATTCCTTGCTTGTTGAAAATTGTTGCTTGGAAATGGCGGGTTCTTGTTTTGACTTTGGCTTTATTGGATAAGGCATAGTTTATGGTCAAGTAAAATTCCTAGATATCTGTAGGTGTGAGAAGGTGAGATTTCGGTTTGATGGGGTAATTTTACGAAAGGAAATAGTTTAGATTTCGAAGGATTTATTTCAATGCGCGATTTGCAGAACCAGTTTTGCAAAAAATACGATTTTCCAAAAATTCCCAAAATTTGTTAAAGATAATGTTGGAAAATTTTGAATTAGCAAGAATTGGAAGAGAATTCCCGAAGATTAAGAAAAAAAGGTGTTAAAAAGAGAAGTATATCAAAATGAAACGAGACAGGTATAAACATTCTAGTAATCTAAAAATTTGATATGCTGAAGAGAACATGGGAATGTCACAAAATATTGAAGAAAAATTACTAACAAATTCTAAAAATCTCTATGGAAATTCGATCAAAATGTTAGAGCTATCGAAAAAAAAAATTCGCGATACAAAGGAAAAAATGCTGGAAAATTTTAACAATATAAAAATTAATACCGAAATTTCGGGAATATTGCTATAAAATAAAGCAAAAACTTATAGAAAAATGTGTCTGAAACTTATAGAAATTTGGAAGAAATTGTTGGAAAAAAATTTAATCTCTTTAAAGGATAAGTCAAAAAATGGTAGAAATATAATTGATACTTGTTGAGCTACCCTCTTAATGGAACCAGATATGTAATTTTGTTGAAGAAAAATGGTAGAAAGTTTTCGAGGATGGAGAAGAATGTGCTAAAAATGTATTAATTTTTAAAGAGAAATCCAGCAAAATAAGCAAATTCTATAAATCTGTGTTAAAACCATCTAGAACCCTCAATGAAAAATCTTGCACTTTAGAAAACCTAGAAAATTCTCAAAATACTAAAACAGAAAACGAGAAATTTAGAAGAAAAGACATGAAAATTTTAATACTTGAAATAGAATTTGTTAAAACATTCCAGAAATATAAGATAAAACAATTGTTAGAATATTTTTCTAAAATAAAGTAAAAAACTTTGAAGAAAACTCTTATTTTTGTCAATAAAGAGAATGGTTGCGACCGTTACTACGTGGTAATCCATACTTACACTGAATTGAAAAATTCACTAATAATTATTGTGGTTAAAACATAGTGAATTTTTCAATTCAGTGCTTATTTTTGTCATTTTATATTTGCAAAAGATAATTTTAAAAAGTTCTGCTCTAATAAATTTTAAATGAGACAAAATGAGGCAAGAGGTGTAAAAATATTTTAGAAATGTAAAGAAATGGTCAACAATTCTAGAACTCTCAAAGAAATTTCTAAAAATATCCCGAAAATTCTTGAAAGGAAATTACTAAGAAATTCTAAAAATATGAAAGAAGACTTTAAAACCATTGAAGAAAAACTGCGATATAATTTCAATACGATTAAATATTGCTAGAAATTTCGATACTATAAAGCAAAATTTAGTGAAAAATGGATTCTAGAGAATGAAACCAAATTGGTAGTCGGGAATAGAAACATTGGAGGATTTTAAAATGTTCTTCTTTTTATTTATTTATTTATTAGTACTTTATCAGACTTGCTTTATAAATATAATTCGAAATACAAAAAAAAAGTAAACAAATCCATACAAATAATTTCGTCAGCAAGCTAAAAGGCGGAGTTCACTCTTGAAGAATGTTCTTCCACTCTAACCTGTCAGTACTCTCCTTCACTGTGTGAATAGTGAACTCAGCATTGGATATATATATTCAAGAAATGCTTATTTCTTCTAATAAAGGGGTAAATTTAGGAAATATTGTGACATTGTCATTGTCAAAAAAGATAATAATAATAATAATAATAATAAGTTTGTCTATTATAGGAAAAAGAGAAAGAAATGGGCGGTAGCTTATGCTGATTTTTTGAAAAACTATGTCAATTCTATGTAAATTCTATAATAATAAAATGCGTTATAATTTCAATACGATACAATAAGAATTGTTAGAAATTTCGATACATTAAAGCAAAATTTAGTGGAATTTGGGATGTGTAATTGACTTTTGGAGGATTAAACCAAATTGGTAGTCGATAATAGATATATTGGAGGATTTTAGGATTTTGCTCTTCAAAAATTTTAACTATTACAGGAAGGAGAGTAATCGGTTTGTAGCTTGTGAAATAAGAGGGATTATTTGCAGGTTTTAGGATGCAAATGATTATTTTATTTCTTTATTCATTGGGGAAGTATTTACTTCAGTAATAATAGTTGAGGATTTTAAGAAAAAACTGGTAGATCATGTCCACCAGTTCGGGCATTTTTTTTTTCAGGATATTATATTTTTGCCAGAATGCAATAATCAATATTAATGTTCTTTGCTTATAATATCAACAATTAGGGATGGAAGTTTAATGAGTTCTACCAGTCATTTCAAGTGTCGTGAAAATTGTTTTTAAATAAATTAATTTTTTAATGAATTGTGAAAATGTCTGACTAATGCATTTGAAACTGAGTTATCGTCAATGATTATTGAATTATTAGAGGGGTCTGATTTTTTTGTATTTTTTAGAGAAGAAGAAATGCGTAGTTGTAAGAGTAAGAGGATGGTGGTGACCGTTACTATGTGTTAATTCATTTTCAAATGTGGGATGAAATAAAACAGTATGTTTCTTCCACGGAATTTTAATGATTTTACAACATTATTGAACATTATTCATTATTCATCCTGCAATTTGAACTGATTGCTGAGACAATTAGTTGAAAATCAGCGTGGTGAAACAATCGTAGAGACATAACTAAATTTGAAAATAAATTACACATATAAAAAATTAAGTTTCAAGAGGTTTATGTCTCAGTCATGCCTAATTGAACTCAAACGAACTACGAATTGCACTTTAAAATGTCTCAATGGTTGAGGCTTTTACCTGAACCACAACGGACTCTTAAAATTTAATTAAATTTCACAAATATTCTCATGCTTAAAAAGTCCAATCATAAGAAAATTGTAAATTTATCTTTTAAATTCCTATCCACAATCTATTTAAAGCTTTCTCGTGCGATCTTACCCAAAAGGCATAATTTAATTTGTCCTTTGCAGTCTATCTGTCATAATAACCGAGATATATTGATTTGCAAAAAAAGACACTTTTTATTAAGAGCTAACTCTTAAGGGAGTCCGAAGTGGTTCAGGTAAAACCCTCTTCATTGAGCTAGCCAATCGGTAGCCTCGAGCACGGTCGCGCAAATTCCAAACACTTTATACTTTATATATACAAAACATCTAATTACCGTTGACTTTTTTGATAACTAATAAATTAGAATTTTGTTCGTCTCACGGATCTACACTTCTTTCCCTATTTAACCGTTTTTCTATCTCTCATAGTTTTCGAGATCCTTATAGAGAACATCTAGAAACACTGTAGTTTTACGTTTCAGTATTAAAATATTTGTACCTGCATCTGAGTTTTTTGGAGAAAAAATCCACCATTGAAGTTTATGTACAGCTTATGCTGATTTTTTGGGTAAACTATGTCAATTCTATGTAAATTCTATAATTATGGATGCTAGCAGAGGTTCATATGGTTAAGCATTCCAGAGGTTTATATTTAACCCAAAGTTTGCATCTTCAACAAGTCTTACTATTTTATCTTCCAATATTACAAAATCTTAAACTATTTCTATATTTCTTATTAATATTAGGTTAATTTCAAACTAATGACAAGAATTTTGAAAAGTTTATGGACAATATTGTTCCAAGCGTAGAAAACTTCTTAAAGAAATAAAAATTCTTTTTATATTAGATAATGCACAAAGCTATATGAAAAACTTGAGTCACGTAAATGCTGAGATAATATTTCTAATGACTAACGTAAGTTTATTACTGCAACTCATTATATTAAGGAATTAAAGCTACATCTAAAACTAATTACATAAAGTTAAATTGATTAAAACACTTTACTCACTATTTGAAAATAGTGAAAAAGGGTTTTTAATTGTTTTAGTCAATTTATTATAATCTTCACGTAACTCAATCCAAATACATAAATATAACTTTGGAATGGATTTTGAGTAAAAGTGATAAATAATCTATCAATGTGATGGAAAAGAATTTTTGGCAGTATTAACTTGATAGTTTTATCCAGCAAAGAGCTAAGAACGTTTACCTTGAATGCTTGCTGAAAATACTAAAAAAAAAAAAGGAAGGTTTTGACGACGACATACATTTCGAATATATTTAAGAGTTCCTGGTGGAAGACGAGATTAATATAGCTATGTTTGAAATGGTATTTAGAATAAATTAACTCAGACTACAAGCGCAAAAGGATTACCATTGAAATTACAAAAAGAGTACTGAACGATTAATTTACCGAAATCAAGGAAGAAATGAAAACTTTATTATTCACAGATTATATAGTTAGAATTTATAATTGGGAAGTTAAAATCAAATAAATTGGAGTATAAAAAGATTATTTTGAAACAAATATCTCTACTGAAATAGATGATAGTCGAAGTTGAATATCCAACGTATCTAACTATAGGTACTTAGTCTGCTACAAAAGTCGATTAGAAGATTAAAGATGACTGTAAAGACGTTGAACAAATTCTTTATCGCCGTGGATAGACGTCAAATTGAACACTTAACGTGTTAAAAGTGAGAAGAAGTCCTAAAAACTGCAAACACCAAACAGAGACCAATAAAAATTATTCTGCCTAAAGATTTTTCTTAGGAGTAATGCTTAAGATCCCGAGCCCAAACATCAATTTAGAATTTACCGTAAGAAGAATCAGATGAAATATTTTAACCTTATAATTTTATTAAACGAATATCAAATGGATACAATGATGTGATAGTCTTTAGCATTCAAATTTAATAATAAATTTAAAAAGTACGAAAAACATTTCGCGAATCTACAACAATGAGTCTTACTAAGACTACAAAACAAATTAATTTGAAACATTTTATTATTCAAATTTAATAATGATGGACTTTTTATATTAATGCTAAAGCCTTCGAGAAAAATTTTTCGAGAGTTGCGTTAATTTGTCTGTCTCCTTAGCTAATGATATTTTACTTAATACTTGTCTCCATCATTTCGCATGCGTGTTATTAATTCAATTACAGAAACTATCTATATATATATATTATTACTTACTTACTTAAGTAAATGGAAAAACATCTTACCTGTTTCACGCGTGATTGTGATAGTAGATTACTTCTACAATGTTTTGGACACTGGTATGGATTTATTTATTCTAACAACAGTCGCAAGAACTAAGAAGACATTTTCTACATTGTTCAGTGGAAAACAAATGATTTTAATCCATAATAATAATTATAAATCGACAGATCTTCATGCTGAATCTATAATTTTCAATAATCTCTATTCTGAATGCAAAACAAAATCTACAGTGCTCAATTACGATTATCTAGATTAAATTGAATAAATATCTTTGCTAATCCTCGCTCCTTTTAGAAATTTGCAAATTAATACCGAAAATAAACGAGTCTTCTCAAACACATCGAGTATCAAGATAAAATTGTAGATGATGGATTTAATCGTAAATTTTTGACTGTATAAGCTAAAGGCACTTTCTTTAACTGATGTTTCTAATTTATCTATTTCTGACGCTTAACAAGTACTTGGTTTAAAGTTATCTTTCTCCATTGCCGTTTTTTTTTTCACTCATATTTTGGCTTTGTTGATAAAAATTGATGATAAATTGTGTACATACACTATGCCGTTCTATCAATACCTTATTTACGAAATACCTAAGCAGTTGTACTTTCCCGGATATATGGGAATAATGCATCCTATGTCGTATTTATAAACATGGAAATCATGTAATTGCTAAGATTTGCCGAGGCATTTCCTTACAATCGGCGATTCCAAAACATCTCGATTGTAAGTGGATTTCCTGCCCGTTTATATCCGATATACAGAGATCAATCAACAACCTCTAATATCCTTGAGTTTAAACAGTTCCTATCAAATGCCTTTGAAATGCACAAGCAAGTGGATTTAGTCTATATCGACTTTTCCAAGGCATTAGACATAGTGAACCATTCGATTTTACTTCATACGTTAAAATTATTAGGACTCTAAGACGCTACTATACCTTGGTTAAATTATTTTCTAAGGAATCGCACTTAATTTAATAATATCATCACATCAGGTGTTCCGCAGGGCACATATGTTGGTCCAGTTTTATTTTTACTTTTCATCAATGACCTTGTTGATGTTGACACATTTGGGAAATGCGTTATGTATGCCGATGATCAAGAAATACAAACTAAAATCGATTGTAACAGGTTATAAAAATATTTGTATAATACTGATAGATGTTGCAAGGCTAATCTTTTGTATTGATAAATGCCATATGATTACGTCCATTAAATGGCTCACTAAAATCATAAATTTCATTTGTTATTCTTCGAACACGATCGTTTAAAAACAATGCTTTATTATTCCACTAAACATTTAATTTGTCTAATAGCCTCAGTCGTAACACAAGTAAACAAATAGCAATGCTTTCACGACACGAACAAATTAAATCTTTTCAAAATCTATTAACACGACGACGGCCCATTATTATTAGCAGCGAATGTGTAACAACAAACGAAACGCTGCTGTTAGCAATAATAATAATAACGCTATAATGATGACAATAACGAGCGGTGCCGGAGTACTGATGATGATGATGATGGAGTGAAAACAACAGAGTCGTGATCGGTGAGTACCGCGCGGCCTGCTCTAATGATCTTAAAATTGTGCAACAGCACACATTCCGCGAACAATTATAAATAATTATTTATAAGCAGTAATTGAAATGATATTTAGTGAACAAGTAAAAGTAACGAGTACTGATTACAGTAACATGCCGGGATTCGTTAGTTTATAATGATGATAGTGATGGTGAATGATTTGTTTATATTGTTACTTGTGGAGCAATTGATCAATAATTGATGGAAATATGTATGGTATAATTATTTCTAATAACTTACAATATTTACATTAATAACATATTTCTTCGAATTTGAATCATGAAGAGAAATACAGTCATATTTTTCCATTTCTGAGGATTTGAAGAAATTAATCTTAAGAGCTTCCTCTTAGGTATGTTCGAAATGTTCGAAAAACTTAATCTCATATTCTTCTAGTTTTCCTAGTTAATATCATTTTATCACTTCGTTGATGTATTTGTTGCATTCTTCATTCAATTTTGCGAATCAAAATATATCTTACTATAGAATATTTGAAACGTATATATATAAATTTACAATAATATACAACTTTTCGTTTTTATGAAAGCTACAAATATTCTTGAAAAGTTATTTAGGATGTAGTAAATCTGCTATGTAATCTCAAGCTTTTTAAATCGTCGTTTTCAATGGTTTCGGATAAAAGGTAAACGCTGGATGTAACTGAAGTTGCTGATGGTGTTCCCCAAGTTTCCATTCTGGGCCAAATATTATTGTGTACGTCGTTTTCAATAGTTTTGAATAAACGGGATGTAGCCACTATTGCTGGTATTATTCCTCAAGGTTCCATTCTGGACCAAATATTATTTTGTACGTAAACATCTTATATAAAATACTACAGAGCAAACTTTTGTGCAGAGGACACCCATCTACTATACTCTTTTAAAATTCGTGATAACAGAAAACAACGTTAAATGAACTGGATTAAATGTCCGAAGATCATTTATTAAATGCATAAAGTTATCTACCATATTATTTAATTGATGATTAAAATAAATACAGATATTGTACCTTAGGTTGATCAAGAAATAAACTGTCATCTGGCTTAGTCAATGTTTCTTTTTTTTTGGTCAATCATTTCTAATTTTCCTTCTTATCAAATAAAGTTGTTAAGACTTTTCTCTACTTCTCTACTACCGTACATTCCAATTACCGATCATCATCATGCAATATGATAGGTGGTTCGCTTAAAAAGCGGAACTGAATTATTATAGCCGCTGAGTGATACTTGCGATCGCAAGCACCGGATATCGATGCACTTAGATGTAGCCCCGGGTCGTCCTAATCATCCCATTACATCTAATTCAGTAATGATTTTTTTATTGAACGGGCGAATCATTAATTCCATTTAACGATTTATCGATACCGCCAGCTACCGCGTTATTAATTTAATCGTGTGAGAGCGATATGAAAATTTTCTTCAGCTGCAATATTTACGGTAATAGATACTGTAACGATCCCGTTATATTGAAAATTATGTTAACTATACGTAAGTAAGTATTTTAGACCTTATTGTATGTGATATTTAAAATTATCTTCCTTTAAAAATATAAGAGATAATATTTGAATTATCAAATTACAATAAAACCGATTTCTTTTTTATACATTAAACATTCCTATAGATAAGAGATGGAATTCATCAACGGCTCACTCTGCAATAAGTGAAGAAGGTAACGAAAAGATACCAACTTTAGTGTTTACCGTTAAGGCATCCTCTTAAGTCATAAGTTTCCTTGTCCTAAACGTGGTTTTGATTAGTGATATATCTATAATTAATCGGTTACATGTTTGCCTAAACTTATAGTTTTTTACAAGATATTTAATGATAATGAGCTACAAGTTATGTCGAGGCAGAAGATGATCTTACTGGTTGAGGTATGGTGTATCCTTTCGATGCAATACTACTAAAACACTTTGGCTTTGATGTCCTCTAAATGGGAGATACAGTTCAGCATAGATTACTCTTCTAGCCATCATGTCAACACTTATTAATATTTCTTGAATAATTCTCTCACTTATCTCTTGATGAAACATTTACCTATACTCTTGTTAATGTGATCAAGGAAGTATTCGATTTTTACAGCTCTGGTAGCCTGGCCAGCTTATGCTTAACGATTTCATATGAAGCTCTAGAGAGGATAAAAAGTACAAAAGACAAAATATAAAAATCATAACCTTCTCTAAATGTTTTTGATACAAAGAAGGCCTTACTTAAATACTTACCTTAATTATAAGAAGTTTTTAACAATGAAAACTTCTCTATTAAGAAATCATAACTATTCCTCAAAGGCTGGTTAACCAAGAACTTATCTTACTACTTAATATAAATTATAAGAAGTTCGTAACTATCGAGGATGATTTATAGCCATAACATACACATAGTGAGTGCAAATTGTAAAGCCAAGTTGTAAATAAAATCTAATAATTTGACTATATTTTCTGTAAGGCTCTGGCAGTCTGACCAGTTTATGCTTAGCTATTCTATCTGAAGCTCTAGAGAGGATGCGAAGTACAAAAGACAAAATACAAATATCAAAACTCTCTCCTAATCGGTCCGAAACGGCGAAGGGCTTACTTAACTACTTACTTTAATTATAAGAAGTTCTTAACTATAAAAACTTTTCCTCAAATGCTGGTTAACCAAGAACTTACCTTACTAGTTAATTTAAATTATTAAAAGTTCTTACCATTGGAAGGCCAAAGTGTAAATCAAATCTAATGGTTTCTACTATTAGTGAAAAATGCATTTATTGTATATAGCAAAATAGACTATTTTGATACAATGTCAAAATAGTCTATAGTCTATAATAAATTACCCTATTAGATGCTTTTGGAGATTAACGTGGCTTTAGAAACTTCTAAAAGGGTGATTTATTGTCATAACTTGATGATTTTTGCTGATGAGAAGATATTCTCTGTAATTATACATATCATTCTAAAATAAGAGTTTATGATAACCCAAATTCGTTCAAATTGTCTCGATGTATAATATGAAAGTACGACTTTTAACACAAAATCCTCTTAGATGTTTTAATTGCAAACAGTTCGATCATACGCCAGATTAATGTAATAATAATTCTGTTTGTAACTACGTAAGGAGAAAGTCAATGTCTAGAAACTGTAGAAGGATTGCCTTCAATTTTAGCCGTGCTCTTCAGGGTATCATAGGAAAAGAACAGGAGTGAACCACCAGAAAGTGTTCGTTAAGCAGGAACAGTAACAAATTATAAAGCTTTACGGAGGCAATACAGCGTCTCTTCTGTCGACCGATAAGCCGTGTTCTTCCACGCAGAGCATATGAGACTTAGTGTCAAAGTCGGGATCCAGATTTAATTTTGTGTTAAAATTTTCACCTTGGCTTCTTCAAACCTCACAGAACCAAATAAAAAATATTTTGTTTCGTTGCCTTCAATCATACCACATTGACGATGATAGTTGCCTGACTTATGTGGATAAGGATTGTTGTCTTCCCAACATCATGGTACAAGAAGAGCGGAAGAATATCATTTGATAATGTGAACTCTACACGAGTTCGATTAATTTGTTTTTATAGACCTAAGATGTAAATAAATAAATAGAAATGTGTCTATTTTGCAGAACCTTATATGCCAAACTTGTTCAAAATTTTAATTTTAGCAATAGAAAATTTTCGAGTAGAAAACCGCTTTACCTTTATTGTTGCAAAATAAAAGTATCATTAATTAAGAGCCATTACGTTCTCCTATGCAAAGTCAATCAAAAATACTTAGTATGTTATGCATAGAGTTCTGATCACTTCAAAACTTTTAAAAAGTTGTAGAAAACAAGATGAAAATAATGACGAGTTAAATTTTTCCGAAACCAAATAGTAGCAACAATATTTTGAATTTAACAATATAAATCTATAAAACCCATTTAAATTGACCAATCAGTCCTGCTGATGATTTATTTGTAGATAGGTAATATAAACAAACCAAGTTTTTTACTGGTCTATATTGTATAAAGATCCAACTTCTTAAAACAAAAAGACTAATCCAATGGAAATGTAACGGTTTCAATGGTCTATTAACAGAAATCAGGATACTATATAACGTTGTGGTTATATGGCATCTGTATTGAATTGAGTTAAATATTTATTTACAAGCAATTGATATTAGAGTGTATTTATCTTAACTATCTACCCTTTGTCCGCTATATCTTCACTCAGACGGATTTTGATTTTTTTTGTCAATTCATCCTGATTCTTTATAGTGCTGGTCAGCTTCTCTGCCTATAATCAAATGTGGGCATGAAAGGCATTATTATCAAAAATATTATTGACTGAAATGGCATCGCTCTTGTGAACACTCACATTCCTCTTTAACAAATAATGTTCTATTATGTTTTGGCTGTACTTTAACATCTACAGCATTATTGGCATGTGAAGTCAAACCTTTGTAGTAGTGATCACTATCAAATCAACTTAAACCAATTAGATGTACAAAGAGAAAAATTCCAGAGGCTACTCAGAAAGTGTTTCTAAACGGTATCTACCCTCCAATGAAGCCATCGTAATCACCCCGTGCAAGGTTTATTATTTTTGTCTGTAAATATTGTTTTTTTGTAAACCAGTTCTATTTTTACTCGTAATGGAATAACACGTTTTTATATAGCATCAAGTAAAGTGTTTTCATTACATCACCTTTGCAAATAGTTAAAAATTAAAGTTAAATTACATGCAAACAGACTGTTAAAACAAACAATACACAATTTTGCACCAATCACAATAAAAACAGCGTTTCAACTTCCATCAAACCAAAGTGTTGTAACTAGTAACTATGGCCCTTTAAGCCGGATGAAAGAAGTAGTTTCTCGAAATCAACCGAAATCAACAATAGAAGAGTAAATAAACAGTGCCAAGAAGCCGACAGCGACGACCCTCGTCTATCATATTCTTGGTAAATCCGAAGCAATTTCACATGTAGCAACTGTGCCCAACACACTGCTAAGAAACTTTGGAATCTAGAGACTCTCTGGGTCACCCAGCAATCAACGACGCAACGTCTAGCTAGCGAGGAAGCCACCCATGTATCAATTAGTAACCATCAACTCGCCCCAACGAACAGCTTAAGAGGAAGCACTCCAAGCAGCGTCGTTTGGCCACAGCGACGTTTCGTAACAACCGGTCACATCGGAAGCAGCATCTGAAATCGTCGAGAATTAAAAAAAAAAAACAGTGTAAGTCCATGCCATTCTAAATCTAATGTACTACCAGTGTTAAGTTTATTTTAATCGTCGATGATGACAAATGCTGCTTCGTGATAATAATTGTCCGCCCCTTCGATGGAAATTGTGCAGAGTTACGGAAACTCATTCAGGTTCCGATGATATTATCCGCATAGTGACTGTGAGAACCTCCAGTGGTACTTTGATGGGATCAGTAAAGAGGTTGTGCATCCTTAATACCATAATTTGACAGTGATGTCATCAAAACATGTCTAATAAAAAACTAAAATATGCTTAATTCAAACATTACAAATGTAAAAAGATACTACAGATTATTCTGGAGCAATATTGATGGCATAGAGTCATGGGTTTGAGTAGAATATCTTTTGGTGAAGAGAACTCCGCTTGTCCTCCTTTCGTCTGAAATTTTGTGTGTATTATATTTTATATTATAAATTTTGTGTACAAAGATATTAACAAATTAACAAATATCCTTCTAAATGACGCACAATGAAGTGAAGTGATCCTATGTTGATGTTGTTTATTTTAAAAGACCTATCTAGAATGATTCATTCCAAAACGCCATTTTGAATAAATAAAAATATCTAAGAATTTAAGACATAACATATGTGCAGAAGACCCTTTAAACTTTAAGCAGAAATTATCTATCACAGGATGTATCATTTCTTAGTCAACAAAAACTGTCTTGGATGCAGTTTATATCTTTTATTATGGGTTCCATTATCTATAAAGATATATTTAAAACAGTTCACCTAAATTCTAAAGAGCAGTTGTGGATACATGACGAAACAGATATTTTAAATACAGTTTTATTTATCATCTGATTGTTCCTGATTCAAGATGTATCACAAAGTTATGGCTTCTATGGCTTCAAGCATCCAACATATTATTTTTAATAATTAAGCATACATCTTTGTCCAGTTCTAATCTAATATTAGCTACCAGAAATGATCGCGTTGAAATAGTTTGTAGCACGACAGCATTTTCAAATGAAATTTTCAGACGTGAATAGAGTGTCTTATTTTTTTGGAACTTTGAGCAGAAATGATCTAACGCAATACGTGTGATTGCTAAGTCGATAAAATCTTTCTTATGTAAAAGTTGTCTCATATATTACGGCTTCTATTACATCTAAAGAAGTTATCAAAAGAGACGTAATATAGCTATGGACAATCTTTTAAACTTAAAGCAGAAATAATCTATTGCAAAACGTATCTTAACTTAGTTGCAAAAAAAACTTTCTTGGGTGTAGTTTGTCTCATCTTTTAGGGATTTCTTTACCTCTAATGAACTATGCCAAAAGTTCGATGTATTACTACTAGGACTAAACCTAGATAGAAACTGTTTCAAATGATAAATAAAACTGCACTTATTATATAAATATGAATATTCTATGAACATATAACTACAGAATAGGTTTAATTGGTTGGATTCGTGTCATAACTTTGTAATGCATCTTGAATCGGGAATTTTATCAACTGAAAAATAAACTGAACTTTGTTAATATCAATCATACCTACGTTGTTTAATTGCGCAATTAAAAGTTTAATCTTATGCATCATCAGAAATAAATATCACTCGTAGAACATTTTAAAACGAAATCATTAAAAAATAACACTAAAACTTTGATTATATACAAATATTGAAATAAAACAGTACAATTGGGAGGCTACTGTGTGGCAAAACATGTTGCAGTGTTCAACAATAAATGGGAAACCCTCCCAAATGTATTAAAGAGTTTCATCATGTATCCGCCTCATCAATTCAATAATATACAAATATTTTCTCCTTGATAGTAAGCATATATAAATAAGAAACAAGCAGTACTGCCTAAGTGTGCCCTCATTTACCATTGTTGTCTTTTAAAGTAGATTCAGAACCTTTGTACACTCATTCTGCAACTGAAAAATGTCCTCATCATTACTGAACAAGTTTGAAGATTATCTTTCTGAAGATAATATCTCCGTCAGTCTGTTTATATGATAATTCTTATCTTTCAGTTCATTTCGCCAGCTAATCTTCGCCTTTTTAACATTACTTTGCAGTCGACTTAAAAAAGAATCTTTCTTCAATGATTTTCCGATAGTCCTCCACTTCACTTTTTAGTTTGGAAAGTTTGTTGCTATCTTTAGACTTCTTCTCTTTACTGCCGTTTTTGTGCTGAATGTAAATCCTCGATGAACATTTTCAGAAGTGCCCCACACTTTTCCTGCGTAAGGCTATTCAACTTCTTGTGGTTGGCAAACAGCCTCTGGATGAACATCGCTTTCGTTGGCAGCTTATCTGTTTGTCTATTCGACGTTGCAACTTTAGACTGCTTTTCAACAGACTTAACCCGGCTTTATGCAGCATTTAAAAATTTTCAGTTTTTTGCAGTAACTCATTATGCTTATTCCTCTGGTCCTTCAGCTCTTTTAAGTGTACGGCCTTTAGATCATCGACATCTTTCTTGTGCACGTCCTCCAGCTTATGGACTTGAGACTTCACCGTCGCCAGTTTGGTCTGCAGCTTATCTTCGATTAAGCCGTTTATTTTAGCTTCCTGTAGATCCTCTTTAAGGCCTGTAGGGTTCCTGCTCGGCCGTCCTCTTCTCCATTTTGAACTGATAATAACTTAGTATGCTCTTGTTCAATCTTATACTTACTGCTTTTCACCATTTGTAATTCTTGCATCTTCCTGTGCTCCAGTCTTCACAATTCCTCAACACATCGTTGTAAGTCCTCCACCAGCTTGCTGGTTTCAGATGTCAACTCTTCCTCTTGATGCAGCAGTAAAGTTAATCTGGATTCTAAGGTCGAACTTACTTTCATTAACTCCCTGTTTTTACAGTCCTTCTGTAAATCTTCTTTATAAGTGATGATTTGGTAATGTTGGTGCTGAAGTTGATTTACTTGCATGAGATTGTGTTCTTTAAACAGCTTTAGAATTCTTCCATGACACAATACTAAGTACAAATGTCGTCTATTAGCAATTTAATTTACCCCACCTAAAGTTATATAAGTAGTGCTCAAATTTGTTTAATTGATCCATTTCCTGAAATCAATTTTTATTAAAATTCTCAAAATTTTTGTAGGCCCAAATGATTTTTTAAGCTATTGGTCTATTGCACTGATGAGCTATTTATAGAAAGTACCTAAAAGCATAATGAACTGTATGCTGGTGTGATATTTGGACATGGTAGTTTACCTTCCATCAACGGAGATGTTCAACTGTTGATCATTTTGTAATATAGAAATAACACAATTTACACTTGGTTTGTGTCACTGTGAAAATAAAATAGAAATAACACAATCTTCGCTTGGTTTGTTTCAACGCGAGTTACATGAGAAATTAATTCAAGAAATGATAATTTTGTGTCTGCTATCTAAAATTCTTACGCTAAAACCTTTTTCTACGGTATTTTTTGACATGGAGAGTCCCTATGATGATACTACATGGCAAAATAAGATTCTGAGAACATTATCCTAGTTATGTAATGTTCTCAGAATTACAGTATTCTTTCTAGGAAAGTGTTGGCGCAATATTATAAGATGTATACACAAGTAAATGGTATTCTTAGTATGACATTATTCATGTTTGCAATAACGGGTATTATTTGTACTGTATTGAGTCTTAAATCATTTCTTTCAAAGCCCCTAATCAATCAATTAAGAAATCTTACATAACATAAAAAACTTAAATCTGCAATGACGTTATTTTTGACAGTACTTACAGGAAATCATGTACTATCTCTAACCTAATAATACTATAGTTCTAATAACAAAATAAGCACAAAAATTTATGTTTATGTCATAATCTTAAATCTTATTTGTGACATTTATAGCCAAGATACATTTCTCGTTATTCCTGAATGAAACGGCAGATTTATAATTGCCACTCAAAAATTCACACCGCACACACTTAATTTCCTCTTGGTGAAAGAGAACGAGCGTAATTATCTAATTATCATCTAAAGTTCAGTCGGTGGGGTTTTGGAAAAATTGACGGCCAATTAATAAATTAAACGGTTTCACTTTCTCCGCAAACATGAATCGGACAGGTCGGTATGAGATATCAGGCATCAAACTAGGTACGGATTTGCAATATTTTATTTTTTTGCAAAGTGAAAAACGTGTGAATTTTGACGATGCACATGGGAACAAGTGTTTTTTTTGTTTTGTTTGAGGTAATTAATAAGAGTATGTCAGAGATGGAAAGCAAACATGTTCTGGCAGTAATGGTACTGTAATTATATCTCTGTAATTAATAGTGGTGTTTTATTTCGTTTATTTAACCGGAAGGCTGTTCGGTTTTAGTAGATTAAGTTATTCCTGCTTTTTATTCTAGTGTTTGTAATTATTATAAGATTCTAATACAATTAAATGCAAAAGTTACCTTCAAATATGTATTTAGTAAAAACAATTGCCATTTTTCAACTAGGAACAAAATGGCCGCCGTCCAAACATAAACATTGCGAATGAAAATGCATAGTATTAGAAAATTATAAAAAATATAATTCATTCATCATAAAAACAGTTTTACAAGCTCAGGATATTTTAAGAAATAATGTGTTTGTAATATTTAATAAAAACAATTGCTATTTTGTTACTATAAACAAAATAGCCGCCATTGAAACTGTAAACAACACGAATGCAATTGCAATCAAAGTTTTGATAATTGTAAAAGATATAATTCTTCATAGAGATAGATTTAAAGGCTCATGGTGCCTTAAGACATAATGTGTTTGTAATATTCAAATAAAAAATTGACGTTTTTCAACTAGGAAGAAAATGGCCGCCATCAAAACTCAAAAGTTGCGAATCAAACTAAATCAAAGCTTTGAAAAGGTGTAAAAACTATTAATTCGTCATAGAAATAGCTTCGAAAACTTAATATGATTCATGAATTAATGTATTTTGTAATAAATACTAAAACAATTGCCATTTTTCAATCAAGAAGAAAATAGCCGCCATTAAAACTTTAACCCTGCAAATAAAAATGCAATTAGAGTTTTAAAAGAATATATAACTAACTAGGGAAATGGCTTTAAAAGCTTAAAATATTTTAAGAAATGAATGTAATGAAAACAATTGCCAGTTTTCAACTAAACTAACTAAACTTAACATTGCCAAAAAAATGCATTGTTTTGGAAAATTATAAAAAGTATAATACACTCATCATAGAAACAGCTTTAGAAGCTCAAGATATTTTAAGAAATAATGTGTTTATAATATTTAATAAAAACAATTGCCATTCGTCAACTAGAAAAAAATTACCGCCATATAAACTTTTACATTGCGAATGAAAATCCAATCAAAGATTTGAAAAGTTTTTAAAAATATAATTCATAGTAGAAATAGCTTCATAAGCTTAGGATAGTTTAAAAAATAGTATTTTTGTAATATTTAATTAAAACAATTGCCGGTTTTTGACTAGAAACAAAATGGCAGCCATTAATATTTAAATATTGCAAATAAAAATGCAATTAAACTTTTGAAAATTTCTAACAAATATAATTCAAAATTTTCACTTTCAAGGTTTATTTTTCTTGAAGAAATAATGTGTTTATAATATTTTATAAAATCAATTGACTGTTTTCAACTAGGAACAAAATGGCCGCCATCCAAACTTTTACATCGCGAATGAAAATGCAATCATAGTTTTGAAAAGTTTTTAAAAATATAATTCATGATAGAGATAGCTTCAAAAGCTTAAGATGCATTAACAAATAGTATGTTTGTAATAGTTAATAAAAACAATTGTCAGTTTTTAACTGGAAACAAAATGGCCGCCATTAAAATTTAAATATTGTGAATAAAAATGCAATTAAACAATTGAAAATTTCTAACCAATATAATTCATAATCAAAATCACTTTAAAAGTTTTTGGTGCTTGAAGAAATAATGTGTTTATAATATTTTATAAAAACAAACAACATTTTTCAACTAGGCACAAAATGGCCGCCATTCAAACTTTTACATCGCGAATGAAAATGCAAACAAAGTATTGAAAAGTTTTTAAAAATATAATTCATGATGGAAATAGTTTTAAAATCTTAGGATAGTTTAAAAAATTGTATTTTTATAATATTTAATAAAAACAATTGCCGGCTTTTGACTAGAAAAAAATGGCGGCCATTAAAATTTAAATATTACGAATAAAAATGCAATTAAACATTTGAAAATTTCTAACAAATAGAATTCATAATTAAAATCACTTTCAAAGTTTTTGGTGGTTGAAAAAATAATGTGTTTATAATATTTTATAAAAAGTAATTGCAATTATTCAACTAGGAACAAAATGACCGCCATTCAAACTTTTACATTGCGAATTAAAAAGCAATCAAAGTTTTAAAAAGGTTTTAAAAATATAATTCATGATGGAAATAGTTTTAAAATCTTAGGATAGTTTAAAAAATTGTATTTTTATAATATTTAATAAAAACAATTGCCGGTTTATGACTTGAAAAAAAAATGGCGGCTATTAAAATTTAAATATTGCGAATGAAAATGCAATTAAACTTTTGATAACTTGTAAAAAATGTAATTTATAATTAAAATAATGTTTATTCCTTTTGTTGCTTGTAGAAATAATGTATTTATAATATTTTATAAAAACACTGCCCATTTTTCAACTAGGAACAAAATGGCCGCCATCCAAACTTTTACATCGCGAGTGAAAATGCAATCAAAGTTTTTAAAAGTTTTTAAAAATATAATTCAAGATAGAAATAGCTTCAAAAGCTTAGGATGCATTAAGAAATAGTATGTTTGTAATAATTAATAAAAACAATTGTCATTTTTTAACTGGAAACAAAATGGCCGCCATTAAAATTTAAATATTGCGAATAAAAACGCAATTAAACATTAGAAAATTTCTAACAAATATAATTCGTAATTAAAATCACATTCAAAGTTTTTGATGCTTGAAGAAATAATGTGGCTATAATATTTTATAAAAACAATTGACATTATTCAACTAGGGACAAAATGGCCGATATTCAAACTTTTACATTGCGAATGAAAATGTAATCAAAGTTTTGAAAAGTTTTTAAAAATATAATTCATGATGGAAATAGTTTTAAAAGCTTGGGATAGTTTAAAAAATTGTATTTTTATAATATTTAATAAAAACAATTCCCGGTTTTTGACTAGAAAAAACATAAAATAATAAAATTTAGGTATTGCGAATGAAAATGCAATTCAACTTTTGAAAACTTATTATTATTTTTTCAAGTATTCTTGCTATTACTTCACCCGGTTTGCTTTTTAATGTGATAATAATTTCTGACTATCTCGATAATTTTCGCTTATCTTCATACAAAATTCCTTCCCTGAACCTTTTTTTGACTTCTATACCTCTATTTTTACTTCTTTTCGTATCTCTTTGTATTCTTCATAATCTTCGTTTTTGTTAGTGCTCAAATATTTTTTCCAGCTTTCTTTCTTATTTTTGATTTATGCTTTTATTTTCTCGAACCACCACTTGTTTTCTTTCTATATTTGTTGCCTATCTTGTTCTACAACTTTTCCTTGCTGCTTCTGTCAAATATTTTTAGAATATTGTCCATGTTTTATTATTGATATATTATTTATAAGTTGTATACAGTATTATAAGTTATGAATTTTTCTGTTGGGAAATAATTTTATTTATTATTATTATTATATGTTATAGAGAAAAGGGGATAAATGAGAACCTTGAGGTACCACTTACCAGCCCCTATCGTATACTTCTTGTATGTCTAAAAATAGTACATCTATTTTTTGACCTCAAGGTGTCCAGTTTACATATTAAAATTTAGGATAGAAAGATGAAGCATGGTTGACTTTTTCGGAAGGAAATGGATTTAATTTAAAGTTAAAGCAAGAGTTTTTGTTTAATTTCAAAAAGTGTTTCTATGATGAATGATGATGAATATTTTTCATAAGTGGATATTAAATTATTAAGTATTGTGGCAAAATCATAAATTTTGATATTCTTTTAAAGCTGCTTTAAAAGTTGCGAAATCTATAATGTAATATATTCACTTACATATAAGCCTAATATTTAGTTCTCACTTCTGAGTACTGAATTTTTCATTTGATTCAATTAACTAATACTATAATCTTCGATATATAATTGCACGAAATAATTTATATTATATAATTTTCACATATTTCACCTTATAAGCATCGTCGTAAATCCATTTCATGAAGTGTATGGCGATATTAAATAATGAACCTCATGCCTCATACACCTCCGTAATACCAAGATTTACGACGACAATACCGGTGGTCATAATAAGTAGTAATGATCTGCGGGCGAACGTAAATCACGAGGGCATTCGACGTTTTTAGTCGAGGATCATTTGGATTGTGGCCGTTCCGCAGCCAGGAAATGCACAGGCATTAAAGGATTTCCTTTTGTTGCAGGGCCTGCTGTCGGCGAATTCTGTCTGTTGGTGGAACAGCGCATTAAATGGGGCTACGAAAAGTTTGGTCTACAGGGGATACGTCAGCCCCGGAGCCATCCTTGTCGGATCTGAACCGTGCGCTTTGGAAGTGCTCAGGGGCGCGTGGGCGAGGAGGGTCCTCCAGCCACCCCCTGGATATCAAATTGTTAGTTTGGGTAAGTAAAAATACATACATAACAATATTCAAGATTTATATTATATTTAAAATTTATTATTATTAAAAAAATCATCGTGTTGGAAACTTCTACTTCAATATACATACTTAATCACAAAATAAACAGACTTTTTACTTTATTTTATATAACAGATTTTTATTTATTTAGTGACCAATAAAAAGTGTGTTTAATTTGTGATATAATCAATGATTTAACAAAACACATTTTGAAGTAAACCTTGAGCAGAAATTACGTTTAATTATTAGCATATCATCTAATAGATTTATTTAACGATGTCACTAATTGAATTTTTACGTCAGTTCAAGGAAAACTCGAATTTCTGACGTTATTTACTTTTACACAGCGTTAATATTGATGAGCATCCGTCGAATATAATGTAAATACAGGAAAACCATTTTCTATTTTCTAAGAATGTAACTGTGCGAATTTGCATTTTCTATTACAGTGAAGGTTATTAATAACCCTCTTTTTCTATATTAATTAGAAATTGCAATATAATCGCCGCCAATAAAAACAAACAATAATTATTAATGGCGCACATAAACAATTATGAATTTTTTCGACTCTGTAATCTTCGGCGGAGAGAAAGCGCAAATAATTGTAATGGGCAGGGATGGAAATGCTAATGAATGCGTTAATTGCTCACATCCGGATCTAATGAGATACTTCCGGATTTGACGTACTGATAAAAACGGGTGTGATATGTGTGTGCGATATGCCACACACGTAGATTTTGATCATTTTTGATTAATTAGGTTTTTGTAATTATATACCCGCGGGACGTAATTGCGGAAGTCGTTATTTTGGGCAAAATTGATTTTTAATTTTTTCGATTGTGCGTTCACTCACTTAAAATTTCACCGATTATTTTTTTTATTGATTTATAAGTGGTATTATTGTGAAATAATCTCTTAATTCTTGTTCCAAAAATATGATTTTATAACATTAATAAAATATCGCCTTTTGGGAACGGGTTTGTCTATATATACTTTTTTAATGTGAAGACTATCAATTTACTGTTATGTATTAAAAAACAAAGTAATACAGTTGTATATTATTTTTTATGTAAATATAAGTGGATAACTATTCCATCCTCTTATTATTATGAACAACTATTTTTTTTAAATAAAATGTATGAAAGTTAGATCGTTTTAATGAATAAATGCTTATTTAATTGTATTAAACTGGAAAAAGTTACTAAATAATGTGACAATGCAATTAATAAACCTCTGCAGACACGTGTTTCGACTATTCCATCTCATCACTACAGCTATAATGATAGCTTCGCTTGCTTACAAAGAATATAAAGTTTATGTTTAAAGATTATATTTAAAATCTTAGCATTTTTTTTACACATGCAAAAAAATTACGTATCTTTAAAACACATGTAAATGTGAAATAAAATCTTTACAATTTCAAATATTCATTTACTCCTGTAGAATAATTTGTTTATCATTTTATTTATATTCATTTCATCAACAGTTTTTATTGTTTGGTAGCGATAAATCAAATTAATTATCTGACATAAATAACATTCAATTTAATGCAATTAACTGCACAATGGAGCCACCTAATCATACTCTCAACACCCTTTCACAAAACTCCAACTGATAAGGTCGTCACTCCTCTAATAAACTGTTGGTCATCTTTGAAATATCAGGGTTTTTCGAAAGTCACCAGGAAGAGACTCCGCCGAGTAATTACTGCAACGCCGGAAAAACCGAATAGCCGAGTAATCGACAACGCCTAGAATGTAATAAAAGTTTTATGTTCATGCGTCTTCTTGCAGACGTAAATTAAATGTAATGCTTGTAAATATCCTCCTGCAAATTGTAAACATACCGAATCGTTTTAATGGATGTAATTAGTATAAATTACGGAGAAATAATTGGTGTTGTAAACAAATTATGTTGTCTTAATACAAAATTTCTAAAGTAACGATAAAAATTTAATCAATTACGTATTAATTTAATAAATAAAGATTAGTGCTTAAAAATTAAATGTTTAATTTAATTTTTTAGCTTTATTCAATGTGCTAACAAAAATGGTCTAAATTTAAATACGTGTTTTTAACAAGTTGAATAAAATGGAATCATTTAATATATTTCCAAACCATTAAAAAGCATTTGACAGTTTCCTAAAGATGGAATCATTTTGTTTAATCTGTTAATTTTTTGACAACAGTTTAAAAAGCGAAACTATTAATTTGATATTATTTTTAAACAATTGGAAAAAGAAAAATTGATACAGAATTTATTTAGAAACACTAAAAACAGTATCTACAACTATATATTTTAAACAGTTAAATAGGAAGAATTCCAAAATTTCCAAAATAGAAGAAAACAATATAAAGTTGAAAAAAACTGTTAATATTTTTTAAAACAGTTTAAAAAATTGGCAACTTGTCAAAAGAGAAATATGAAAAATTCAAAATGTTAATTTATTTCTTTTAAATACAAGAAAACGAAAAATTTTTATATTTTCAAATATTTTTTGAATTGAACAAATTAATTAATTAAAAAATGTAAAAGCAAAAAAATTTTAAAAGCAGAAAAGTAAATAATTTTGATTGTCATAGAAAAAATTTCAAACCTTTGAAAAAGAAGTAATCTAAAATTTCAAATGAGCAAAAATGAAAAAGTTAATATTTATAATTAATTGAGTTTAAAAATAGTAATTTAAAGTAAATTAATACATTTGAAGAATTGAGAAAAAAGAGAGTTTAAAACGATTGTTAATATTTTGTTAAGTTTAACAAATTGTCAATTTTTGGAAATTTAAAAATTAAAATTGTATATTAAAAAAGCTGTTAATATATTCCAAATCAGTTAAAATATAAAAATTTTGAAAAACGAAAAATATAAAAAATAATTTGTTAAACAATTGTAATTGCAAAAGCAAAAAAAAAATTAAAATACTTTAATAGCAGAAAAAACAATGTAGATGTGGCAGTATATAATTTGAGCAGTTGAAAAAGAGCTAATTTAAAATTTGAAAAAAGCAAAGAAGAAAAAGTAAGAAAAATTGTTGAACCATTGAGTTTAAAAACAATAATTTAAAGAAAATTAACAATTCAAGTTCAAAAAAGCTGTTAATATTTGTTGAAGCAGTTCAAAATTTGTAAAAAAATGAATTTAATAAATGATATTTATTGTGATAGTTATAATGACAATGATATTTTCAAATAGAAATAACAATTCCAATTTCAGTGCCAATAAATATGACAACGACAACAACAGCGACAAGCATAAGAAATATAATAATTATGAAAATGGAACTGACAATGAAATTGACAATGTGGTGACATTGGAAGTGACAATGACAATACTATTGACAATGATTAAAAATTAGCCTATAAAATTAAACTTCTAAAAACAAGTGTAAATAATATGAATAGTAAGATATATGATAATCTTTAGACAAATCAAAATTAAAGCTGATAATAAATTATGGCTTCTACTTCGTTAAACAAGTTATAGTGTTTTATTCAACTAATAATAAATTAGCCATCATAGAAATTTTGACGTAGCGATATTTATCTATCAACAAAAGAATTTAAGTAACTGTGATATTGTAAAGTTTATAAAAATTATTATTTACCTGAAAGTGATGTTTTAGATTTGACTAAATCAAACTGTTGTTAAACTGTCAATGACAATACAAATAACAATGATAATAACAGTGACAATGACAACGAAAATTACTGTAACATAGCAATGATATTGATAGTGAAAATTACAATTACAATAATATTAAGAATGATAATATAAATTAAAATGACATAACAATGACAGTGACAATAATTACGACCACAAAAATGGCAATAACAACAACAACGGCAAATATAAGAACAATAATAGTGGCAATATAAATGTAATAAATTCCTTTACGTTGTAGAGAATTATCTGATAATTATAAAATAGAAATTAGTTAATAATAGTGGTAATGGAAGTGAAAATAAAATTGACGATAACTATTGCAATGATAGCAACGCCGAGAATGACAATAAAAATTACAAAACAATAACAGATTAAAGTAATAATGATAACAGTCAAAATGGCGAGCAGCAGACTGTGAGTGAATTGTGTGCTCCTGAGAATTCTAAATTTTCACAGTTAAATAGTCGCAATTTATTTAGTTCAAGTGAATTCGTGTATAACATAACATCTGGATAATATAGTGCGGAAGGTATTAAATCATAATACATTTAACAACAGTAATTAATACCACTTTCATTATGGTTTTAACACGAGATCAACGAGAGGAAATTAAATCGTTTATTGACGTAGTAATAAAACAATTGTGGACAGACACAGCATTTATAAAAACTATCGCTGATACCGTCTCGGACGAAATATGTTCATCGATTAACAAAAAGTTTATCGAATACGAAGAACAGCTGGCTGCAATAAAATCGGATATTGCAAACATTCAACAAATACAGGCTTTTAATGAGGCGGAAATAAAGAAGCTGAAAACGATAAATGACAACTATGTAACCAGAGAAAAATATGATCACTTGGAACAAGAAACAAAGAGGAATAATCTACGAATATTTAAATTACCTGAGAAAGAAAACGAAAACACGAAAAAGGAAGTAATGGATCTTATAAACAATAAAATGAACATTCAGTTATTGGACAGTGATATAGAAGTGTGTCACCGAATCGGCAAATACAAGGGAAACAATACAAGGAGTGTGTACTTAAAACTAAACAATTTCAATATTAAGCAAAACATATATAAACGAAAAAAACTACTAAAAGGTTCTGGTGTAGTGTTAAAAGAAGATCTAACTGAATCTAGGATTAAGCTGATGGAAGAAGCTATCAAAAAGTTTTCATTGAAAAATGTGTGGTCTGATTTAGGAAGTATTTATATTAAAACAAATAATATAATAAAAAAAGTTAATACATTAACTCAACTAAATCAATTGTAATTGCATTAAAATTAATGTCGTCATTAATTTCAATGTTAATGGGATACTTAGGATAATTAAGATTAAGTTAATTTCTCTTATTTCTAAAAATATTTGTTTAGATTTATTTTATTGGTTTTATTTTAGACTGAATTAGTTTAATTTTCATAGTTGGTTTAGTGATAGAATTCTTTTAGGTTTCACACTTAATTAAGATATTTCTTTTATGGAAGAATTTTTAAGTGAATCTGATGAGCGGGAAGAGATAGATACTAAAGTATTGGAAAATATCAATATATTAAAAGACGTTGTTACTACTAATGGATTTTCAATCATTCATTTCAATATTAGAAGTTTAAGGAAAAATTTTAATGAGCTACTGGCTTATATAGAAATGTCAGAAGTAAGTTTAGATATAATAGTTTTATCAGAAACTTGGAATGTTGAGGTAAGTAACTATAATATTGAAAACTATAACTTATATTATAATCATTCAAAAATAAATCAGAACGATGGCGTTGTAATATATGTAAAAAATAATATAACTGCAGATGTATCTACTGAGTTATTAACAGAGACAAATATTATCAAACTTAGTTTAATTATTAATGGCACTAGTGTAGGAATTATAGCTTCATATCGTCCACCTAGTATAAATCCAATTACATATATAAACGAAATAGGTAACCTTCTAAAAAAATCTACAAATGATCTTGAAATTTTCATGGGGGATATCAATTTCAATATAAAATGCAATAATGACAATATTGTATCGTTGTATTTAAACATGATGTACGAAAATGGATTTATTTCATACATAAACAGTTATACAAGAATACAAGCGGATTCGAATAGTTTACTAGATCACATATTTTTAAGGAAGAAAGTATCATGTAGTCTGCCCCTGATAACTCCAGCTGTCATTGAAACTTGTTTAACAGACCACTTTACTACCTTCATACATTTTAACAATCTGGACATTCCTGAAAAAAAGAATGAATCTAACATATATAAAGTAATTAATTATGTTAAGTTAAAATATATACTATCAAACGAAAGCTGGAATGATGTAATAAATAGTAATGACATAAATATAGCATACAACATATTTATTAAAACACTACAGCAAGCTATTCTTGATTCCACCACAGAAAAATATGTAAAAATAAAAAATTTAAAAAAATAAAACCCTGGATTACTGAGAGTATAATTAATTCTATACACCATAGAGATATTTTGAAGAAACGATTAATAAAAAATTATACTGACGATCTAAAGTTGGAATTTACAAGATATAGGAACAAACTAAACACATTAATAAAAAACGTTAAAAATAACTATTACAAACATCAAATAGAAAATAACAAAGGAAACTACAAAAGAATTTGGGAACAAATAAACCATATAACAAACAATAAACCTAAAAATAAAAAATTAGAAAATATGAAAATATTTGATCTCGCAGGTAAAACCTTATTAAATAATAATAAAGACATTTCAAACACATTTAATGAGTATTTTATTAATGTAGGAAATACAATGGCAAGTAAAATTGAAAAAAATATTGAGCATATTTGTGATAATGGACCCACTGTTCAGTCATCATTATTTTTAAAACCCGTAGATGTAACTGAAATAATAACTTATATATCAAAATTGAAAAATAACTCTTCTCCAGGAGTTGATGGAATATCGGTTAAAACAATAAAAAACATCCATCTCTATATTATATATCCTCTAAAGCATATAATAAATCTAGCTTTTGAAAACGGTGAAATTCCTTATGACTGGAAAGTATCAGTAGTTACCCCTATTCATAAATCAGGCGACCAGAGGAACATGAACAATTACAGGCCAATTTCTGTTATTTCAAATTTTTCAAAAATATTTGAACAAACTCTAAAAGTAAGATTCGTGTCATTTTTAAATCATAACAGTATTATCTCTACAAGCCAATTCGGATTCAAAAAGAATGTTAGTACCCAAGATGCAATCTTGAATTTTATTGAAGAAATAATTCCAAACTTGAATAATAACAAAAGGGTCCTAGCAGTCTTTTTGGATCTAGCCAAAGCATTCGATACTGTATCACATGATATTTTATTTGAAAGACTTGAAACAGCAGGAGTTAGAGGTAAACCTCTGAAACTTTTCAAAAATTACTTAAGCGATAGGACACAACAAGTAAAATTTAATAATTGTGTAAGTGCACCACTTAAGGTTACTATGGGTATTCCACAAGGAACTGTTCTCGGTCCAATTTTATTTTTAGTATACATAAATAATATTCTGTATATCAATGATTTTCGGGGTCACATATTATCATACGCGGATGATACCGCCGTAGTATTTACAGGTAATTCATGGGAAAATACATATAAGACTGCTGAAGCAGACTTATACAAATTACAATGCTGGCTTAATGACAGTCTTTTAAGTTTAAATACAGAAAAAAGCAAATTTCTAGCTTTTACAATCTTGAGTGCTGATCAACCAAAACAACTGTATTTAAACATTCATAAACATAATTGTGATAAACAATTATGCAATTGCCCAAAAATTGAAAAATGCCCATACATTAAATATTTAGGGGTTATGGTTGACCAACACTTAAGATGGAAACATCATGTAGATTACATTATCAAAAAAATGAGATTAATGATTTCAAAATTTTATCAACTTAGAGATATACTTAGTAGGAGTGTACTGTTACTTGTCTATTACTCCATGGTTGAATCTATATTAAGATATTGTCTATTAATATGGGGAGGTTTATTCAATAATATATTAGAGAAGCTACAAGTTGTACAAAATTCTATTATTAAAATTATGTTCAAAAAAGATTGGCTCTGCCCTACGAAAGATGTCTATATAGAATCTAGACTTTTTAAAATTAGAACTATGTATATTTATCAAAGTTTAATCTGGTTGCATAAAAATAAACACAAGTACAATAAAATAAATAACACCTATGCTACAAGGGGAATGGAGAATTATAATTATGTTATACCAATCATTAAAAAGTCCCATCTTCAGAGATTTATATTTTTCTTAGGTCCCAAATTATATAATTTAACGCCACATTTCCTGAAACATATTGAGTCCACAAAAGTATATAAAAAGGAATTAAAAAACTACCTTGAATCAAATTATGATGTGTTGGTAAATATTTTTTAATAATTGGAATGATTTATTGCATTTATGAAATTTAATAATATATGATGCATATTATAGTTGCTTTCCAAACAATTCTACTTATTTAATTTATTCAAAGTAAAATTATTTAAAAATATTTTATTATCTAGTCTCGACTATCAACTTAAAATTCATGTATTAGTTTTAGTAATAATAATAAGAATAACAGAGCTGTAACTGGCCTACGGTGCTGATCACAATACAATCATTAATGATTAGGTGACTCACTGTGGGTTAGTAACTCACATAATTATTTTTATTAGAATATAATTTAATTATAATTTCTAAATGTAATATGTGCATGTAAATTTAGAAGTAAATAAATTTGAATTTGAATTTGAATTTGAATTTGAACAGCAACGACAAGTAAGATCAATAACATTGGTTATGGAAATGGCAATATTTAACAATGACTATTGCAATTCTAACAACAATGATGGTGACAACAAAAATGACAGGAACAATATTAGCAATAGTGATTTTGGCAATGATAATTACATTGGAAATGATATTGACAATGAAAATGAAAATAACAACAACAATGGTAAGGACAATCACTACGACAATAAAAATAACAATGACAACAACAACGACAAAGATAAGAACAATAACAATAATAATGGAAATGACAATAAAACTGACAATGACAATTATAATAAAAATGATAAAATCAATGACAATGACAATCACACCGACTATAGCATTAATAATAACAAATATAATGATGTGAAAATTAATAGAACAATTAAAATGTCATTGCAGGATATATCAAAAATATGAATATAATTAATTGTAAAATTTAGAAAAAAAAAATTAAAATAATTAAGAATAAATTTTCATAATAAATAAACCATCACAGAAATTGTTTGGTGGTGATAAAACTGATATTGAAAATAACAATATTATCAAATTAAATGACAATAATATTGACAATGATAATGAAAATGACAACAGTGACAGTTAAATGGTCAATGACAACAGAGCAACGGAAGGGGTGAGAACAGTAACAATGGTAACTGAATATTTGAGACTTAGTTGTTGAATGTTCATATTCCTAATCACCACGAAAAGTTACCAAACTGATTAAGAAATAACAATGGTAATGGAAATGGCAATACAATTGACAATGACTATTGCAATGATAATAACAGCCACAACGATAACGAAAGAGACAACAAAAATGACAGTAATCAATAATAAAAAAAGGTAATGATATTGACAGTGACAATTACAATGGCGATGATATTAACAATGGAAATGAAAATGAAAATAACAATAGAAGCTATAATGGCTACGATAAAAAAACAACAATGACTACAGCAACGATAGGAATAAGAATAATAACAATGGTGGTGGAAATGACAATAAAATTGACAACGAATATTGCAATGATAACATCGACAATGGCAATGAAAAAAACAAACACAGTAATACTACTAAAGATAAAGATAATGATAATGACAATGTCAACGACAATTATATATTACAATAGAAATGACAATACCAATAAACATGACAAAGGATAAGAACAGTAATAATAATAACGAAACTGACAATAAAATTGACAATGCCAATTGTCTTTTAAAAAGCGACATTTCTCTTTCTCTTTGATTGAATCAAATAAACTTATTACATAAATGAACAAAAAAATGTCAATGACAATGAAAACAACAATGACAATGACAATGCAAATGACTAGAAAAATAATAAAGATAATGGCAATGATGTTGATAGTGAAATTTACAACAATAATAATATTGACATTGATAATGAAAATAAAAATGACAATAACAACAACAGTAACAATACCAACGACAATTAAAATATTAATTATAATAGCAACGTACAATAAAAATGGTAATAGGTAATAATAAAATTGACAATGACAATTGCAATTATAACAACCGCTACAATGACAAAGAAAAAAACAATAACAGCTATCATGACAAAGTCAATGAAATTGACAATTGCAATGACAATGATAATAAAAACGAAAATGATAATAGCATATTTCTAATTATATTTTATAATTTTGAGGCAAATTGTTTGTGTGATTAGTTTTAAATCAATTTTTCAAATCTCAAGATGCAATTTCTAATTTCCCTAATTTAATTTTGGCGTCTTGTATATTTGTTTCATGATAGAAATTGTTGTCAATTGTTTTTATGTAGAATACAAAATACACTATTTCTAGACGTGCTTGTGATTTTAAGGACAATTGTTTATGTGATTAATTTTTAACAATTTTTAAAATTTCTGAATGGAATTTTCAATGTGCCTAATTTCATCTCGGAGTGTTTTATTTTTCTATCGATATGAAAACTATCAATTCTTTTTATAAAGAGGGCAAAATATACTATTTTTAGACGTGTCTTGTGATTTTGGGAGCAATTGTTCATCTGGTTAATTTTTAACAATTTTTTAAATCTCTGAATGGAATTTCTAATTTCCCTTATTTAATTTTGGAGTGTTGTATTTTTGTTTCTTGATGAAAATTGTCAATTGTTTTCTAGACGTTTTTTGTCATTTCAAATATTGACAATAACAATTAAAATGACAATGACAATGATAATAATAACAACTGATAATAACAATGATAACAACAGCGACGATGACAATGACAATGTCAAGAATAATAACAATCATAAAAGCAATGGCAATGATATTGATAGTTACAACAATATTGACAATGTTAATGAAAATAAAACCGACAATAACAATGGCAGTGACAATTCCAACGAAAACCCTAATGACAACGATAATGATAATGATGATAAGGGTAAGAATAATAACAATTGTAATGAACTAGACAATACAATTGAAAATGACAATTGCAATGATAAGAATAAGGAAAATGATGAGAACAATAACAATAATAATGACAAAGGCAATAATATTGACAATGACAATCACAATGACATAGATATTAACAATTAAAATGAAAACGACAATAAAAATGGCAGTGACAATGACAACGACAATTGAAATACCAACAACACGAGCAACCATAAGGGTAAGAACAAAAATAATGGTAATGTAAATAACAATAAAATAGGCAATGACATTTGCAAAGATATCAACAGCGACAAAAATGAAATGAACAATAACAGTAATAATAACATAGGGAATTATATTGACAGTGACAATCACAATATCAACGATAATGAAAATGACAATAAAAATGCCAGTGACAATGCCTACGACAACAAAATTGACAATGACAACAACAACAACAAGGATAAGAACATTAACAATGCTAATGGGGATGGTAATAAAATTAACAATAACAAATACAATAGTAACAATAATGGAAATGGCCCCTTGCCATATGATAATAGCATTGGCAGTGACAATAATAAAGACAATACAAATGATAATCACAACAGCACAAACGATAGGGGTAATAATAATAAAAAAGGCAATAAAATTGACAATGACAATTGCAATGATAAAAATAAGGATACTGACGAGAACAACAAAAATCATAATGACAAAGGGAATAAGTTTTGTCATTATAATGACAATGATTTTGACAATGAAAATAAAAATGACAATAACAATGGCAGTGGCAATTAATTAAAATATCAATGATAACAGTAACTATAAGTATAAGAACAATAACAATGGTAATGTAAATAACAATAAAATTGACAATGACAATTGCAATGATATCAACAGCGACAAAAATGAAAAGAACAATAACAGTAATAATGACAAAGGGAATGGTACTAACAGTGAAAATCACAATATCAATGAGATTGTTAATGAAAATTAAATCTACAGCAACAAAAATTAAAAGAACAATAACAGTAATAATGACAGGAATGATACTGACAGTGATAATTACAATATCAATGATATTGACAATGATAATAAAAATGAAAATGACAATAACAGCAATAAGGATAAGAACAATAACAATGTTAATGGGATTGGTAATAAAATTAACAATGATAATTACAATGATAACGATGATAATGGCAATAATGTGATAATTAAAATAACAATTAAAATATTAATGTAGGATATATTAAACAAATGTGAATATAATTAATATTAAGATTGAATTAAACACGATTACTTTGTATAACTTCAAAACTTTTTTATTATGACACTGCGTATTTGATTTGTCGAAACTAGTAACAATAAAAACGTTTCCAAGATATACAAACAAAGTTATCATGTTTTATTCAGTTTATAAAAATGTATAACGAAGTAGAAGCCTTTAACATAAATAACATAATATTAAGATTTAAAACTCAAAACAAATAAAAATTACCATTCATAGTAACTAAACCATTACAGAAATTGTGCGATCACTATGATAAAACTTTCAATTACAATAACAACAGTACCACTGACAATTAAAATGACGAAAACCGTAACAGAAATAACAACAAAGCAATGATATTGATAGTGAATATTACAATTATAATTGTTATTGACAATGATAATGAAAATAATAATGACAATAAGAATTGCGGTGACGATGTCAAAATTCCAATGAGAACAACAACAACAATAAGTGTTAGAACAATAATAATGGTAACTTAAATGACAATAAAACTAACAATAACAACAGCGGCAATAACAATTACCTTGAATTCCTATAAATCATGCTTGGTGTCATATGATTAAATCTAACGACCCAACTGCCAAAGTACTTGCCGTTAGCAATGAAGAGTTTTTTTCCTTATATGAGACCACCTTTATCAAAAGAGATGTGGGCTACTAAAGATTCAAAGGATATAATAGCACTAATGTTTGAGCAGTGAATATAGAAATTACTGGGCTCATAATAAAAGCTTCTCTTAGAACCATAAGAGAAGCTTATATTATGAGCCTAGTGATTTCCATATTGCTATCAAAGATTTAATAGTCAATAAAAATGATGGAGTGTCACGCGCATTGATGTAGTCAATATATGGTATAGTAATATAATAGTAGTACATTGTTTTCAAATGAGTTACAGAAATTTTTTTGTAAATGTAATGAGACAATCTGATCATGATACTTGATGAATAATAGTTTGCAATGAAACTTTAGGAGGTAGCTCATTTTTTTTTTATTTCGTGGTATCTTTTGGTGTTCTTTACGGTTCATAATAATCTGCATGTTTTTGTTTTGTTTTCATACTAGGGTTTCCATTAAAAATGTATACAGTATATTGTATGAATTAAAGTTTTCATCGCAGAAAACAAATTCTATATTCAGCAATATTATGCCATAATTATATCTGAGTACTTAGACAAGTGGGAACCGTAACTATGACTGAAAAGCAAGTCATCCTCATAGGAAATCCCACGTAGCGTGCTTAATATCATAAATAAGACGGCTATTTTAGAAGATTATGTCACAAAAATATAATCGTACTGTAGACAATGTTTCAATGTTCAACATGATCTTATTATATCATAAATTTAGATATACTGGCCAACAAGAAGTCCGCATTTGAATACCATAGAGTATGTTTGGTAAAATTAATAAGAGAATTATATATATAAAGATTTAAAAAAACTATGACAAAACATTTTTTTTAACATTATGCACAGAACAATTTTTATTCCCTGCATAATTGACTATAAATACTTGGAAAAGTTGGCCATGACCAGCTAGTAAGAAATCTTCGTTTTAATCCATTAGAGCATGTTTGGGACATAATGGGATGCCTGTTAAAGCTAAACTTTTTAGCAACCTTCAACTGAAATTCGAGTGCCGCTAATGGTCATTTATGATAAATTAGATGTTAGAACTTCAATCAACAGTTCGAATGCTATGTTAAATTGCAATACATACCAGAAGTATTCATCTGGTCTTAACTTCTTGCTAACTAGTTATAGTTCGAAATTCTCTCTACAAAGCATTATTCATCATTAGATTGTCTCATTACATTTTTAAGCCTTTCTTCGACATCTAAATTCAATGAGATATTATATTTAGACCTCGAAGAAAGGCATATAAATGTAATGATTAATAATGCTTTGTGAGAGAATTTAGAATGTATAACTAGTTAATAAGAAGTTTGTATTTGAATCAAATAAAGCTTGCTTGGAATATAACAGGACGTTAAATCTAAGATTTTTAGCAGCCTTGAACTATAGTTATGGCTGAAATTAGAATACAACTAATAGTAATTTATAATCATAAATTTGATATTGGGTCTTCCATCAAGATCATGAAAGTTTTTTAAGGATGGGAATCATGTTCAAAATAATAACATATGCTATTTTAGGTAATTTTAGATAAATAATGCGAGCATTAATTTGATTTTTTTTAAATTGTACGTTGAAATATTTTGACCTATTAATATTGATCTTCAACGAACTAATATTTATTATAGCTTGTAATTTAGATGATAGCTTAATTAAACAATCTTAATAAATAGTGAAGAACATCATAAAAATCATTACATTCTCGCAAAATTACTTTTCGTGCCATTACGAAGAAAATTCCGCGGAAAAAATTTCCAATTTCGTGCCGATCGCGGCTCGCGATATTTCATAAAACTTTCTCCGTGCCCGGCATGCCGATCGTTTATCTCTATGCCCTTCATTATGCAACTTGTGAGATTATTAATTGCGGATTTTTGCTCACGACGAGATCTCGATGTTTCCGCCGAAGAAACGAAAAAATACGTCGATTTTTTCCTCCCGCAGGGAAAACCGTGAAGAAATTCTGGCCGCGTTCCACTCGATTTCGATCAGATACGCCGCGATAATTCCAGCCAGTTCCCCTTTGGGCTAGCACTTGATTATTTTGACATTTCATTGCGGAAAATTGCCGCATTATCGGTATTATGTCGTTCGGCTTATGCATTATTAATAACGTCGGTTTTTTTATTAGATTTTGTCGTGAGTACTGTAACGGCGCACGAATATTGTTTTATAACGAAGATTGGAAATTGGCGATTTCTGGTTGGATTAGTTCGTGTCTTCCGGATGAAGAACACGTTCAAATCTCTTTAACTCTAATTTTATTATGGTATATAAGAAAACCTATAAGATTTAAATTAAGGTAACAAAGACTTACTTAGATACCTAGAGGTTTTAGTAAATTTTTTATTCCCAGACCTTAACTGTTCTACGTTGATGAGATCCAAAATGTTTTTGACAAGGAAACAATAATTCAAAGTCTTGTTTAGCAAATCACGTGAATTCTTTATACTTTCTAATTTCTCTAAATGATCTAAGCACATTTGTATTTACATTTACTTCCAACGATGACTATATCAAATTAAATGTCCCACATGGTTCCTTTTTTGGCTCGATCTTCTTTATTATTTTTATGAATGGCTTTACAAACTATGTACATTCTTTACTTCCCTTTGAACACACCCTAATCGCAATTAATCAAAAATTCTCACCGAAAGGTGTTTTGGGCGATGAAAAAGCATTAAACAGAACTCCATTAGAATAACATGGGCAAATTTTGCTTGCACCGGCAAATTATACCTACTTTCAGGCAAATCTTAATAAATCAACTAAATTAGTTTATATGAAATAGTTTTTTTTTTGGTAAAGGAAAACACTTGTTATGATCCATATTGTTACTTTTAGTTTCAGTTTCCTTGTTTCGATATATCATTTTCAAAGGATCAAAGTAACAATTTGGAACATTAAGTGTTTTTCTTCGCAAAAATTACATATCTGGTTCCATCAAGAGGGTAGCTCAACAAATATCAACTATATATGAAATAGGTTAGTTACTAATTAATTATGTAGATCAATCTGTTTTGATTCATATTAAAAGGCAAGTTCAATATGAAATATCAGATATTTCCTACAACATACCGAGCTTCAAATTTAAACGTTGTTTACATGAATATTTATTTCCCATTTTAACTAAAACTTCAACATTTTCTCATAATAATTTTAATTTATATTTTCTTGTGGTTGAGAGTTATATCCTGAAAACTTCGCTATTTATTAATTTCCTTAAAGATATACATTATATTTAGATTATTAAAGTATCAAACCAATGATCATAATCACTTTTTATTCGAAATATATATCTGGTTACAAATAATATAGGTTTCTAAGTGTTTTAATCGTGCTAGAAATTATATATTATCCCATTCTTTTTATCTATTGATCGAATGGTTACAAAATACAAGGAGTACAGGCGTCAACAGGGGTTAATCTAATTATCATGTTGCTCACATTTCTCGTCCCCGAGGCGAAACCCCTGCAATTCTGAACGTAGGGTTTGATCGCCCCCGGCGCGCACTTGGACCAGAAGAGAGGTGATAAATGGCGCAGGGGTGTTTACTTTTATTGCACAAGGCAATTTTAAAGCTGCATTTTTATCGGGATACCCATGTGAATTTTAAAGTCCCCTCATGTGTTTTCTGCACAAATATGATGTAGTTTACAATGTTACACAACTATAGATTCTTTTAAAAGTGTGCGACTATTATCAATAAACACTGTGGAATTTAGAATAGCTTATTCTGGTTTTATTATGAATATTATTACTTATGAGGGTAAATTGTTATAATGTCGACTTAACTATTGATATATGAATACACAAAATGACATTTTTGATAATGATTACCGTGTAATCGAAACTAATCACGAAAAGTGTACTAAAAAGAGGTATAAATAAGTTATAAGTTATCTTGATTTTAAAAATTGAAAATGTACCACGAAGTAAACGCCATAAAGATTCAAGAACAAAAGAATATTTTTAATTATTTAAAATAAATGTTTTTATTTTTAAACTATTTAAAATATAATAGGTCCTCAATTTGCATTTTTGGGCTTTCATTAAACAATCTAACAGTTTTTTTTTTAATTATTTAGTTTATTTGGAAAATGTCAGTTTTGTTTTAAAAAATATCAACTTTTTTACCGTCAATTGTTTTTAATGAAGAAGGATGAAGATTTAAATTAAATTACACTTGGTTTGTTTCACAGCAAAATTGCCTAAGGATTTTAAGCCCTTTTTAAGTGTGGTTTCAGATTTATCAAATGAAACATCTGTAAGGTTAACAACTCTAGGGTAGAATTTAACATATTGTACATACCAAACCAAGTGTAATTTAATTTATACCTTCATCAATAATAGTTTAAAATGTTTCACCAAATTATAAATGAAAAAGTCATTCAGAAAAATGAAGAAGGATATACGATGACTTTGTTTTACCACTTTTAAATATTTAATTGTTTAAAAATATTAAGTTTCTTAATTGTTAAAATTTATGAACTATTTATTTATTGAATATTTTTTATTAACCTTTGTTTTGTTTTTCAAGAGTGCGTGAAAAGTAACTTTCTTTTTTACTAAATACTTTACATTCTTAGAAATTCCTAATTATTTTGATATTCAGCTGTTTTTAGAGCACTTTTACTTCTAAGAAATGTTTAATTGTTTATTTTTTCAATTATTTAATTAAGTATTAAGAGTTTTTTTTAAATATATTTTTCGTTTCTTTTCAGTTTCAGTTTTATTATTTTTTTAATATATGTTTTCATTTTCTTCTAAACTGCTCTTGTATATATATTTAATTTTTGTTTCTTCATAACGTTAATGATATAAGTTAGCTGTGTTTTAAAAATATTATTAAGAGTTTTTTATTTGAATTTATTTTTAAATAGTTGAATTCTTCTCAAATGTACAAAAGTTTTTCTTTTTAAATTATATTTTCTAATAAAAATTAATTGTTTTTTTCAACTCTATAATTAACTGATTTTTTTCTTTTGTGATTATTAATTTTTGAGAAATTGGGAATTGTTATATTTATTAATTAAAATTATAGGTTTCTTAGGTTTTTTAATGTTTTTTAATTGTTTTTTAACAATTTAAACTTGGTTTTAAGAAATGTTCAATGGTTTAAAAATATTGACACTTTCTTTTAATATTTTTTAATAGTTCTTAAAATAATAATAGTTTACTTCCTATATTTATTTTTTTAACTTTTCATTTCTTCTTCAAATGCTTTCAATGTTTTTTTTATTGTTGTTTTAAATATTTTTTTGGAAATTTTGTTTCAGCTTGAATTTCTTCAAATATTGAGTGTTTCTTATAAGATATTATTTTTTTAAATTTTGTTATTTGTTGTAAAATATATTACCACTTTCAATTGTTTTTTTTTTCACTGTTTACAATTAACTGATTGTTTTCCTTATTTGTTGTTTTGATACATTTTGAATAGTTCTTATTTTAACTGAAAGGTTTACAATATTTTTCATTATTTTCAATTGCTTCTTTCTACTTTTTATTTATTTTTTATTTCACGAAATTTTTAATTATTCAATTTTTCAATTGTTTAATAAATATTGACAATTTTGTTTACTTTCCGTTTTCCTGTAAACTTTTAATTGTTATTTTTCAATTGATTAAAAAAATATTAACATTTTCTTTTTTATATGTTTTGAATATTTGTTTTTTATTTATTTTTTAAATGCTTTTTTGAAATTTTAGGTTTCTGGGTAATTTCTAATAGCTTCTGCAAAACTATTTAAAAAACATATTAATAGTTTTTTTTTATTTAAATTTTTTTTGTAATGGTTTATATGTTGTGAGTTATATAAATTCTTTCCTTTTTTGGTTTATTTACTTTTTCATAAACATAAACTTTTAATTAATTCTTTAAAATTTTCAATTTTTAAAATAATTTATACAAACGGTTTCTCTTTTACAGTTTTTTTTAACTTAAACTTATATTTATTCAACTGTTTAAAAACATAAAGTTTCACTAAATTATTATTTGTTTTTAATTTTGAATTGTTCAACAATATGAATAGTTTTTTTTTTCTCAGCATTTTGTTTCCATGGAAATTCATAGTTGCTTTTTTTTACTTTCAACTTTTTAAAATGTTTTTTTTTTACTTTTAAGAAATTTTTAATTCTTTAATACAGTATTGACATGTTTTAAAAGTCATTCGATTACTTGTAACTATTTATATCTTTTTAAAGCATATTTAGGAGACATTAACAGTTTTTTTTTAATTTTATTTTTATTTTATGTAATTTCTCTTCAACTGCTTTCGATGTTTGTTTTTTAATTGTTTAATTGAAGTTAGTCACTGTTTACTTCTCTAGAAAATATTAAAAATATCTTATTTGAATTTGCTTTAATTGGTGTGAAATATATAAACGCTCTCCTTTTTTATTCTTTCACTTTTTTAATTATTTTTTTCAGCTATTTATAATAAACGGATTATTTCCTTTGATTTTTGTTTACTATTTGGGGAAATTTTAAATTGTTCGTTTTTTAAAACTATCTAAAATAACGAGTTTCTTTTAAAATGTCGTCCATTGTTTATTTTTACATGGTTTAAAAAATATTAACAATCCCTTTTCAATTTTTCGTTTTCTAATAATCTTAACATTGCATTTTGTTAATAACAATAACTGATTTGAAAGATATTGACAGTTTCTCTTAAATTAAAATTAAAAATTTAAATTAAATTGTTTTATGTTTACTATTTTTAGTAATTACAAAATATTTACAAAAAATATAGGTTTCACACACCGGTCCTTTAAAGTAACCAGCTCATTTACATACACAAATACACGGCGGAAGGACCAGGTGGTCGATAGCCAAACACTACTACTACTATACTATAACAGTTTCTTATTTAATTTTTTTTTAATTGTTTACTTGTATATATAAACTCTTTTCTTTCTATAACTATTTTAATTTTTTTAAATTGTTTACATTGAATTGAATTTTGTTTATTTCAGAGAATGTTTTTATTGAAGTTTTTCATTGTTTCTGTATCAATTATTAAAAGTAAATTTTTGTTTGCTTTGTGAAAACTTAAGTTTTTGGAGGTTTTATAATAAGGATCCCTTTTAAAAACTGCATCGTTTCATCGTTTCTTAACTTTTTAAATTGTTTTTTAAAATATTTAAAAAAAATTAAATTTTTTATTTTTAAATATGTTTTTAACTGTTTTAAGAATGAATTGAAAGTTTATATTGAATTTATTTAAATATATTAAGTTTCTTTTAATTATTGGTTTTTAATACTCAATTGATCGAAATATTACCTTTTTCTTTTGTTTTTTTTTAAATTTTAGATTCTTTTATATTTCAAAATATTTGAAGAATATATTAACATTTTTTTTTCTAAATTTTCTTGGAAATTCTGTTTTTAAAACTGTTCTAAACTAATTTTTAAATTTGCTTCTCCGATATTTTTAATCTTTTGAGAACATATAATATATTGGTACTTTGTTTTTTATATTTTTCGTTTTCTTGTAATCCCTCAATTGTTGTTTTACTGATTTTAAAAATATTAATAGTTTCACTTTTTATATGTTTCATTTTTTTAAACATTTTGTTTCTTAGTATTTTTGAATTGGCTCTGTTAAACTTTTTCATAAATTATTTATTTATTATTCAAGTTATTTCCATCAATCGATTTTTGAATTGAAATATGAACACTTTTATTTATTATTTATTGAATTTATTGAAAATTTTAATTGTCTATTTTCAGCTGTTTCTAAAATTCTTTTCTTTACGCTTTGCACTTTTTTTATTGTCTCCTATCTCTTTTTTATCTTTTGCTTGCATCTATTCATCACATGCCTGATTTTCAACAGTCTTTTGTCGCTTTTTTTTTCTTGTGTTCATATGCCTATTGTTTTATTTCTGCCAGTCGTTTGTTTATATTTTATTTCTTGATTGCGTCTGTTCATCATATGCTAGTTTTTTGATTTTCCTCTATACATCTTCTGTTTGTCTTTTTTGTCTCTTTTTATCTTTTGCTTGCATCTATTTATCACATGCATCTTTTTCAACAGTCTTTTGTCTTTTTTCTGTCTGTATTTCATGTCTTTCAACCGCTTGTTTGCTTCTGTCCATCAATTACCTGTTTTTAGATTGTTCTTTGTCTCATCTTTGCCGGTTTTTTTTATTTATCTTTTATCATCTGCTTATTTCTATTCATCACATACCTATTTTGGATTGTTTTTTCTGTCTTTGTTTTGTCTATATTTTATCTTTTGCTTTTTTCTTGTTCTCGTATGTCTATTTATTCTTTTTTGCCAGTCTTTTATTTATATTTTATCTTTTGTTTGCCTGTGTTCATCATATGCCAGTTTTCCTATTTTCCTTTATTCATCTTATGTTTGTCTTTTGTCTCTTTTTATCTTTTGATTGCATCTGTTCATCATATGCCCGTTTTTCGACAGTCTTTTGTCTTTTTTCTGTATGTATTTTATTTCTTTAATCGTTTGCTTGCTTCTGTCATTTGCCTATTTTTAGATTGTCTTTTGACTCTTCCCTGCCTGCCTTTTATCTTCTGCTTATTTTTATTCATAACATACCTGTTTTTCGATTTTTTTCTGTCTTTATTTTGACTCTATTTTATCTTTTGCTTTTTTCTCATCATCATATGCCTATGCTTCTATTCTATCAGAGTATTTTGTTTATATTTTATCTTTTGATTGCCTCTGTTCATCATATGCATTTTTCGATTTTCCTTTATACATCTTCTGTTTGTCTTTTGTCTCTTTTATCTCTTGCTTGCATCTCTTCATTATATGCCTGTTTTTTTGACAGTCTTTTGTCTCTTTTCTATCTGTATTTCATTTCTTTTAATCGTTTGTTGTTTCTGTCCATCATTTGTAGATTGTCTCTTCTCAGCCTGTCTTTTATCTTTTATCTTCTGCTTATTTCTATTCATCACATACCTTTTTTCGATTGTTTTTGTCTAGATTTCTACAGTTATTTTGTATATATTTTATCTTTTGCTTGCCTATATTTATCATACGTCAGTCTTTCGATTTACCTTTGTATATCTCTGTATGTCTTTTGTTTTCTTTTATTTATTGCTTGCTTATGTTTACCATATGTCTATTTTATTACATTGTCTAGTTTATTTATCTTTTGCCTTTTGCTTTTTGCTGTTCATCATATGCCTATTTTACTCTTTTCGATTTGTCTTTTGCCAAGATATATACATCGTTTGCCTAATTTTCTATTGAGTTCAGTGTCCTTTTTATCTATCTTTTATCGTTTGCTTATTTCTTCTATTGTCATTTTTTCATTTTCTATCTGCCTTTTGTCTATCTTTTATCTTTTGCTTTATAATATGCCTATATTTCTATTGTCTATTGTCACTGTCTGTCTTTTGTTTAATATTTTATATTATTGTTTTTATTTTATTTTCAGACTCTCAATTGTTTATTCAAATATTTTTTTGACAAAGTAAATCAAATTTTCATTAATAAAACGTCAGTTTCCAACCATGTTTCAGAAGAAATTTTTAAGTGTTTTTACCATTTTCAACGAATTAAATTTATTATTTTTCATCTGGATTTACTAAAGTTTTAAAAAGAATAAATTTAATTCGTTGAAAATGGTAAAAACACTTGAAAATTTCTTAATTGTTTTGGCAAAATAGAAAAAGTTGTTTTAAATGTAGAGTATTTTTTATATTTTTTAAAAGTTTTAATTGTTTTTTAGTTGTTAAATTATTTAGAAAAATATATTCACATATTTTATTATTTTGTTTTGTTTTTATTGAAATTTGTAATTGCTTTTACAACAGTTTTCAAATAATATTGAAACAATTTCTTTTTTATATTTCATTTCGCATTTGAATACGAAGATTACTTTTATAACACTTAGTGTTAGTGACTAGTTCAATACGTATTAAAAAAAATTAAGTATTGCTATTCACATCAATTTTTCCCACTGAATGTAAGCAGACCACTGCAATCTGCATTGCCAAACCTGACATTAATGCTACATTGGTATCTGCCCCATTACAGTCCCAGTAATTGGAAAACTTAAAACTCTTTATTAAACAAAAACTTCAATCAGGCAACATCAACATACCCGAATAACAGTTTGGTTTCCTATCCCAAAAATCAACCATTCTTCCTCTATCTTTTCTAACCTCCAATTATAAACCAATCATCTAGAAGGATATAAAACAACAATTCTTTTTCTTGACATATAAAAAAAAGCATTTTATTTCGTTTTGGCATATTGGCCTCAAAGCTAGCAAAGTTATTTATTTTTTTACACATAATTAGAGTCAAGACAGGGCAGAAAGACCGATGGTTGATAGCCCAAACGGACAGACTAACCATTATATACTATTTGTATAATAAAGATGTTATTCTCTCTCTCTGGCCTCATATATTAGTAGTTCATTCTCAACATTCCCATCCAACAAGGTATACCACAAGGATCTCCACTTTCACCCCTTTCATATAAAATCTTTTTTCATGATCTATACGATGCCAATGCATCATACTTCCATCCTTCAAGATACGTCCTCCTCTCTACTGACGAAACTACACTGGTTAATCAGGTTTATTTAAAGAATTTTTACTGTTTTAACGTGCCTTTACTTTAAATCCCATTGTGTATATGATCCACACACACACACCCCACATACCTCACATACAACGAATTAATTGTAATGGCACAACTTTCACTACAGTAGACATACCTAAAAACAATAACAAGCATAACTAATCACCCCGTAACATTAACACTGGTATGTGTTATTGTTTATAGGCACGATTACAGTGGCACTGTCTCGTTTAACCTTTACCTTTTTTAAGCAGTGAAGTTTATAGATAGGTCTGGGTCGGTGAGAGGATTAGGCGAGAGCTATGAATACAATGCAACGCACCTGTTCCGATAAAATTTACACGTCGAGACCTTATTGCAAATCAATTATTCTTAAATAGCAGGCGTGTATTAGATTCGTGAAGGTCCGAACTCTCCTGCATGAGAGAATATCTATTTCAAACCTGCTCGACATTTGACCGTGAATATGAAACACGATCCGCTTGTTTTTCACCTCACCAACAAGTATTTGCCTTTCCCAAGAAACAAAAAAATAAGTGATGTAATCCGCAAAAAATCCGATGAGAAATCCACCGGCACGGTTTTAAGGTTAAGGCCTAACGTTCGTGAAATATAACGTGTCCGTTTCCCAATCACGCACGTCATCAGTACGCCGTTATGTAAATATCACTTTTATTCGTAAAAGTGACGTTGGGAGGATGCACTCTCCTCGACAGTGATTTTCGTAACAATCAGAAAATCGTGAAAGTGTGCGGAATTCTGCTGCGCGGTTAACATTTAACGGAGGGCACGGAGAGCATTCTAATGGAATAATAAAAGCGAACCGTAAATTTCTTAATAATATATAATAAAGTCATTAATATTAAACAAAAGGCAGGCATTAGACGGGCACCCCGTAATTTATGACTAATAGTCGAGCACGCGCGACTTCGACGTCAGGCCCAGACACGGTTTGCCAATCAAACCTAGGCCTTCAATTAGCGAGAGATGGTTTTTAGCAATGAAATTGATTTAGTGCTTGCAATTATTATTTTTTTTTAATACGGAGTAAATGATCGAACCTTGTTTTATAAGTAATCGTTAAGACCGTGAAAGTTGAAACGGTAAGTACATGCTGTTTTATTGGAATTTTTAAAATGATTTAAAAGAATATGTGAATCTTCTTAAAAGATATAATACATAAATATAAAAATTTATTTGGCATTCTTTAAGACAAAACATAAAATCAAAATATACAAAACTACCATAACTCTTTCCACCAAAACAAAACTAATCTCTTCTCTTCTCATCTTAAAAGATATAAATAATCTTAGTTAAACTATAAGATATATTTTTTGATGAGGTAATGATTGCATTACGTTAAGTAACAAAATTGATTTTTATTTGCCAGTTTATAATTTTAAATGTGACGCTATCCAAATTTGAAATACCATAACCACCACCACCCACTGTGTTGACCAAATACAAATATTGCGTAAGGTGTGCGTTTCAAAGAAGAATAATATTCAAATACGAGAAGTGTTTGCCATTACCTTGATTTACAACAGTTTCGCCATTTGTTTATATTTTAATATATTTATATAACACTTACTGTATAAATAAAATATGCAATTCTTACACAATTTGCTTGCAACCTATTTAACTGATTTTAGTTTGGACGAATAGAAATTTTATTTAAAAAGTAATTGTATATATGAAATTTAATTTGAAATTTGAAACATAATAGAACATTTTCAAATAATTAACTATACTCAGTATACAAACACCAAGAAGGGATAGAAATTTCTTGACCAAACTTGGCAAAAACATTGAACTATTAAAATATAGCGATTGATTAAAAATTGAAAGAAAAAGTATAAAAATAAACATGCGTTCATTAATAAAGGGTTAGTCCGCCACTACTGGTTTCACACTCCCCTACTCAATTCTAGCAGGTGGTCGAAAATCCCTTAAGGCATTGTATCGCAAGCAACCTGTAATTCGTGCTGAAGAGCTTGCAGCATCTGCGGAAAATGCTGAAAGCTATTTAAACTTCTCCCCATATTGCACCATACATGTTCAATGGACGAAAATCAGAATAACAGAAGATATTTACATTATCCTCCAGAAATCGGTACATAGAAACTGCCTTTCTGTAAAATCAAGTCTTCCAACTGCTGAAGAAACGTAAGATGGGGTTCTATCCTCTCATCAATATATCGCTGGTCATTCATATTGCTTCGGAGGAATACCAAACGAGATTTACTTCCATAAGTTATACTACCCCATGCCATATTATGGGTATGCAATTTCCGCTCCTCAGCATGGTGTTAAAATTCCCCTTCAATATGTTTCACTAATTTCTTTTAATATATTGTAAACATGTTTGATAAAGTTTAAATAAAGATAAAGATTAGCCAGAGCAGCAGTTGTTTCAATAAGTAATTTGATTCGTAGTCTTAGAAAAACTCATTGTTATAGATTTTCGAAATGATTTCGTCTTTTTCTAATATTTAATTAATTTTCTACAACGTAAAAGGCTTTAAAACATTTTATAACAATAATTTTAAAAAAGAAAAATTTAGCGTAATAAAAAATATTTTGGAAACAAAAAGAAAACAAAAATACAGTTGAAATTGAGGAAACAAAAAGAAATAAAACAGGAAATTTTTAATAGAAACAGTCAATCATACTAAAATTTAAAAAAAAAAACAAGTAAATTGAACAATTCATGTTCGACAAAGGATTAAATATTATCTAAAAAGAGTTGATAGTGAAGACACAAAAAAAAATTAAAGTATACTAAGAGAGGAGTTGCTATTAAGGAAGCAATAAAATAGCGCCCAGTTTAGAAAATTTACAATTCTCTAAATACATTTTAAATTATTGCTTTTTCAAATAAATTTTCAACTGTTTTTCATTATAATCGTTACGAAAATTGCTACTCTTAAACACTTTTTCATACCTTTTTACAAAAAATTTCAACAGTTGTTGGTAAATTAATATAACTATTTGAAGCTCTTATTTACTGTTTTATTTAGAAGGTTATCAACTGTTTTTTTACCCATTTTTAGATCATTTAAACGGCTAAAAAATCGACTGTTTCTTTTTCCAGAAATCATACTATTTATATAATCAAATTAAACTGTTAAATGTAGAGGCTTCTACTTCGTTATAGATCACAATTCACAAATTATAAAAAGACACCTTTTATTTAAAGACTTTATTTAGTGACCACAGATTTGACAATTTTCACTTACCATTTTCAAACTAAACATTTTTCCGAAAAGTTCAAACTTTTAGTTTGAACAAGTGAGGACTGTCGAAACTACAGTCACTAAATCAAGTTATACAAACGAAGCTAAAAAGAGTTTGTTTGTTGTTAATCAAATTAATATTTTAATAAATTTTTAATAAATTATAAATTTTAAACTTTTCTGGAATTAATTAAGCAAGGTTTTTTTTGTTTTAATTCTAACTAATCTGAGACCGTTTTATAACTGTTTTCTAATTGTTTTTGGTAGAAAACTGGTTTACACTATTTTTGAATTATTTAATCAACTGTTAATTTTAGGTTTTATCTTCTATAAGCTCTTAACTGGTTTAGCAACTTTTTTTTCTATTTAGGTAAAACAAAGAAAATTTTATTTTTTTAACATTGATTTCTAACTATTTATTAGAAAAAAGAGTGCGTTTGCAATTTTTCGTTCTGAATTTTCAACAATTAATTAATCGTCAATTGATTTTATAACAAAAATAAACGTTTTATCCCAATTTTAAATTAATTATTAAATAGTTTATAGTTTCATACTTTATTTCATTCTGTGTACTTACAAAATATACCAAGTTGATTTAAATCAATACATTTTATCACTTAATATAATAACAATAGTTACTATTTATGATTTTCAACTTTTTATTTTACTCACTACAATTGTTTCGCTACACTGTAACTTCTTCAGGTGAAGAAATATAATACTAATATGATATTTCTTCACCTGAAGAAGCTACAGTGTAGCGAAACAATTGTAGTGAGTAAAATAATAAGTTGAAAATTATAAATGGTTTACTATTATTATTATCTTAAGTGATAATGGATTTTCAAAATATAAGTGCCTCAACAATCAACAAGATTAATACATTTTATATTAGAATTTAGAGCGCATACGTATAGGATAGAGTTCATTTGCAAAACGATCTTTCACTCGTACCCTTGTTTTCTTCTTTTATTCGCCAAAGTATTTTTAGGGGGAAGATTTCCATAATAATTGATATTATGACCCAAAATATGGAAGCTTAAAAATATTGGTCAAAATAACAGTTTTCAACTGTTTTTTTTTTCTAATAACAAAATTTTTTAGCTATTAAACCAGCTTTCAATTATTTTTTCTCTTATAATGTAGTTTTTTTCAAATTTTTTGCTATTTTCCAACGATCCTAAAACATTAAAAAAAATGTAACCCTTTTACTATTTTGTTTGTATAATAATATTACTGTCTTAGCAAATTTTAAAATGCTGTCTTAGAAAGTTTTCAAATGTGTTTTTACTTATTTTTTATTGTTTTTTTTTTCGAAAAAAAAATAACCGTTTAAAATAATCGATTTTGTCAAGTCTTTTCTATAAATATTTTTATTTTAATTTGTCTACTTTCGAACTTTTAATTGTTTTCTTTATAAAAGTTAATTTAAAACACTTTTAAGACAATTTTGTTTTTTTTCTTAAAGCAAATTAAATTTTCATTCGTTTTCAACTGAGTTTCAGTAGAAAATATCATGTATTTTTTAATTTTTCTCTTCTCTGTATTTTCAACGATTTTAATTTATTCAAATTCATCTGGTTTTACTTAAGTTTTAATTGCTTTTATTTTTAAAATAAATTCGAAATTTTTGTAATAATTTTTTATGAAAAAACTAACAAAAACAATTTTTTTAAGCTGTTAATATTTTGAATAATAAAATGTAATAAACAATCTAAAGTACATTTTATCATTTATTAGTTTATTCAACAGAAATAATTTCATTCAAATTAGTGTTGCTTTAATAGTTGTACTATTTGTAACACGCAAATTAATTTGTATTATTCAATGTCTGTCGAAGTATTAGCTAGAGAAGTAGTTGTTTCAAATTAATTTGTTTTGTAGTCTTAGTAAGACTCATTGTTGTAGATTCACGAAATGTTTTCGTATTTTTAAATTTATTTTTTATTGTTAATATTTTTGTTGAATTATTTTGAAAATTATCAATTTTCCTAATTCTTTAGAAAGATTTTCAACTATTTTTTTAAACAATGTTTCTTTTAATATTTTTTTACCTAAAACTTTTAGAAATTTTGTAGAATTATTTTGAAAACTATCAATTTTTTTTAATTTTTTTAGTTTTCTAGAATTCCAACTATGTTTTTCTCTAATCTTTCTTGAACATTTTTTTGCTACTTTTCAATGATCCTAAAACATTTAAAAAGTTCTAACCCTTATGTTTTTTTAAACAAAAACTTTTTCTTTGTTGATATCACACTTTAACGCCTCAACCATTAATCAAGTTTTTTTGCAAAATAAAATTACTGTCAGCAAATTTTAAAATGTGTTTTTAAAAGTTTCCAAATGTTTTTTTACTTATAATTGTTTTTTTTTAATAAACCACTTAAAAATATTTTCTCTAATTATTTTCCTTTTTATTGTAATATGTCCTCAAACTTTTCATTTTTTCTTTTATAATGTTAATTTAAAACACGTTTGAGCAAATTTTGTTTTTTTTTTCGATAAAGTACATTAAATTTTTATTAGTTTTAAACTGAGTTTCAGTAGGAAATTTCAAGTGTTTTTACATTTTTGTCTTCTGTATTTTCAACGATTTTAAATTATTCATTTTCATCTTAAATTTTAATTGTTTTTTAATTTAAAATAACAGAAAATTAGTAACATTCTTTTGTAATAATTTTTCATGAAAAAACTAACAAAAACAAATTTATTAAACTGTTAGTTAAAGAGAATGACCGTTACTACGTAGTGTAATCCATACTTATTGAAAATTTCAATTCAATGTAATTAGTTTCAATGTTTTAGATCTTTAGAATTGCAACAAATTTTCAACTATTTTTTTTGAATATTTTTTTAAACATTTTTGCTATATTTCGAACCTAAAACATTTAAAAGAGTTACAATTTTTTCGCCAAAGTTTTATTTTTTTGGGAAAATGAAATAAATGTTTTAAGCAAATTTCAAAGTGCTCCTTTAGAGAGTTTTCAAGTATTTTTTACAAATTTTCAAATGTTTTTTTAACAATTTTTATATTTTTTAGAAAGTTAGTTTCCAACTAATTTTAAACTGTTTTATCCTCTTAATGTGTGTTTATTTGGCTATTTTTTAAGATCTTAAAACATTTTAAATTACAAGTTTTCAACTTTTCAGCGAACAGTTTCAATTTTTGGATAAAATAAATAAACTGTTTTTAACAATTTTTTAGATTTTTACATCTATTTGTTATTAATTTTTAATTGTTTAGCAAATTCAAAATCAAAGAAAATCCAAATTCATTTAGAAAACGTTAGTTATTCTTTTTTAGAAGAAATAATTCACGTTTTTTTACAATTTTACTTTTACTAATATTTTTCATTTCACTTTACCAAAATTTTAATTTTTTTTTTATATTTTTTTTCTAATAAATTAAAAAAAAAATGTTTTATATTTTGTCTTTCTATGTTTTCAGCGATTTTAATTTATTCTAAAATTTCAATTGTTTCAACCGTTTTTATTTTTTACTGTTTTAACATTTTCAGCATAGCTTTTTGACTCTTTTAGCAAACTCTATTAATTAGAATGTTCTTAGAACATTATTTTAAAAGCTTGAAATTCTTTTTACCAAAATTTCCACGTTTTTAATAAATTTAACTGTTTCAAGCAAATGATTTTTTTTTAAAGAGATCATCATAATTTCTTTCTATATTATGTATACATTCTTAAATGGTTTTAAACTAGTTTTTATTTTTAATATATGTTTGATATAAATGACTTGAGATTTTCGATATCTTTCCAATTAGACGAAAACAATCGCTCAATTAATTTTAGTGCGAAATTTTTTGTTTTTAATTTTTGTAATTTTATGTCCTATTTATATTTTTTTCAAATAGAATCCATATCTTTACACCATTTTGTGTGTAAACAGTTAGTTCTTGGAATTTGGTTTAGTGCATACTTTGAGAATATATATTTTTTTAAACCCAACTGTCAAAGACCTAATAACAGAAATAATAAGTAAATTAAATGAAGATAACAGAAAAATATATAACTTAGTATGATTTTTGTTTGAAACACAAATTCTTGGATTTAAATCATCTATCATTTTAAGAATTTTTTTGGTAGGGAAATTTTTTGAAAATGTGTTTTCATAATAATTTATCAAGTATATTTAGTCTATCAATTTTTTGCACGGTATTAAATATTTTATCTATTATTTTGTCTTGTTTTAATAGTTTGGATTTATTATTTTTAAATTATTTTGAATTCGAATTTTGGGAATAGAGTTTAAATGAAAGGTATGATCATCATTAAAAGTTTTGGAAGATTAGCTTTATAAGTTGCTTCAAGTAATACAAATTGAAGATGTTGTTGCTTCTGGGTGAAATTTTGGGATTTATTGAGGATAATAGTTACTCTTCATGTGGCAAACCACTATTGAAGATTAGGCCTTGTAGTGTATTCCGTGTTTATGGGAGTTTCTTACGAAAACTTATCATTTTTCGTAAGAAACTCCCATAAACACTTATTATTATCTGCAAATAAAAGACAATTATATAATTTCGAATTTACATCGTACATACTTAAAAGCAAATGTTAAAACCTTAATCAGCACCATGTAGAATGTCATGATCTTTAGACAGCTTTCGTGAGTTGTGTTTAATTCAATTATTCAAGCCATGTTATAAACTTCAACTGCTAACGATTTTTTTTATCATAATTTTTTTTTTTAGATATTTTGGTTTAGAGTTTAGATCATACTTTTTTTTTAAGACTTAATTTTTAAAGAAATGGTTTTTGGTAAACCCGAAAGTCACTCCTACTTCCCTACATTTTTTATAATAACCTTGATATGTTTACAAAACAATGGTGTTATTATCTAGGACGTAATTGAATCTCATTAATAACATCCTTTACGAGATCCTTCATCTAACGTCAATATTGATTTCGAACGTGCACCAACATTACATAACACGTTTTATTGTTTAGCAATAAACATTGTAATCGATTGCATGCCCATAATCTCCATAAGCAAACTGGCGCATATCTTAATTAAGCCACGCATGCAATATCTGAATAAAACGTTGATTTACGTCCTCCTTATCCTTCCATTCCTTTCGATCTACGTCGAATCTATTATTTTCCATTCTCACACGGCCAACACATCCATCGCCAACAACTACTTCATCGTTCACCAAATAAGGATTACAAAATATCGTGAGAACGGCACCGTTTATGTAGGTGAAACTAGGCGGCGCCGCAAAACAAAGGCGCAGAGGTGCCGTCGCGAAAATTTTCACAGCTCAATTCTTCGCTCGAAAGGAAAAATTCGGAATGAACGGGTCATAAGGCCACGCCTTCGGGCATACGCTTGGTAATGGTGATTGACAGAAATTCTGGTTTGATGATACGGGCAATTACCTAAACAGCAAAGGTCGTTAAGGAACATTCAATTTGTGTATTATTTGTTTGCATTGGTTAATGCCAGGATTCGGAATTGGGATCCCCTAGTTTCACCACACGCGGCCACGAGGTCAGCTCGAGCATGTTTTCCTAAAGAATGATGATTGATTGAATTGCGGGTCAAGGAAAATAAATGCCTATGGAAATTACCTGCGATGCAATTCAGCCACAATCAATTCATGGGCTCGGGCGGTCATTTCTAAAAAAATGTATGGTTATTGAATTTGAAATGAATTTCGAATCCGGATATAAAGGTCATATAGCCTATGGCAAATTTATTTTTTTGTTCTTCTCTTCTAAACATTATCTTATAATTTTATATATCTCTAAATGATAATAGAAATTATGTTTTGTAAAACATTTTTAGTTTACTACAATAATCTTGATTCTAATTTTATTCTCAGAATTACAATTTTTTCAATACTTGGTCTGCTATTTTCTTGATGGAACCAAATTTTCAAATTAGTTTTCTTCTCCCATTAATTTTTCTTCAAATAATTTTCCCCATGTTATACATTTGTTATTATTTAACCACACTGGCATTTATTGGTATCAAAGGTGATATCATTAACTGTATGCCAATGAACACGTTTCAGTTCGAATCGCTCCGCGCAGAGATTAGCGATCAATTGCGGTTTCTGCGAGGATTGCGGTGGTTTTCATTTGTTTCGCTCGCGTTTAGAAATTTCGAGTTATATGCAAATCGCGTGTATCACTGCAGTAATCGTCTGGATTTCGAAATTCCATGATTGCACCGTGATTAGGAAGGTCTGTTCTGTTGTGGAAATGGCCGTACGTACTATCTGATCGTGTGCAAATTGGATGGATGGAGAACGAATGGCTAATTGGATGTTTTGAAATGTGGAAAAAGTCGTTCTCAAGTTCATTGCTGATAATGTCGCGGATACATGGTTAATTCATTAATCACTTGTCTTGTAAGACATCGTGTTTGTTGCCGCAACTCAGCACCTTTACTTCTTTATAAATTGGTTAAAAACTGATGTGAAGGTTTTAGTAAATTTTATAAAGAATAATGTATGAAGAATTAAAAGCGCTTAGAGTAGACACAAAAGGTATTTTTAATTCACCACTATTCTCATAATTACCCTTACTTTCAGTCAGATTATTTTTTTGAGGAAGGTTAAAAATACGCTATTATTAATAAAGTAGATCAAGCGTACTGATATTAATTTATTAATGGTTGAGACGTTAACTTCTTGATACATCTTTGTTGATATCATACATACATTTTCATTAAACTGACTGATATTGTTTAATATAGATGGTGAAGAAAATATTAACATAATATAAAAGTTATTACATCAATAATGATTTTTAGTACCTTTGATTAAGTTAGATAAAGATTACCCTACGATAATACAGGGTCTATTATAAAAGTAATGAGCATGATTTTATTGTGACGCGACTATCCATCGCAGCGGGGTAAAACAAATGGGGAAATGTGGTGAAGAGCCCGCCCTTCCAATGCAACTGATTGTCAGTTTGTTCCGAGCAGTCTAAGTGGAAAGGCGTATCTTTACGTGAAGTGTGTAAAGCGGTTTAATGGAACGTTCCCTTGAACAGCGACACGCAATCAAATTTTATGTGCGGCTTGGAAAGAATGTAACCAAAACATTCCAGATGTTTCAAAAAGTCTTAAAGGATGACCGCATTTCAAGGTCACAGTCTAGAAGATGGCAGTAGAATAGATAGCGCGTTCCTGTTACACTTCGATGGTCTGTGATTCCTCTATAGCCTGTTTCCATGTTACCATCAGCTAAAGAAGTTGTCGACAATGAAAAAGTCTGAAGAACAAGGAGTTCAAAGAGGGCCAGGAGGACATCGCCGAGGAACCCCAACAACGGTCAAAACCGATGAAAACGCGAATCGTTGCGCAAAGTTACTTTAGTTTAGTTTATTTTCTTTACAAGATCTATTTAAAAAAGTAATACATAAAATAAGTTTTTCGTTCCAGCCGTCGATTGAGAATCCAGCAAATCGCTGACACCCTAAACAATATCCATATTAGCGGGATAGTGACCTAGGATTTGCAAATGCGCAAAGTATGTGCTAAGCTTGTGCTAAATGTGTTAATGAAAGACTCTAGAGAACTATTTCTTCACCTGAAGAAGCCACAGTGTAGAGAAACTATTATTGTCGATTTAAAGCAATGAAAAATGATATAAAAATTTAACAATTAAACAAGAGAATATTAATTTTCAACAACCTCATCAATTGATATATTGACTCTAAAAAAACTTCGAGTTTCGCGTTGTCAAAAATTATTTGATTTGATTTAAAATGAGCTAAACATTTTAAACTCTGTTGTAAGCGGAGACAATTTCTGGATGTTCGAGTACGGCCCAGAATTGAAAAGGCAGAGCAGCGAGTGATACACAAAATCATCCCTCACCCCAAGAATGCGCGCATAAGAAAGTCTCGCATCAAAACGATGCTTTTTTTGGCGTCCGAGTAATCGTCCATTTTTAATTTGTACGATCAATAAATATATTTAAATATTTTTCCCAGAAAATGCGCATTACTTTTATAATGGACCCTGTATATTGTGATAGGTCAAGTCTACACCAGGTATTCCTATTACTTTTTTTTTCAAAAAATATTTCGTATCATACGTATTTTTATTATATTTTTAATTTAAGAATTTTTCAACTTATAGTAAAAAGAAAGATTAAAAATAACTAAAAAACTATTTTCCGACTTGAAAGACAATTGAAAATAATAAAATAATTGAACAAATACTTTAATTACTAAAATTTTTTAAAACTACTTAAGAAACTATCCAGAAAAAAAAATTGTTACTGTTAAAAGCTTTAAAAAATTGTATTACAAAATATATTTAAAAACAAGAAAAACCGTTGACAATTTCTAATTAAAAGAAAATAAGTAAGCAATTAAAATTTAAAAAAAAATTCTAAGAGAGAGAATAATATCTTTATTCGAACACAATACAATATGGGGAATATATACAGATGTTTTGCAATAATGGTTAGTCTGTCCGTTTGGGCTATCGACCATCGGTCTTTCTGCCCTAAAATTCTAAGAAATATTGTTTAAATTTAGTTTCTAATCAATTTTTTTTATTCCAAAAAACTTATTCAAAAAACTACAGAAAATTTCTCACAATTTAGAATTAAAAATTGAAAAATTACTTGTGTTATAAAAGTCTTTTTTAAATTAATTTGAAAATCTATTGAAATTTTCTCACAGTTGAAAATCAAAAGAAAAAAATTAAAAATTGCTTAAATTATTGCATTGTTCTTTATAATAATTAGATTTTTTTAATGCAATTAATTTTTATCTACGAAAAAAAGAAACAGTTTTAAATATGTTTAAAATTTAAAAAAAAAACAGCAACAAATAATTTAAGAAACGGAGGAAAGTTTCTCTTAATTTAGAAATAGTTGAAATATTTATTTAAAAAAATATGTTTTAAAAACAAACTATGTAGTAAATAAATTAATTTTAAAGAAAACTAGAAAATTTCTCAGAGTTAGGAAACAATTAAAAAAATTTAAAAAACAATTAAAAATCGATTAATATTTTTGTCATTTTTACAGTTTAAAAATTTTAAGAAATAAAAACAATTAAAAAATTACTTCTTTTTTTATCAAAATAATTGTAAACCACTTAAAATGTTATTCAGAAAATAAATGATTGCAAATTTTAAAACGGAAACAATTTGGCACCTTAATTTAAAAAAACAAAATGTGTAAAATAAATAGCAAAAAGCTAACCTAGTTAAAAATTTCTCACAGTTAAGAAACAATGTAAAATTAAGCATAAGCAAGAATTAAATATCAAAACAATCAAAATATTAAATAAAACACTAGTTTGGCACTTTTTTCACTTGGTTTATTTTATAGCTAAATGTACATTTCAGTTTGAGTTTGCTATTGATAATGGTCACATTGTGAGCGAAATGTACATTTAGCTATAAAATAAACCAAGTGAAAAAAATGCCAAACTAGTGTTTTATTTAATATAAATATTTTCACGTACTCATAAAACTCACCGAAATCAAAATGTGTAAAAACAAATTAAAATGAAAAAAAAATAATTGCATGTTTTTTAAACCAATCAAATTAAAAAAACAATTGATTTTTTCTAAACAGAAGCATTTCAGTATTTTATAAAGAAATAGTTTAAAATGTGTTTAAAAATTCAAAATAGCAAATAAATTAATTTAAAAAATGAAATAGAATATTTTGTAGAGTTAAGAAACAATTTTAAAAAATAAGATAAAAATGAATTAAAAATTTGCTTATTTTTATGTTAAATTGTTTATTAAGCCTGCTAAATCTTGTATTTTGAAAATAAATAAATGAAAGTTGTATAAGAAGGAAGAGTTTTGAAATTGAAAACTTGGTTTAGAAAATAATTTAAAAATATATTTAAAAACAAAAAATAAATTAGCAAAATTATAATTTTGAAAAGACTGCAAGACCTATGGTTGATAGCCCTGAAGAAGAAGAAAAAAAGAAGACGAAGACTCACAAAAATTGTTAAAACTGTACGTAGCTACTATCTTCAATAAAGATGTTTTCTCTCTCTAATTTTGAAAATTTCTCATAGTTAAAAAACAGTTGAAAAATTGTTTTTATTAAATAAAACAGTCAAAATGTATTTTCAAAAATAGCGAAAAATTAAAAACTAAATTATATTTTTTTGTAGTTTTTAAATGTTTTGTTCTCTTTCTACACATTTTAACTGTTATTAAAGATTTTTTTTACCAGTTAAAATTTTATCAAAATAATATAGAATTTAAAATTTAAACAATTAATTTTAAAAAAGTGTTTAATAATAAAATTAGAAAAAACAGTAGATAATTAATTTTTAAAAAAAACAGTGAAAATTTCCTCACAATTCAGAAATAGTTGGAAATTGCGAAATAAAAAACAATTCATTATTTGCTTACGTTTTTACATTTTTTTAAACCCCTGAATATATTTTCAGAAAAATAAACATAAAACTGTAATTTATTTTTTTCAAAAGTAAAAGCGGATAATTAGAATTTAATTAAAAATGAGAAGTTAATTAAAGTGAGAATTTAATTCATATTGAACGTGGATAAATGATTACAGTTAAAACACAGTTGAATATTTAAAAAACCTAATTGAAAAATTGCTTAAATTATTACAGTCTTTTAAAACAGTTAGGAATGTATCCAGTAAAATTAACAAATGCAAATTCTATAAGAAGATACGGTTAAAAATTTAAAAAAAAACAGTTCAAATGGTGTTTAAAAACAAAAACGAAAAAAATTATTTAAAAAACCGTGGAAATTTTTTATTATTTTTTAATTAAAAATGCATAGATCAATAAAGTGTATTGCTGCCCCCATTACCCTACTCCCAGTCCTAGCTAAGCTTTTCGAATCTCTGATAAAACAGAAAATCCTTAAATGCACAATTTCTTTAATCACTAACTACCAATTTGGATACTTACCCAAGTATCAGGCTAATGCACGATTAATTGCTTTGCATCTTAGGGGGTTTTGTATAGTGGCGGTATCTAGTGTTAGAATAATGTCATTTGCACCACCGAAATCGTCGGAAGAGGCATGGCGAAAGTGCGTGTCACTAAATACTGTTGATACATGTAAAGAATTGTGATTATAGTTAGGTATTGTTAAGAAAACCACCTATATTCGATTGAATCGGAAGTTACTGGTCCGATTGGACTAAAGGTAAATGGCGGTATTAGATACGTCAACTTGTCTGCGTTCTGATTAAAATAAAAATACAGTCCACATACTACTACAACTAATTCACCCCTCAACATCCAACAAATTAACATCTCTCCCTCTAACTATAATATCCTCCAACATACAAACAAAGCACCTCGAAGGCCAATCGTCCGCAGTAGCCTTCTTAGATATTAAAAAAAGCGTTCGACTCTATTTGGTATCGAGGTTTGCTTCACAAATGTCTACGTTTAAATATACCCCACCACTTCATCATTTAAATCCACGAATTCCTAACAGATCGCTACTACAAAGTAAAAATCCACCACCCTTTCCCTAATTCATTTTAAATCAAAAAAGGTGTCCCTCAAGGCTCCCCTCTTTCACCAATTTTATATATAATTTATACTATTCAGATATTTTCTACCGCGATCCTGATTATTTTTAATCCAAACATCTACTTACTCCTATTTGCTGACAACTGCCTTAAAATCGCATACTCTCTTCCTACAATCTGCATTCTACTCTCTTCAATCATCGCTTAATTCCCTCGAAACATGGCTTTTCAAGTGGCGTATTTAAATAAATCCTTCAAAATCTCAAGATTCTCATCCCTTTCCACAAAATAACTTCTACATCGCCTGAAATCAAAGTCCATACAACAGAAATTCCACATTAAATTAATTTTTGAAGTTATAGAATTTTATTTACACTATAAAATTACATGCATTATACATAATATTATATATATATATATATATATATATATATATATATATATATATATATATATATATATATATACATATACATAAAAAAAATAAAATATCATTAATTTGTAGTTGGCTTTTTTTGGTGTTTCTCCCTCAAATTGGATGAGTTACGTGAAGATAAACTTGATTAAAACATAAATGAAAGAATATAGAGCCATGGCAGAACATAAAATAGGCGACTACATATCATTAATAACAGAAGACGTAAACACAAAATGGACAAAAATAAAAAAAAGCATTAACCGAAGCAGCGGAAACAAAAATTGGAACCATAAAAAACCGATACAAAAATGGATGCAGTACACTTATAGAAGAAAAATCTAAATTCAGACGAAAATGGTTACAACACAACGACCAAGATGCAAAAATAAAATATACTAATATAAGAAAAGAATGCAATAAAGCGATACGTCACGCAAAATACAGACGGATACAAAGAAAGATGGAAAATATAGAAAATGAATACAAAAACCATAACTCTAAAAAGTTTTACTTTACAAACAAATAAATAAAGAACGAAAACAAAACAAAATTAAAACGTTGGGAATAAATAAATTAGGCAGGAAAAATTGTTGAACAGGAAGAAGAAGAGAAACTTATATGGGAAGAACACTTTAAATAATTATTGACAACTACAAACAATACTACACAAATAGAAGAAATCGAGGAAGCAGAAGAATACTTTAATATGGTAGAAGAACCGACAATGGAGGAAATAATTGAAATAATTAGAAAATATAAAAATGGAAAGGCACCTGGAGGAGAAAAATTAATGCATAAATGATCAAGTATGGTGGGGAACTTGTAAATGAACAGATAGGAAAGCTAATTATAGAAACATGGAAAACTGAGACTATACCGGATGAATGGAACAAAGGAACTATAATACCAATACATAAAAAAGTCGACAGAAGCCAATGTAAAAATTATAGAGGAATCACACTACTATGTACAACGTACAAAATATTAACAACAATGATTCAAAAAAGGCTGAAAGAATACTCAAAGAACATTGTCGGAGAATATCAATGCGGTTTCGTACAAGGCAAATCAACTGTGGACGCAATTTATATGGTAAAACAGGTAATAGAAAAAGCGAGACAACAGAAAATTGATATACAATTACTATTTATAGATTTTAAGCAAGCCTTTGACACAATGAACAGAGCACACTTAATCAAACCACTGAAAGAGTTTAAAATCCCTACAAAAATAATAAATTTGATAAAAATGACAATAAATAAGACAAAAGCTGTAGTACAAACGAAAAATGGAAAAACGAATGAGTTCAAAGTAAATAATGGATTAAGGCAAGGCGATGCACTCTCAGCTACCTTATTTAACATCGGATTGCAATATGTAATGAGAAAGATAGACACAAAGGGAACTCTCAGAAGGAAAGGGAGCCAAATAATTGCGTACGCAGACGATATAGTCATAATCACAAAACAAAGAGGAAAAATGGAAAACATCTTGAGGGAATTCGTCTACGAGGGAAAGAAAATAGGAATGTCAATAAACGAACAAAAAAAAAATACATGATAATCGGAAACACAGGCGCAGAAGAAAAAATAAAAATAGGACAGCACGAATTTGAGAAAATCAATAAAATAAAGTATTTAGGCATAACAATTAACAACAGGAACGAAGATAAAACTGAAATCGAAGAAAAAGTACAGAAAGCAAATAGTGCATTCTATGCAAACATAAAAGTTCTGACAAACAAAGCAATTAGCGAGAACGCAAAGATAAAAATATATAAAACAGTAATAAGACCGATAATCACATATGCAGCGGAAACGATGACAATGACACAAAATGAACAACACAAATTAAGAGTAGCAGAACGATCAATAATCAGAAAGATGCTAGGACCAAGGCAAATAGAAGGTGAAAGAAAAAGAAGAAATAACACAGAAATATTAGAAATACTTGAAGGAAAAGATGTAGTTAGCATAATGAAGATACACGCTGTCTTCATTATGCTAACTACATCTTTTCCTTCAAGCATTTCTAATACTTGGTTGGGCCATGTATGGAGATCGGGAAGTCAAATCAACATAAAAGCGATCATGGAATGGAAATCAAATGCAAAGAAGAGAAGAGGAAGACCAAGAAGTAGATGGCAAGATGAGGTGGAAGCAAACATCAAAAGCATAGGAATTACCAACTGGAAGAAGAAAGCAGAAGATCGGAAGAAGTGGAGATAAATAGCAATGAACATCTTTAACACCGAGGCAGCACAATATGAGAAGAAAGCATTAAAAACTTTTCTTCACAAATAAACTTTAAGAAGAAAGGTTTTTAGTGCTTGTATTTTATAATCAAGAAATTCCACACATGTAAATACCTTGGAATAATATTCGACTTTTAAATTCCGTACCCTTTCCATTAAATCGAAACTCAAAGCAAGGGTGCCACATTTCTGATCTCTAACCGATAAAAACCAAAGAAATTTAAAATAAACAGCCGTCAATATATACTTCGTAATCTGGCCAAACTGTATCACCCTAATAACCCACTCTACGATCTATCCAATGAATTACTCTACGAAGAAACCCAAATCATCCCAATTTCCCAACGTATGTTAGCCATTGCTGAATAGTTTTCCACTAAATCCATAATTATAACCTTCTGAATAAGCATTGTACTCCTCCCAATACCAACATCTAAACTAAGTAACATTATCCAACAAACATATTAAATCATTTGTAACTATAATCCCAACACTTTGTCAACCTATAGTTTTGCTTTATATCTGCAATAAATATTGTACTCTTCGCAATACTAACATCCAAACTAAGTACCATAAGCTAACAAACACATCAAATCATTTGTACCTATAATCCCCACAGTTAGTCCACCTAAAATTTTGCTTTATATTTTTAATAACAGGGCAGAATGACCTAAGGTCAATAACCCAGATTATATAATTATAATGGATTGTTGTACAAATGAAAAAAGTAAAAGTCTGTCATTAGTGTGCTTTTCTTTCAATTAATATTTTAAATTTAAAAAAAAATAAGAAAAAGCGGTTGAATAAAAACTTAGCAAAACATTTGAAGAACAAGGCTGAAAGACCTATGGTCGATAATCAAAAATAGAATGAAGGAACATAATAATTAATATAATTTTTTTATTTTAATCTTATCTACTAACAAAGTTATTATTTTCTCTCTTTAAAAATAGTGGAAAATTTCTCACAGTTAGGAATTCATTGAAAATTTAAAATAAAAACAATTGAAATATTGTTTTCTAAACTAGTTAAAAAAACTAGTTAAAATTACATACAAAAAGATAAACTTTCAAAGAAGAAACAGAAAAGATGTAAACAAAAGGATAGCAAATAAAATAATTTTTAAAAATTTCTAGTAGAATATTTGTCAGCACTATGTTAAGAATTTCTCAAAATTGAGAAACAGTAAAATATGTGCTTTTATTAAAAAAAACAGTCAAAATGTGTTTAAAAAATAATACGAACTTCTAAAAACTAAATTATATTCATTTTAACAGGTTTTTTCAATATTTTTTGTATACCACTTCTAACAAAATGATTTTTTATAACAAAATAAATAAAAAGAAAAAGCAAAAAGCTAATAAAGAAAATATCCCTCGCAGATAAGAAATACTTGAAAATGAATCCCCAGTTTAAATTTTACTAGAATATTTGAAGAATTTCTAAAATTTTGTATAATCTCTTTAAAAATACGAAGAGAATGGTTGCGACCGTTACTACGTGACAATTTAGTGTTTTAAAATATATTTGAGGTTTTGTATATAAAAATAAACAGTTTTAGAAGATGTTTCGAACAAATAAAGATTTAAAAAAATTCTTCAAAATAAGTAGAAAACTTTTCGATTGAGAAAAGTTTTTTTTTATAAACAGTTTCAATTTACAATTGTAAAAATAGTTAGAAAATATGTTCTAGAAAGGATTGAAAATTGTTAAAATGCTTTAACACTTAACTGCATGATTTTTTTAAAATTTTTATTTAAATTTTTTTACTTTGAATTTACTTCTTAATCACAAGAAAAATAAAGTTTTACATCAGTAAGAGAAGGGCGTCTTCTCTTCGGTGTTAATGATGTTCCCATTTTACACAATATTTCATCTAACTAAATCCTAAATGGCACCACAGAATAGAGATGAAAAGCGTTGCAGAACTTCAACACTGTGCAGTTGAGGGTTAAAATGTAAAAGATAAATTCTAAAGTGAATAAACAGAATATAAAATTATAATAATTATTATTATGCTAAACAACAATCTAGCAAATATGTTCTAAAGAAGTTTTAAAATAGCTGATATTAAAGAAAGGATCAAAACATAAATATAGTCCATCCGTTGGATCTTCCGTCCTACGTCACAAATTATCGGTTCAAAAAACGACGAAAGTTTTACAGTGCGTTCTTTTTCTAACGCATTTAGTTCTCGAAGCGATATTTTGTGACGTAGGACGGAAGATCCAACGGATGGACTATAAGAATAAATGTATATATTTTTTAAAAACATAAAAAGTTTTTCAATTGTAAAATATAATGGGGATTTTACAAAACATGAAATGAACAACAAAATCAATCGAAAGATTCTTTAAAATTTACTAAGAAAGGAAACGAAGCAGTTTAGTTTGAATCTTTCTTAAAAAAAACAATTGAACAATTAGTACAAATTTAAAAATTATTAAAAACAATTCTAATTATGCCAAAATATTAAAAAACCACAATCGAAAATTGCAAAGATTTTACCAGGAGAGAAGAAGAAAGAGTTTTACTTTTAAAGAAATAATTTAAAATTTGTATAGAATCACTAGAAACTTAATTTAAAAAAAAACACGAATATTTCTGTTCAAAAGACTACAGTGGCCCAGACCTACTAAAAAGTTCTTATCTGTGCTTTTTTTGACAGTTGATGATTTTGAAAACTTTGCTTAAAAATGGCTGTCAATGTTCGTTAATAAATAATGTAAAAAAGAGTTGAAATTTTAATTTATTCTCAGAGCATCTTAAAAATTTTAAAGTCGCTGAAATTGTGAATGCAGTTGTAAATGTTCTTAAAAACAGTTAAAAAAACATATATTTTCTATAAATTATTATTCCCTGTTTGTCTGTTTTGGATCTCATTATCGTAGCGCAGTTGAAGAGAGGGAAACTTTTTTTTTATAAGAGAAGGGATCATGCATGGACACCCTTGTAGTAGGGTAGTGTCGGACTCCTACCAACTAAAACCTCTCCTCTGCGATTACTGTTGTGTCACTAGTCTAGGACCAAAAGTTCTTCTCCAGTCTGGTCTCAAACGAAAAGAACGCTAAGAGTTAGAGGGAAATGTTTTTTATTTTGTTGGTAAGAGGAGAGGAAATCCTACCCTTATAGTAGGGTAGTGTCGGACTCTTACCGACTAAAACCTCTCCTCCTCTCCACACTGTTCTGTGACTAGTCCAGTACCAAAAGGTCTTCTCTAGTCTGGTCTCATGCAAATTGATCGCAAAGAGTGGGGGGATCCGGTCGTCCTGAGTATCACTCTCCTCAAAAGAAGCAGTGACACCGAGCGAATTACGGTGGCTCAAGGTGTAAGAGGGAAACGATTTTAACTATGGAGTATTTAATTCTATGGGCTAACCATCAATTAATATATTACCATAAAGGTGCCATCTAATGTCTAAGCGTTACACTAGATCCCTTTAATAGTCGAGTTTTCCACTCATAGTGTTTTGATGCAACGCTTAGACATTAGATGGCACCTTTATGGTAATATCTTAAATATTTTCTAAACAAGCCGTTTAAATTAACCACGTCGAAAAAATTAAATCCCATCAATAGCGTTTATTATTTTTCACTCTCCGTGGATTTAATACTAATCCAATTACAAATAAATAATTGAGCGTGTCTCGTTAACAAAGCTTCCATTAAGCAGGAACAATCGTATCGGAAATATCATCGCGGATCCTGCTGCAAATCACCCGTTTCGCCGATTGGTCAATTGGCGATCCTTTTGTGTGGCTTTCCATTGTGTACCCCAGATTAAAAATGTCAACAAATAAAAGCCGGGGAAAAATCTATGGCCACGAGCGTGAGCGCGCAGAAAGTGATCGTGATTAATATTGTCCGAAGTGGCATTCCGATAAATTGATGTTGATAAATTAAAGTGAATCCTGAGAGAAATTACTATTTACAAAGTGAAATATAATTTATAAATGTAACAGTAGAAATAAAGCATTGATTCTTCTGGTATGTTTTAACAAAACTGTAATATATTTGTTGTTGATATTGAAATCGTGTCTCTTGAACGACAGTAAAAGTTAAAATAAAATAACACAGTTGAGAGGGTTCCACGTTAATTGTTGCATGTGAAACCCTTTCAACATACAAATGATGGAAAATCACATTTCAATACAACGTCGGAAATTAATTCCTGGCGCAATAGTTACTATTCAAAATACAATGAAGAAAGTTCAAGAAGAGAGTAGAAAAATGGTGTATTAATAAGAAAAATTAACATAAAGTAGTAAACATCACTTGTGCGCATGCTCCAGTTTACGCAGCGACATCTAGCGCGTACATCAGTCATTTCCGACTATGAATTTTATGCAAATCACTATCGCCTAACCTTTTATAGATCCTGTATACATATACATGGTGTTTACTTAGCTAATTTATCACTCAACCCATAGTACAATGTTTTTAATCAATTAGAGAAACTTTCTTTAATTGAATGGTTTTGAAAAGTAAAACAAACCAAAACTGTTAGTTTATTGATTTATTTTAGTGTCTTATTTAATAGAAATTTACCAAACTAAAATTTAAAAACAACACACAGTTTATTCCTTACTTCACTTGTTTATTTATTTTATTAAACAAGTGAAGTAAGGAATAAACTGTGTGTTATTTTTATTTGCCAAAACACTACACGTAAACTCAAACCAACAATAGTGATTCTAAAATTTATTTATTACTCGTATTACTTACTTAATTTTTTGATTAATACAATTTACACAAATATAATCCAGTTTTCTCCATAATGACAATCAATTTCAATTGCGTGTAGATTAATTTCTCAGAGATCAATAATTTACAACTTTCCCATTGGTCGCGTACTTTCTTGGATGAATTGTATAATTTATTCGTATAAAAAATATGTTTTACAATAAACAATTTCCTTCAACATGCAAAATAAACAGGAAACATATTGATGTCACCTTTTTTTTTTAAAAAAATGACTTCCTTATGTAATTATTGTCCATTAAATCAATAAGGCGTAATTATTTAAATTGTTATTATAATTATGTAATAAATTTCTAGTTTGAATTAGTTTATGTCTGCGGGCTCTATCGGAATCTGAATATCTCAATAAATTTCGCATTCAACGGTACTGTTACTTATGCACTATTATTACTGAATGGAATTGCATTTGCAACTGCATTATATTTATAATTGCAGTGAAAGAGCAATTGTTTATGAAATAGAAGAACGTGTTTAAATATGAACTCTGGCCGTTCTTCTTGTATGTACGTTTTTTTGTGAAATTGGATTTTTAACAAATAATTAAATACAATACAATACAATATATATGTATGGTTTAAGATAGAATAAAATAGAAAATAAATAAAGAGATTAAATCACCGCATTTGTGCAATTTTAAGTCTCAAGTTTTATTTATGAAAATTGTATTTTAGCTTGTTTTAGTTTTAGTAAAATTGACCAGTCAAATAATTATCCTCTTTGTAATTTTACCTGACCAATAAAGATTTAAATTTAAATTTGAATTATTGGATTTTAATGTGTGTTTTAAGAACATAGAGATTAAATCACCGCAGTATTTATCCATCATTGTTAAGTCGTTTGGAATTAATGTGTACATTCAGTTTATTATTTTAAGAAGTAAAAATTTAAATTTAAATTTAATTCAAAAAGAGCCATCTACAGTATTAAAGTCAAATTATGTAGATGTAACGAGAAACGGAGAAACTGTCGTATATGTTGTTTACTACAATGCAACATAATCTAGGCTAGTTAACACTAGATGGCAGTAGTGATGAGTAATGGAGAATAAAAAGGTAATATTGTAATTTTTTAATTAAATTTTCTCATGAAATAAACGCTTTATTGCAAATACAATATTATTAGTAAATTACAAAATATAATGACCTTATATTAAATCAATAATTATTAGCTATTCATGTTAATATTATTGAGCGCATTTTCAACGTTAAAAATAATATTTTATTAATTAAAAATCTACTATTAAGAAATAATATAAAGTATATAACTGAAAGAAAATGTTTATTTCATAGTTTGTTATTCGTTTAGACTTTTTTTATGAATCTTGCATCCGAATATCTTATAAATTGCCTTAACAATTTTAAAAAAATGTAAATAATTGCAAAAATGCCTTATTTATACGACATTTTTGTTTGTATAATTGATATAATAATAATAATAATGTACTTTATTCTGTCTAATGTTGCATTTATATACAATGGAATATACAAGAATAATTATTGAGAATCATAAGGCTTATTAATAATCACATAACTTATCATAAATTTAAACATTTCTCATCAAATAAGCCAATTCTTGTAAGATAAAATATTTAATCTTTTATTTATAACTTAACATTAACTTCAATCAAAGAAATGGTGGATAATGGAAGACTTTTATCTAATGAAGAACTCTTACCTTTCCCACAGCTGTTTAAATTATTTTAATATCCTTGATATAATTTTGTTATATTAATGTTATAAATTTGTAGTATAAAATAAACCATAATATACTAATAGTATTCCTTGAATGATTTTCTCACTTATCACTTTTAAACACACATTTTAAATATAGAAATTCGTTCTTGAGTTACTTGAAGATTTAGTTTATACACTTGGAAACAAACTCTAACACTTTCTTCACAATTTAATTTTATTTTGCTAGATGTACATTTCAAGTACTATGTACTCATTATCAATAGCTTATAACTATAACACTTTCACGATTTCTTTTTTACTAATAGTATGTTTTTTCTCTTTTTGTAGAGGATGTTGAAGATAGTATCATAACCGCCGTCCCTCAGACCCAATGGACGCCTCTAACAGAAGCAGTTTGTGCGGTGGTCCTACGGCTGTCCAGCCAAGGACGTCCTGCAGGAATTCCGACCATCAGGGAAGCTCTGATCATGGCCTTTCCGCATGTCTCCCCTCCAAGTGAACGCGTTATTTACGACACCCTCGTCCAGTTGACGTCCGAGAGGAAACTTTACCATAGCTCTCGTGGATACTTTATAGTCACACCAGAGTAAGTAGTAAAAATGTTAAAATTAAAAATAAAGAAAATACATCTTAAACAATATAAGGCCATCCTGAGAGTAGTATGAGTTTGGGGATATAAAAGAAACTTGTATATATAATTAACAATTAACGTTTTATTTGTAAAGAACATACCTTAAATTACTTCTCAACATAGTCACCTCGGAAATTTAAGTATTTGTCGTAACGTGTGACAAGTTTTTTTATCCGAGCTTCAGTGTATTGAGATACGTAATCTTTTTTTGCTTTTTAAATAGATCTTGTAAAGTAAATAAACTAAACTAAACAAATAGAAAATAGATAATTGTTGAGGCTTCTACTTTGTGATACATTATTATTGTTTATATAAGTGATTGTAAATACCTTGTTTGATATCACACACTTCTTCAAACATTATTTGCGACTATAGTTTCAACAGCTTTTGCCTGTCATTTTCAAACTATACTTATAGTAATCAGTGATTATCATTAAATTAATAAAATTGCTATTTTGCCTAAAATAAGAGGAAGCAATTAGAATATAATTTTTTAAATATATATTGTTCTTATAGTCTCGTCTCAGAAACGAACATCTGCACATTTACTAATGGTAGTAATTGTCAACTTATAATTTTGAGAAATAAAATTGTTATACAGTTTTTTTTTCTATTAGATGTTATCTACTATTGTGCATAATGAAAACTGTTTATTTATTTTATTGCGTACAGTTCAATAAATTTCTTTATTGTCTCATTTTAATTAATTAATTGATTGGTTGCTTGAGTTACGTGAAGATCAAATTAATTTGACAAATAAAGCACTATAACCTTTCTTCACAATTTTATTTGAATAACCAAATGTACATTTCGGACACAAAGTGACCATTATCAATGGATTAGCACTCTTTATAGTGCTTTATTTGTCAAATCATTTTAATTAAATTTGTGTATTTAGTTTAGTAAATTTCTATTGAATAAGACATCAAAATACATACATAAAACACTAAATCACTTAAAAATTTGCATTTCACACCTTCTGGCATTCTGATACTCAATGCATTAATTATAATGAGTAAAGTAAAGCAATTTATTTTTAAAAAGTAGGTAATACAATATGCAACCAAATCTACTTATTTGGAAATCGGGAAACATATGTTATAATTAAATTTTATTATAAAATTCTTAGCTAGTAAGACAACTAAAAAATAACTGAAAATAAAACCCACAGAACTGAATTACTTTGATTAATTTACAGACAAATTACTTGTTCGTGGTGATATTAACAAGGAATGTAGTTTTGTTTCAACAAGTCATTTTGTTTTTGTTGCCTTTGCAAAACTTAATAAATTATTAATTATTTTTTCTACAACTTAAAACATTTCAACAATATATCATAAAGACAAATTAAAGTAAAAATGAATATAAAGCATTAATAAAATGTAAGTAGATTTAAATCAAAAATATAAAATTATTTATTGTTTATAAGTACTTTATCAAACTTGCTTTAAAAATATAATTAATAAAATATTAAACAAAAATATACAAACAATTTCGGTAGCAAGCTGAAAGGCGGAGTTCACTCTTAAAGAATGTTCTTCCACTATAACCTGTAGGTCCTTTCCTTCACTGTTTCATCACACACGAACTCAGCTCCGTATACTTAAGTTCAAGCAAAATAATCCTAATTTCTTCTAATAAAGGAGAACATTTAGTAAATATTTTCACTTTGAATTACCATTTAAAATATTACAATACGCTGTAAACATAGTGATAGCATTATTAAGAACATCAGATACAATACACAAGAAATTGATTTAAATATTATTAATCTAAAAGTAAAAACAGGTAATGAAACTTTTTAAGTGCTATACACAGGTCACCTAGTTTGAATGTTCTCGACTTCAATAGAGAACTTTACAAATTTCTAAAAGCTCAACAAAATGCCAAGGAGCATATAATTGTGATAGATATAAATAGCAACCGTGTTGCTAAAGAAGATGATTTAAGATATTAAAAAGTGCTGATGAGATAACATCATTTGAAATCTAACAATAATATAACAATAAACTTAATTTATTGATAACGTAATAATGCGAAATAAATAAAAATAAAATAAATAAAAGATTATGTACAGGAATATCTAAATGTAATGAGTGAATACGGTTTTATATCTCACCTAAATAAGTATACCATACTAAAATTCAAAAACAGGAACAATCTATTATTGACCATATATTTATAAAGAGTAGAGACAATTTAGACAATTTCGTGTCGGTAATTTTTGAAATATCAATTACTGATCATTATTCTTCATATCAATTTAAAGAAAAACATATTAAATTCAACTCAAACATTTACCAAATCATATACAGACTATAAAAATCTAAACACAAACATAAAAAGGGAAAATGATGTGGTGTTTACAACAATGTTGATGACATAACAAATATCTTTATTAATAGACTACAGAATTACATAAATAATAATACAAAAATAATAAAAAATAATAAAAAGAATAAAAAAATATCTCTTAAAGAATGGATACAATTATAACTAACACCGATTCCTCTAAAAACTTATGGTCAACTGTAAATAATATATGTAATCGAAAATAGAATAAAACCAAGTTAGATGAAATTGTAGTTAAAAACTGTAGTTGCGAATTAATTAAATGCTCACTACACTGGAATTGGTGAACTATTTTCAAAAAGAATTAACGATACACATGTAAATGAACAAGTTAAAGAAAACGAAAGGAAAGATTTAATTTTTATCACATATAAATTGTCTTATTTCTATTTTATCACCCCAATAAATAAAACCAAAATTGAAAATATTATTAAAAGTCTGAAACCAAATAAAGCACCAGGTTATTACAATTTGTAATCTTATACTTTGCATAATATTGCAATGGAAATTTCTCTTCCTTTAGAATACATTTTTAATAAATGCATAGAATCTGGAAAACTTCCAAAAAATTTAACTATAGACCAATTTCCTTAATATCCAAAATTACTAACGTATTAGAAAAAGTTTTAAAAGTATGAATCATTTCATTCTTAGATAAGCTTAGGGTAATTTCCGAGAGACAGTATCGTTTTAGAGAGAATACCTCTACAGAAGATGCTATAGCTCATCTTACATCACTTATGAAAAATGCTATGGATTCAAAGCAACCCTCCATGTGTATATTTGTTACATACATATATTAAACGACTGAAAATAATACAAAAATTGATTTGAAGAATATTTATAATAAACAGATTTTATATGCATAAGAATCAATGTTTTTGTAAACAGTTTTATTCACAATAAGACAGTTATACGCGATTACTGTATTAGTCCAATTAAAGAAAAATGAAGTTTACATCCAATATAAAACAAACATAACTCGAGACACAAATATAATATTTCACACAAATCAGCTTATGAAAAAGAACATAGATAAAAGACATATACTTATCTGGGTCCTAAATTATTTTATAAAGTCCCTAATTTCATCAAAAACATAAAAAAACAAGTTAAGATGTTTAAAAAGTATTTAAAACGATGACTGCATGCAACCTTTATTTTTTATTCTTTATTAGTTATTATTATCTTTGTTTGTCCTCGTGTGTATCTATCAGAAAATCTTCCTTCATCTGCTTCTTTTTAAATTCGATCGAGCATAATAATAGCTAGTAACTAGAAGCAACAATGTTACAGGAGTTTCACCATTGGAACTACAACTACATTAATATTTCGTCTCAGTTTTCCGTTTTGATTAAGAAATGCAAATATTGGTTTTGGTCGGTATTTTCTTGAATGCTGGGCAATATTTCTATTTATAGATAGAGACGATGTACATTTATTGAGAGAAATTTTCCCTAGTATTTCAATACTACTATAGTGGTATAAAACACAGTTTAGTAGTTTCGAGCAGAGATGATTACTCATGGGTGATGGAGGCTTCTACATCGTTATACATATTTAATCACAAATTGAAAACAATTTTCACTTTGTTTTGTATAACAAATATTTATTTATATGGTGACCAATGGTTTCAATGCATTACTTACAGTTTGAAAATGGTACGTTAATGTATTGAAACCATTGGTCAACACAAAATACATATCTGTTATACAAAACGAAGTGAATATTGTGATTGAAGATTATTTATATAAATTATTGGCCCAATTATAAAGGATTCCTGGATATATTGCAAAGATTGTACGTATTTTCTTTCTCACGGCACAATTGAACAATTTTATACTAAACCTGTATCATTGATTCTTGATACATTATTTGTAGCATAAGTGTCTCCTAAATGGAACAGGAGCCCTATCAATACATACACTATCCCTTGGAACATAATATTCTTTATATTCGTCTTTAAATTTAGCCTTAATTGAAGTCATTTTCTTCTCGCTTAACTTAATAAACGTAAATTCACTTCATAGAAATGTTTTGGAACAATTTTCTTTTACATGTCTTTTTTGACACTCATACTCGAATAGGAATTCGTCTAATACTTTCTGAATGTTTTCTTCTTCATTTTCATAGTCGTCAATATTGGAAATTGGACTGAAATGTGTTAAATTGCACGTACATGTGATAAATACAGTACTCTCTTTTATCACGACGGAAAGAAAAGGTTCCTGCAGAGAGTTGGCTATACTAAAACCTGTGTATAGGTGAAGTGCGATATATATTTCGTGATGGATATTTTCTTTCAAATGCGCGAGAGAAGTTGGTTTATTGCCGTAAATTTTCGATTTGTGATGATCTCACAAGAAAAAGTCCATGTGAGTTAAGTCAGGACCAATTTATGTCACCTTTCCTAGAAAACAATTTGCCAGGAATTTTTTCACTTACTCGTAGCAGAGATGTGTTGATCTTGGTCCGTCCTGCTGGAACCATGCTCTTTGGTTATAGCTAGGAAGGTATTGCAATTCAGACACCAAAGAGACCGATAATTCCTCGCGCCGACATCGCAGTACCCTATGCAAATGTAAAGGTATCTGATGCTTGTATTTTGAATTCGTCGCTCTCAAGTGCTGGTACTTCTGCTTATTCATATTATTATTATTAAGATGAGCTTCTATTCAAAAACAAGATATTAGCGTTGATTGAAATATTGTATAGATGCCTCACCTTATGGGGAAATGCTAGTCACTAAAAGATGCCGAGAAACAGATGGCGCATGAGTAATGACTCACAGTCGTTACGTATTTAGGTCTGCGTACTGCAGTTTTCTGTAGCTTTGGGCAGTTTTCTATAGTATTGAATTATACATATTGCAATCAGCGAATCGTTATTGGTTCACGTGATATTTCCCGAGCTCTATCGTCTCAACGCTGATTGCGCCATCTGTTTTTCGGCATCCAATTAACGGTTATAGAAAACAACGGCAAATATTATGTACAATTTAATTTACTTACCTTTAAAATAAACCTTGAATGTAGCTAAAAACATTGGATGATTAACTTGTACACCTAAAACTTTCATAAGGTTTGAAAGATTTTGCGTCATTCTAAAATAGATTTACTTAAAAATTGTCTAGTAACTTGGTCTTATTTATAATAAATACATTCTCGTAATTATGAGCAATTATTTGGTATACCGGGTGTCTCAGCGTGCGCGCCGAGTAGCTTTACGGCTAAACGGTTTATTTTTTTCAAAATCCGTTTTCGCAGGAGTATGTAGGTGTATTGGGACCACATTTTAAAATTAGTTTTAAATATACAGGGTGTCCCATAAAAGCATGGCGTATCATAGTTATGTTTTTTCTTATGGAACACCCCATATTTGATATTTTTTTCAGATTCTACATCAAAAATAAGGGTAACTTTCATTATAAGATCATATGCCTAAACCTAATAATTTCTGAAATATTTAAACAATTTTGGAAAAATTGACGTTTCGAAAAAAAATTATATCTTTCAAATAGGTGAATGAAAACAAATGAAATTTTGTGTCAGTATATTAGACTAATGGGTGAATATTTTAGGCCATTTATAGGAATTTTAAATATTAAGATGTTTTGATAATTTAATGTGTCTACAGAAACACATTCAAGGTCAAATTTCGTGCTTACTTTAAATGGAACACCCTATATCTAATAAACCTATCTTGTAGCAAATTTTATTATCTTTCAAAAAGTATAAAGGTATTCTATACCTGTTACTTATAGTTTTCAAGATATATCCATTTTTGTTAATTTTCGACATAATAATTATTAGTATCAATTATTGCAATAGTCAGTTAACACAACCAATGATTTTCGAGATATTTCCAAATTAACACACTAATTGAATAATTTATTTACACATATGTACATGATTACGTAATATCGTCTTAGAATTTCAAAAAACATAACGAAAAACAACAAATGAAATTAACAAAATAATAACAACATTATTTTTTTATAACAAATTTTCAAAAATACCACCATCGCACTGAATGCATAATTCAATTCTTTTTTGAAACGATAGTTTAACATTTCTTAGCATATTGGGTGTTATTGATCTAAATGCATCCTTAATTCTGTCCTTCATGTCTTCGACAGTTGTGGGAGGAGTGGTGTATACTTGATTTTTAATATACCCCCATAAAAAGAAATCCATGGGGGTTAAATCAGGGGATCTAGGTGGCCAAGCTACGTGACCTCCTCTTCCAATCCATCGCCTATTAAATATTCTATTTAAATATTGACGAACCGCCAATGAAAAATGAGGTGGCGCACCATCGAGCTGTAACCACATGTTTTGGCGAATATTCAGTGGAATATTCTCTAATAATAATGGAAATTCTTCTTGGAGAAATTGTAAAAATATGGGACCATCCAAGTATCCATCGAAAAAATGAGGTCCAATGACGTAATTACCCAAAATGCCTCCGAATACATTAATACTCCAACGATGTTGTCGATCAGTAATTTGAAATTTGTGGCAATTTTCGGTGCTGTAATAATGGCAGTTACGTCGATTAAAAGATCCGTTATTATTAAAAGATGATTCATCCGTAAATAAAATATTATTCAAAAAATCTTCATCATCGCCACTTTTATTTAAAACACATAAACAAAAATCTAACCGCTTCTCGAAATCCGCATTATTCAGATGCTGGTGAATTTCATAGTGATATGGGTGGTATTCATGTTTTTTTAATATCCTTGATATGCTCGCCTTGCTTAACCCAGTCTCACGAGCTACTATACGTGTACTCGTGCTAGGATTATCTATTACAGAAGTAAGTACCTGTAATTGTGTCTCCTCGTCCTTAGTTACAGTGTTGAAGTTCGTTTTTTTCAGATACTTGACACTGCCTGTGGTTTTAAATATATTTAAAACTTCCTCCAATGTCTTCTTATTAGGATGTCTCCTATCAGGGTACCTTTCGCGATATACTCTTTCCGCTAAGAGACAATTTTCATAACATTCCCCTATTATTAGGATCATGTTAATTCTTTCGTTTAAGGAATATTTCATTTTTGCGGTCGTTACAAATGATTCGAATGTGTCAACTGACTTTGTTTATAAACAAAAGCTACACACTAGCTTATTGCAATAATTGATACTAATAATTATTATGTCGAAAATTAACAAAAATGGATATATCTTGAAAACTATTAGTATTAGGTGTAGAATACCTTTATACTTTTTGAAAGATAATAAAATTTGCTACAAGATAGGCCTATTAGATATAGGGTGTGCCATTTAAAGTAAGCAAGAAATTTGACCTTGAATGTGTTTCTGGAGATACATTAAATTACCAAAACATCTTAAAATTTTAAATTACTACAAATAGTCTAAAATATTCCCCCATTAGTCTAATGTACTGATACAAAATTTCATTTGTTTTCATTTACCTATTTGGGAGATATGATTTTTTTTCGAAACGTCAATTTTTCCAAAATTGTTTAAATATTTCAGAAATTATTAGGTTTAGGCATATGATCTTATAATGAAAGTTACCCTTATTTTTGATGTAGAATCTGAAAAAAATATCAAATATGGGGTGTTCCATAAGAAAAAACATAACTATGATACGCCATGCTTTTATGCGACACCCTGTATATTTAAAACTAATTTTAAAATGTGGTCCTAATACATCTACATACTCCTGCGAAAACGGATTTTGAAAAAAATAAACCGTTTAGCCGTAAAGCTACTCGGCGCGCACGCTGAGACACCCGGTATACACGTTGTCCCCTGAAATTTTGAATACGGGCATTTAAATGCGTTACTTGTTACTTAGTTACCGTGCTCGTGACGTATTTTAATGGACTGACCAACGGGAAATAAGCAGTAATTTCTAATTTGTAATAAATAGGGAATTGAAATGAAACATATTTACACAATTCTGACGTAGCGAATAACAAATAACTACAATGTTCAGCTTATTTAATGTTCGAAAACATCTCTTTATTGAGCCAAACAATATCCCAGACGATCATAAAATTCCTGTTAACATTTTGAAGCTATGTAAGTCAAATTGACATCCATATTGCAGCAAAAACCATGGCAACCAATAATAATCGAGAGACAATACAAACACATTATATTACTCATATTCAAAAGTTCAGGGGACAACGTGTATAAAAAAATATCTCCATACAACGAGAAAAACTATTGTAACCGATGATAGAAATTACAAGAAATAATAGCATTAGTATATTTTAAATACCATGTACCATTTACCATACATTTAAATGAAAAAGGTCAATATTTCTTTAATGTGCATCTTTTTTATACCGGAATATTATATATATTATATAGTTTTAACAATGAGCTTTCGTGTGTAAAATTATCCTACAATTTTTTTACATACATTTTATATTCGTCAGTTTTGACATTTTAAACATTTAAAATAAAATTCGTTAGTTGCTTTCATTTGATTTGTTCTCAAAGTCCTTCAGTTCGTTGTAGAAAATTAACTAATAATTTAAAAATACGAAAACATTTCGTAAATCTACAACAATGAGATATGTAAAATAATAAAAGCTATGTTATAGAGGAAAGAATTATGGCACATCATTAGAAAAAACTTGTGATTTGTTCTAAACATACGTTGAAAGGTTTTATGGTATTACGATTAATAGCATGTTTACTCATAATACCATAATAACTAATAAGTCCTATAACCTTGATTGAAAAAAAATTTTTAAGTCAATTTTTCATTAAAATATTTCTTATCAGTCTTTTAGCATATCTCAATCATTAAAGGGTAAGATAAATACAAAAAGCTGAGAGGAGGATGGATGGAGTTTTTTCAAAGAATCTTTCAAATAAATATCCTTCGATAATAGCTAAAACGTAAATACAAATAAATGTGGTGTAGTAATCAAATTACTTGAGGAGTTCCAAATTTTTAATAACAAATAGTCACAGAGAGACTTCATAGATCAGATAGGGTTTTTGCGTAACTTAAAAAATAAATTGATATTGTGATAAATTCTACTTAAAAAATTAAACCATAATTAATATAGATATTTGTTTTAAATTCATTGGTGTTTCCTTATATTTGTGGATTTTACTAATTTAATTAAATTAAATTTTGCATGAATATTCGATTTATTTTCTAATCGCATATCTTATGAAGTTTAAATAGACATGAATATAAATGTAAAAAGAAAAGTAATATTACATTCTATACAATTCAATTGTATCGTTAAAATACAATATTGTCTCTTAAAACAAAACGATAATAATTTTAATTATTATCTATATTTTACTATAAAATCATTTTTGTTTAAGGTTTTTATATTTAGTTTTAATACTTATTTATTCTATCTTATTTACCTAACAATTTTGTCATCTATTACATGTAATATGCTTTATTTGAAATAATTTTTAAAAATTTATTCATGTATTTTAGACTGCTACTTGTTTCTACTTAATTTTTAAAAATAAAAACTATTTCTCGTATCGTAATTGATATTAATGATGGCTGTAGATAATTAAAAGGAAATGTATTATTAAATTGCACATTTGTTAATCATTGTTACTTTAATATATGCAACCACATCAACACAGGTACAAATCGAAATACATATGTTACATTCAGAACTTATTATTTTGAAGTGAATTTTAGGCTTTTATAAAAAAATTATTTGTATCCAATTAAAAAACAAAATAAAATATAATAATATGTCTTAAATATAAAATCAGATCAGAAAATTTCCTAATTTTCTTAACTGCAGTACATTTTTACAGTCTACATGTCTGTTTTCTTTGTAAATAAATTTGCCTACCTTAACGTAAAGAAATGAGTCACTACCTCTCCTAACCATCCTGGTTAGCCTGAGCTTGCTTCATAGGCAAAACAATATTTGCCTACCTACAGCTAAATACAAAATTTTTGTAAATAAAAAATTCCAGTTACTTAGTAGCTAGAGTTACGCCCATAAAATGGAAGATCAACGTAAAATTCCAGTCCATATGCATTTCTATCTTCTTAAATATAATTGTTTTCCTGCGACTTAATAGTAAATATATATGTTTTATCTTATTAAACTCTGACTTATATTTTTTCTTATTAGTATTAGGTGTAGTAATGAAACATCCAATTTTTTCAGCTACATTCAATAAACCTTGGTACCTTAAAAGAACGTCATTTAAATTGTTCAATCAAAATATTCGTGGTCGCACTCTATAATTTTAAGCCATCTTTCAGGCAGCTGATGAATTCCATCTTGAAAAAAATTACGTTTTTGGTCACGATAAAGGCGTCAAGCCATTTTCGGTTCACATCCACTGATTTGATATGAATATTAGATAAAACGTCTTACATCGACCGGAATATGTCAAGACCGGAATAGCAATGTCTGGTGCTACAAGACGTCCTAGCCAAGACTAATTTTGATATATTGTGTGGCCTGGCGTTGTCATGAAACAATTTCACTGGACGTACTTCTTTGCTATGCACCGCTGTTTTCGTTTCAATTCTTGATTCAAGCAGATTAATTAACTAATAAAGTCTTATTAAGACTACAAGAACAAATCACTTTTGAAACAACTACTTCTCTAGCTAATACCTCGACAGACATTGAATGATACAAAAGTAATTTGCTTGTTACAAAATAGCAGTTTGAACGTTTTTCTTTCTGTAAAATGAACTAAAAATAATTGAATGTACGTTGGGATGGCTGGGATTTACCACAAAGTATCCACTTCTTACATTCCGTGACAATTTTCTTTGAACATTGTTGGTTTCAGTTCTGTGTAGGCTTTTGGAAATCCATTGCTGCATTAATCCCAACTGTTCTGAAAGCTGTTTCTACGTTTGTGCCAAATTTTCAGCGAGTATCTTCTCTAACTCATCGTTGTCGTACTTTCTAAAGCCTCTAGAGCCCTGTTTGTTGTTCAGACACAAATCACTGTATTCAAGTATTAATCATGTCTTCACATTACTCAAAATTAAAAATAAATTTCTACACAAAACATATCTCCAAAAAAAAATTGAAAAACATTAAAACAACAATTTTTTGTGAGACCTGATTTTGTATATAATTAAAATTAATATTTTGTTTTCTTAATTTACATCAATAAAAAGAAGAGACCAATGCATTATTTAGTGAGTTTCCCTTAATTGATATTTTAGCGGTAAAATAAAGCAGTGTGCATTTATAATCTTAGTTTTGTCTTTAAAGATAAATGCTTTTTAATGAAACTTAAAATTTAAGCTTATAAAGAGTTTTTGGTGGAAGGTAGTTCATTAGGATTGTTACGTAATTACTTTAGGGTTATCCTAAATTAATATATTAATATTTTCGAAGGATAATAAAATGATAAGTAGTATGTTATGATGAGCATATTTTTCATTAACGTAATCTACGTAATTCGTTTCCGAACATTCATTGCAATTATGATTTCCAGTCATCCTCTATCCCTTATGATCTTTTGTAAAGTCTACCGATACATCTTATAGATTTGAATAAATTGTGAAAATGCTAGTGTAAATACTGTAGATTATAGTTAAGTCATATAAATTATATTTTACTTTTTTTAAGAGTTAATTTTTCTAAATATTTATGTGTTTCTTTTATATTTTAGAAGGAGACGATCACGAAGCCATTCCAGAGGTAGGCGGAGAAATGAGGATGGCATTAGTAGTAAGACAATGCTTATGAGTACAGAAGAAGCCTTAGTTTTAGTACATGGGGAAATGGCAACTATTAGAGATGGTGACGTTACACATCAGTGCATACAGACCAATCTGGCTGATGTTATTTGTGGTGGTATGTATTGTTTTTATTAATATACGTCTAAAAACAATTTGTACAATTATTTGATAGAAACAAAAATAAAATCCTAACCCTTAAGAATACGCATTTCTTAGATTCAGTAATAATTAATTATTTTTGCATTTATATTCTACTTTAATTTATAACAATGTCTCTAATATTACTTATATATACAACTTAATTTACAACACTCCACTCAATTAAGGAAATCTAATGCAACCAGTAATTATAAAACACCATAGTAAAACTTTCCAGTCTTCAACTCTGCTGCGCTGACATGCTGAACCAATCTGTGGTTGTTGTGGTCAGGGAAACTATAATTAAAAATTTTCATTATTATTATCTCTATATCTATAACTGTCGATGATTATCCGCTCTAAACAAGTTTCTGATAATGTTCTTAACACTAAAGGATGTATAATTTACAGGTAATTCAAGTGACAAGATACTTTACCCTAGAAACAATAAGAGGCGGTCCGCCTCATTTCCCTCGCCGAAGAGTCCAGACCGGCGTGGTTCATTCAGGCTTTGGGGATCCAGTCGACGACTGCGCAGGTCTGCTTCAACACGGACACTAGCAAGACATTATACAGACAGCAGCAGCAGCACGGAATACCCCAACAGTAGCGATTCAGCACATACACCAACTCCAAGTAAGACACTTTACTTATTTCAACAATAAGAAAATACGTAAGAATTTAATTTTCTGAATATTGCCATATAGAAGAATATCTATTTATATTTCAAAACTTAATTTTTGTTTTACCACTTTATTGGTAAATAAAGTGGTAAAACAAAGTAATCATGTTTCCTTCTTCATCGTATTCATGGTACATCTTGAATATAATGAAGAAGGAAACACGATTACTTTGTAAAGTGAAGTAAAAGCATCCACAATTAAACAAATATTTTGTTTTAAGACTCCTGTTATTGACATACTCTTCAAATTTCAGAGAAAGAATCGCTTTTATCGAGGATATTCAGGAGATCCAAGAGGTCACAGTGTCAAATCAGCAGCTTTAGCGCCCAGTTTCCTCCAACGGAATGGTTTAACTCAAAGGCTATACATTTACACAATGTTGGAACACAAACGTCAACAGCGGACGAGGTAATTAAAATTAATCAAATGCTACAGACAAAAAGATATAGAAAAGGTTTTATTTCGCCACGTCGTGGCTTCTTCAAGCGAAGAATTATTAAACAGTAACTTTAATTCATTAACATACATGTAATACCATAAATATAATCATGTTCTTTTACTATATTACCTTAAAACTAACAACATTACTATTATTTACTTTCATATTTCGTTATTTAAAGTATTAACATTTTTTTAAAGTAATTATAATTTTATTATCGACTTCAATTTCTATTTCCAACAATCATCTTTTGTAAACAATTTTATTTGTTTAATTCCAATAACATTCCTTTTTAATTTCAGGATTCAACACTGTCTCTGCCATACTGCTACGTCAATTCCGAAACTGGATCCTCGAAATCGGCAACGCTTCCACGCCGCCACCGCCGGCAATTATCCAACGATTCGACGTACGTCACCTCGTACATCGAATCCCGAGAACAATCGCCCAGTCTCCGCTACGGCTCCCCGTCTTCCAGTTCTCTACCACGAAATCAAAACCGGAGTCCATTCCATTCCATCAAGAGCCGCGAGAGCTCGCGCAAAACCTCGCGCAGCAGCCTCTCCAAGGTTTGCCCCTCGAATAACGACATAGACGAGGAAGAAGTCAAGTCGTTAGAAACGAAACCCATACAGGCCACAAAGAAGGACGCGTTCAAATTCGGCGAGTTCAAATCTTCGAAAGCATCTAGTTTAGAATCTCTGAAGACTAGTCATCGAACCGAGGAGAAAATGTTTTCTGATGATTCCACCCTGAAGACGCTGGCCAGTTTGGACAATAGCGGGCCGTCGAGTATCGAGTCACATAAAAGTAGTAAAACGGGCAGTTCGTTAACTAGTGGACCTTCTAGTTTAGAATCGCATAAAACAGTTATATCTCGGAATACCTCATTGCAGCAGCAAACCGATATCAAGATTAAGAGATCACCGAAACGCAGAGAAAAAGAGAGTCCTAAGCCTAAACACGAAATTAAACCAGCTACGACCATGTCACACAGTAATTCCTTCACTTTACAAGTCACTACTAACCAGAATGGGGTTAGTTTTCCAAATTCCAATACAACGACCACCATTAATAGTGGAAATGGTGCCAATACGAAAATATTCGTGCAGAATTCCCCAATTCGTTCGGTTATTACGTTTGAGAACGGCCAAGCCGCAGATCCGAACTTAGTCATTATTAATGGTTCTGAGCCAATTTTAGAGCCCACGCGATATCAAATCAATAAGGCAACTACAGATATTTGGGCTAAAAATACCAACAACGCTAAAGATGATTCTGGTTTGAATAATTCAACTACTAATATTGACATTAAAGCTGAAGATAAAAACGAACCGATGAATAATAGCAGAAAATTATCTCTGCAAATGCCATCAAGGGATTTGAACTATAAAAACTACTTAAAAAACGTTCCATCTACCTCTAATAATCAATTAACATCAAATTCTAATCCCGACTCACCAATCAACAACAGTTTTAAAGAGTTTACAAGGAATAGCCTACAAGATAGTCCTACGAAATCAGTTGAGGAAATTGGTGGAAGCGTAGGTAATGTTTACAAACAACTTACAGATTCTAAAACGTCATTGGATAAATCCTACCAATCGATACTTGATAAAAATATTTTAGGCTCAGAACCTAACATTAGCGTTAAAGGTAATGACAAGGAGGCAAAAGCCATAACCCGACAGAACAGTCAACACCAATTCCCCAGCCTTAGCGATTTAAGTTTTAACTTCACCAGCCTGGCGGCTCAGAAAATCTTGAAAGGGGTGAGCATCAACAGCATTGACACTTTGGTGGAATTAAACATGGCGGCGAACGGTGACAAACAGAACAATTGTGATATTGTCCACACGGATTTTGGACTTGTATGAGTTAAGTAGAGGATATGGATTCTTTCGTTGACTTTCTTAAGCGAAAGTTGAAACCTAAGGATTACGGCTTGACAATAATGGGCTTTAAGGAAACATCGAGGTGTTTTGAGGAGTGGATACATGCGTGTGGCAATATTTATAATACCCCCTTTTTATAATACGATTTTGTATGTACCCGTACTTATTATTAATGTTAAGCTTTGTAAAAATGTAATAATGCCTACGTTATGTATAAATAATCACAAATATTTTAATAAATATTATACTTTATCCCTACATAACATGTGTATAATTTACCCTTACCACCTTTACTGCAGTTAATAATAGTTGTAGGTAGAAGAATTTTCACTCAGGATTATAAAGTGTGAGCAAATTGTGAAGCACGATAGTAAATGTATCAATAAAATACTAAATCCTTTTATTTTATCTTATTCATTAATAATAGGTAAAATCTATCACGAATTCAAAAAAAAAAGTTCAAATAAAATCTTCATATTTTTTATGTAGAATCCGAACCTGCAATAAAAAAAAATAAGGGTTCCCATTTAAGATATAAAAGTTGACCCCCTGCCCCGCCCCCTGGAGGGTGGGGGTGAAAAAATTTGTATAGGATTAGATGGCCCTTTCGGAACCATCAAACTTTTATTTGGAACATTTTTTTGTAAGACGCATATGTGTCGAGATATTCCAGTGGATTTATTAAAATGGGTCACCCGGTATAATGACTAAGTCGTAAGTGTACATAAAGAATTAAACATTATTATTGGTAAACCAAATTTTAATATGAAATTCTAGCGTCAAAGTTTCTTGGAAATTTAAAATATCTATAAACAAATTAAAACATATATTACTAAAACTAATTATTGCGAAAACAGGTAGGTATGATATGGAACTTTAATACTTAAAAAGAAACAATTAATTCGAAACAAACATAGGAAAAAACTTAAACAGATTTTCCCAATTGTAATCATCTTAATACTAGTACTTATAATAGTAATAACTTTATTCAAGTAGACTTCAATATTTTAGCGCTATATTACTCTTTTCACTTCTGCTCTCCTGATACTTAATCGAAAAATTTTGTATAAAATTCAAGACGTGATTAATGCAGAAATATTTTGGCGCCATATTACTCTTCTCACTTCTGCTCTCCTGATACTAAATCTAAAAATTTTGTAGAAAATTCAAGTCGTGATAAATGCAGAAATATTTTGGCGCTTTATTACTCTTCTCACTTCTGCTCTCCTGATACTTAATCTAAAAATTTTGTATAAAATTCAAGACGTGATAAATGCAGAAATATTTTCGCGCCATATTACTCTTCTCACTTCTGCTCTCCTGATACTTAACCTAAAAATTTTGTATAAAATTCAAGACATGATGAATGCAGAAATATTTTGGCGCCATATTACTCTTCTCACTTCTGCTCTCCTGATACTTAATCTAAAAATTTTGTAGAAAATTCAAGACATGATGAATGCAGAAATATTTTGGCGCCATATTACTCTTCTCACTTCTGCTCTCCTGATACTTAATCTAAAAATTTTGTATAAAATTCAAGACATGATGAATGCAGAAATATTTTGGCGCCATATTACTCTTCTCACTTCTGCTCTCCTGATACTTAATCTAAAAATTTTGTATAAAATTCAAGACATGATGAATGCAGAAATATGTTGGCGCCATATTACTCTTCTCACTTCTGCTCTCCTGATACTTAATCTAAAAATTTTGTAGAAAATTCAAGACATTATTAATGCAGAAATATTTTTGCGCCATATTACTCTTCTCACTTCTGCTCTCCTGATACTTAATCTAAAAATTTTGTATAAAATTCAAGACATTATTAACGCAGAAAAATTTTGGCGCCATATTACTCTTCTCACTTCTGCTCTCCTGATACTTAATCTAAAAATTTTGTATGAATTTCAAGACGTGACAAATGCAGAAATATTTTGGCGCCATATTACTCTTCTCACTTCTGCTCTCCTGATACTTAATCTAAAAATTTTGTATGAACTTCAAGACGTGACAAATGCAGAAATATGTTGGCGCCATATTACTCTTCTCACTTCTGCTCTCCTGATACTTAATCTAAAAATTTTGTATGAATTTCAAGACGTGACAAATGCAGAAATATTTTGGCGCCATATTACTCTTCTCACTTCTGCTCTCCTGATACTAAATCTAAAAATTTTGTTGTAAATTCAAGACATGATAAATGCAGAAATTTTTGGCGCCATATTACTCTTCTCACTTCTGCTCTCCTGATACTAAATCTAAAAATTTTGTTGTAAATTCAAGACATGATAAATGCAGAAATTTTTGGCGCCATATTACTCTTCTCACTTCTGCTCTCCTGATACATAATCTAAAAATTTTGTATAAAATTCAAGACATGATAAATGCAGAAATTATTTGGCGTCATATTACTCTTCTGACTTTTGCTCTCCTGATAATTAATCTAAAAATTTTGTAGAAAATTCAAAACATTATTAATGCAGAAATATTTGGCGCCATATTACTCTTCTCACTTCTGCTCTCCTGATACTTAATCTAAAAATTTTGAACAAAATTAAAGACATGATAAATGCAGAAATATTTTGGCGCTATATTACTCTTCTCACTTCTGCTCTCCTGATACTTAATCTGAAAATTTTGTAGAAAATTCAAGACGTGATAAATGCAGAAATATTTTAGCGCCATATTACTCTTCTCACTTCTGCTCTCCTGATACTTAATCTAAAAATTTTGAACAAAATTAAAGACATGATAAATGCAGAAACATTTTGGCGCCATATTACTCTTCTCACTTCTGCTCTCCTGATACTTAATCTAAAAATTTTGTATAAAATTAAAGACATGATAAATGCAGAAAAATTTTGGCGCCATATTACTCTTCTCACTTCTGCTCTCCTGATACTTAATCTAAAAATTTTGTATAAAATTCAAGATATGATAAATGCAGAAATATTTTGGCGCCATATTACTCTTCTCACTTCTGCTCTCCTGATACTTAATCTAAAAATTTTGTATGAATTTCAAGACGTGACAAATGCAGAAATATTTTGGCGCCATATTACTCTTCTCACTTCTGCTCTCCTGATACTAAATCTAAAAATTTTGTAGTAAATTCAAGACATGATAAATGCAGAAATTTTTGGCGCCATATTACTCTTCTCACTTCTGCTCTCCTGATACTTAATCTAAAAATTTTGTATGAATTTCAAGACGTGACAAATGCAGAAATATTTTGGCGCCATATTACTCTTCTCACTTCTGCTCTCCTGATACTTAATCTAAAAATTTTGTATAAAATTCAAGACATTATTAACGCAGAAAAATTTTGGCGCCATATTACTCTTCTCACTTCTTCTCTCCTGATACTTAATCTAAAAATTTTGTAGAAAATTCAAGACGTGATAAATGCAGAAATATTTTAGCGCCATATTACTCTTCTCACTTCTGCACTCCTGATACTTAATCTAAAAATTTTGTATAAAATTCAAGATATGATAAATGCAGAAATATTTTGGCGCCATATTACTCTTCTCACTTCTGCTCTCCTGATACTTAATCTAAAAATTTTGTATAAAATTCAAGACATTATTAACGCAGAAAAATTTTGGCGCCATATTACTCTTCTCACTTCTGCTCTCCTGATACTTAATCTAAAAATTTTGTATAAAATTCAAGATATGATAAATGCAGAAATATTTTGGCGCCATATTACTCTTCTCACTTCTGCTCTCCTGATACTTAATCTAAAAATGTTGTATGAAATTCAAGACGTGACAAATGCAGAAATATTTTGGCGCCATATTACTCTTCTCACTTCTGCTCTCCTGATACTAAATCTAAAAATTTTGTAGTAAATTCAAGACATGATAAATGCAGAAATTTTTGGCGCCATATTACTCTTCTCACTTCTGCTCTCCTGATACTTAATCTAAAAATTTTGTATAAAATTCAAGACATTATTAACGCAGAAAAATTTTGGCGCCATATTACTCTTCTCACTTCTGCTCTCCTGATACTTAATCTAAAAATTTTGTATAAAATTCAAGACATTATTAACGCAGAAATATTTTGGCGCCATATTACTCTTCTCACTTCTGCTCTCCTGATACTTAATCTAAAAATTTTGTATAAAATTAAAGATATGATAAATGCAGAAATATTTTGGCGCCATATTACTCTTCTCACTTCTGCTCTCCTGATACTTAATCTAAAAATTTTGTATGAATTTCAAGACGTGACAAATGCAGAAATATTTTGGCGCCATATTACTCTTCTCACTTCTGCTCTCCTGATACTTAATCTAAAAATTTTGTATAAAATTCAAGACATTATTAACGCAGAAAAATTTTGGCGCCATATTACTCTTCTCACTTCTGCTCTCCTGATACTTAATCTAAAAATTTTGTATAAAATTAAAGACATGATAAATGCAGAAAAATTTTGGCGCCATATTACTCTTCTCACTTCTGCTCTCCTGATACTTAATCTAAAAATTTTGTATAAAATTCAAGACATTATTAACGCAGAAAAATTTTGGCGCCATATTACTCTTCTCACTTCTGCTCTCCTGATACTTAATCTAAAAATTTTGTATGAATTTCAAGACGTGACAAATGCAGAAATATTTTGGCGCCATATTACTCTTCTCACTTCTGCTCTCCTGATACTAAATCTAAAAATTTTGTTGTAAATTCAAGACATGATAAATGCAGAAATTTTTGGCGCCATATTACTCTTCTCACTTCTGCTCTCCTGATACTTAATCTAAAAATTTTGTATAAAATTCAAGACGTGATAAATGCAGAAATATTTTCGCGTCATATTACTCCTCTCACTTCTGCTCTCCTGATACTAAATCTAAAAATTTTGTAGTAAATTCAAGACATGATAAATGCAGAAATTTTTGGCGCCATATTACTCTTCTCACTTCTGCTCTCCTGATACTTAATCTAAAAATTTTGTATGAACTTCAAGACGTGACAAATGCAGAAATATTTTGGCGCCATATTACTCTTCTCACTTCTGCTCTCCTGATACTTAATCTAAAAATTTTGTATAAAATTCAAGACATTATTAACGCAGAAAAATTTTGGCGCCATATTACTCTTCTCACTTCTGCTCTCCTGATACTTAATCTAAAAATTTTGTATAAAATTAAAGACATGATAAATGCAGAAAAATTTTGGCGCCATATTACTCTTCTCACTTCTGCTCTCCTGATACTTAATCTAAAAATTTTGTATAAAATTCAAGACATTATTAACGCAGAAATATTTTGGCGCCATATTACTCTTCTCACTTCTGCTCTCCTGATACTTAATCTAAAAATTTTGTATGAATTTCAAGACGTGACAAATGCAGAAATATTTTGGCGCCATATTACTCTTCTCACTTCTGCTCTCCTGATACTAAATCTAAAAATTTTGTTGTAAATTCAAGACATGATAAATGCAGAAATTTTTGGCGCCATATTACTCTTCTCACTTCTGCTCTCCTGATACTAAATCTAAAAATTTTGTTGTAAATTCAAGACCTGATAAATGCAGAAATTTTTGGCGCCATATTACTCTTCTCACTTCTGCTCTCCTGATACATAATCTAAAAATTTTGTATAAAATTCAAGACATTATTAATGCAGAAATATTTTGGCGCCATATTACTCTTCTCACTTCTGCTCTCCTGATACTTAATCTAAAAATTTTGAACAAAATTAAAGACATGATAAATGCAGAAACATTTTGGCGCCATATTACTCTTCTCACTTCTGCTCTCCTGATACTTAATCTAAAAATTTTGTATAAAATTAAAGACATGATAAATGCAGAAAAATTTTGGCGCCATATTACTCTTCTCACTTCTGCTCTCCTGATACTTAATCTAAAAATTTTGTATAAAATTCAAGATATGATAAATGCAGAAATATTTTGGCGCCATATTACTCTTCTCACTTCTGCTCTCCTGATACTTAATCTAAAAATTTTGTATGAATTTCAAGACGTGACAAATGCAGAAATATTCTGGCGCCATATTACTCTTCTCACTTCTGCTCTCCTGATACTAAATCTAAAAATTTTGTAGTAAATTCAAGACATGATAAATGCAGAAATTTTTGGCGCCATATTACTCTTCTCACTTCTGCTCTCCTGATACTTAATCTAAAAATTTTGTATAAAATTCAAGACATTATTAACGCAGAAAAATTTTGGCGCCATATTACTCTTCTCACTTCTGCTCTCCTGATACTTAATCTAAAAATTTTGTATAAAATTCAAGACATTATTAACGCAGAAATATTTTGGCGCCATATTACTCTTCTCACTTCTGCTCTCCTGATACTTAATCTAAAAATTTTGTATAAAATTAAAGATATGATAAATGCAGAAACATTTTGGCGCCATATTACTCTTCTCACTTCTGCTCTCCTGATACTTAATCTAAAAATTTTGTATAAAATTCAAGAATTGATAAATGCAGAAATATTTTCGCGTCATATTACTCCTCTCACTTCTGCTCTCCTGATACTTAATCTAAAAATTTTGTATAAAATTCAAGAATTGATAAATGCAGAAATATTTTCGCGTCATATTACTCCTCTCACTTCTGCTCTCCTGATACTAAATCTAAAAATTTTGTAGTAAATTCAAGACATGATAAATGCAGAAATTTTTGGCGCCATATTACTCTTCTCACTTCTGCTCTCCTGATACTTAATCTAAAAATTTTGTATAAAATTCAAGACATTATTAACGCAGAAAAATTTTGGCGCCATATTACTCGTCTCACTTCTGCTCTCCTGATACTTAATCTAAAAATTTTGTATAAAATTCAAGACATTATTAACGCAGAAATATTTTGGCGCCATATTACTCTTCTCACTTCTGCTCTCCTGATACTTAATCTAAAAATTTTGTATAAAATTAAAGATATGATAAATGCAGAAACATTTTGGCGCCATATTACTCTTCTCACTTCTGCTCTCCTGATACTTAATCTAAAAATTTTGTATAAAATTCAAGAATTGATAAATGCAGAAATATTTTCGCGTCATATTACTCCTCTCACTTCTGCTCTCCTGATACTTAATCTAAAAATTTTGTATAAAATTCAAGAATTGATAAATGCAGAAATATTTTCGCGTCATATTACTCCTCTCACTTCTGCTCTCCTGATACTAAATCTAAAAATTTTGTAGTAAATTCAAGACATGATAAATGCAGAAATTTTTGGCGCCATATTACTCTTCTCACTTCTGCTCTCCTGATACTTAATCTAAAAATTTTGTATGAACTTCAAGACGTGACAAATGCAGAAATATGTTGGCGCCATATTACTCTTCTCACTTCTGCTCTCCTGATACATAATCTAAAAATTTTGTATAAAATTCAAGACATGATAAATGCAGAAATTATTTGGCGCCATATTACTCTTCTGACTTTTGCTCTCCTGATAATTAATCTAAAAATTTTGTAGAAAATTCAAAACATTATTAATGCAGAAATATTTTGGCGCCATATTACTCTTCTCACTTCTGCTCTCCTGATACTTAATCTAAAAATTTTGTATGAACTTCAAGACGTGACAAATGCAGAAATATGTTGGCGCCATATTACTCTTCTCACTTCTGCTCTCCTGATACTTAATCTAAAAATTTTGTATGAACTTCAAGACGTGACAAATGCAGATATATTTTGGCGCCATATTACTCTTCTCACTTCTGCTCTCCTGATATTTAATCTAAAAATTTTGTATGAATTTCAAGACGTGACAAATGCAGAAATATTTTGGCGCCATATTACTCTTCTCACTTCTGCTCTCCTGATACTAAATCTAAAAATTTTGTAGTAAATTCAAGACATGATAAATGCAGAAATTTTTGGCGCCATATTACTCTTCTCACTTCTGCTCTCCTGATACTTAATCTAAAAATTTTGTATAAAATTCAAGACATTATTAACGCAGAAATATTTTGGCGCCATATTACTCTTCTCACTTCTGCTCTCCTGATACTTAATCTAAAAATTTTGTATAAAATTAAAGATATGATAAATGCAGAAATATTTTGGCGCCATATTACTCTTCTCACTTCTGCTCTCCTGATACTTAATCTGAAAATTTTGTAGAAAATTCAAGACGTGATAAATGCAGAAATATTTTAGCGCCATATTACTCTTCTCACTTCTGCTCTCCTGATACTTAATCTAAAAATTTTGAACAAAATTAAAGACATGATAAATGCAGAAACATTTTGGCGCCATATTACTCTTCTCACTTCTGCTCTCCTGATACTTAATCTAAAAATTTTGTATAAAATTCAAGATATGATAAATGCAGAAATATTTTGGCGCCATATTACTCTTCTCACTTCTGCTCTCCTGATACTTAATCTAAAAATTTTGTATAAAATTAAAGATATGATAAATGCAGAAATATTTTGGCGCCATATTACTCTTCTCACTTCTGCTCTCCTGATACTTAATCTAAAAATTTTGTATAAAATTCAAGACGTGATAAATGCAGAAATATTTTCGCGTCATATTACTCCTCTCACTTCTGCTCTCCTGATACTAAATCTAAAAATTTTGTAGTAAATTCAAGACATGATAAATGCAGAAATTTTTGGCGCCATATTACTCTTCTCACTTCTGCTCTCCTGATACTTAATCTAAAAATTTTGTATGAATTTCAAGACGTGACAAATGCAGAAATATTTTGGCGCCATATTACTCTTCTCACTTCTGCTCTCCTGATACTAAATCTAAAAATTTTGTTGTAAATTCAAGACATGATAAATGCAGAAATTTTTGGCGCCATATTACTCTTCTCACTTCTGCTCTCCTGATACATAATCTAAAAATTTTGTATAAAATTCAAGACATGATAAATGCAGAAATTATTTGGCGCCATATTACTCTTCTGACTTTTGCTCTCCTGATAATTAATCTAAAAATTTTGTAGAAAATTCAAAACATTATTAATGCAGAAATATTTTGGCGCCATATTACTCTTCTCACTTCTGCTCTCCTGATACTTAATCTAAAAATTTTGAACAAAATTAAAGACATGATAAATGCAGAAACATTTTGGCGCCATATTACTCTTCTCACTTCTGCTCTCCTGATACTTAATCTAAAAATTTTGTATAAAATTAAAGACATGATAAATGCAGAAACATTTTGGCGCCATATTACTCTTCTCACTTCTGCTCTCCTGATACTTAATCTAAAAATTTTGTATGAATTTCAAGACGTGACAAATGCAGAAATATTTTGGCGCCATATTACTCTTCTCACTTCTGCTCTCCTGATACTAAATCTAAAAATTTTGTAGTAAATTCAAGACATGATAAATGCAGAAATTTTTGGCGCCATATTACTCTTCTCACTTCTGCTCTCCTGATACTTAATCTAAAAATTTTGTATAAAATTCAAGACATTATTAACGCAGAAAAATTTTGGCGCCATATTACTCTTCTCACTTCTGCTCTCCTGATACTTAATCTAAAAATTTTGTATAAAATTCAAGACATTATTAACGCAGAAATATTTTGGCGCCATATTACTCTTCTCACTTCTGCTCTCCTGATACTTAATCTAAAAATTTTGTATAAAATTAAAGATATGATAAATGCAGAAATATTTTGGCGCCATATTACTCTTCTCACTTCTGCTCTCCTGATACTTAATCTAAAAATTTTGTATAAAATTCAAGACGTGATAAATGCAGAAATATTTTGGCGTCATATTACTCCTCTCACTTCTGCTCTCCTGATACTAAATCTAAAAACTTTGTAGTAAATTCAAGACATGATAAATGCAGAAATTTTTGGCGCCATATTACTCTTCTCACTTCTGCTCTCCTGATACTTAATCTAAAAATTTTATATAAAATTCAAGACGTGATAAATGCAGAAATATTTTGGCGCCATATTACTCTTTTCACTACTGCTCTCCTGATACTAAATCTAAAAATTTTGTAGAAAATTCAAGACGTGATAAATGCAGAAATATTTTCGCGTCATATTACTCCTCTCACTTCTGCTCTCCTGATACTAAATCTAAAAATTTTGTAGTAAATTCAAGACATGATAAATGCAGAAATTTTTGGCGCCATATTACTCTTCTCACTTCTGCTCTCCTGATACTTAATCTAAAAATTTTGTATGAACTTCAAGACGTGACAAATGCAGAAATATTTTGGCTCCATATTACTCTTCTCACTTCTGCTCTCCTGATACTTAATCTAAAAATTTTGTATAAAATTCAAGACATTATTAACGCAGAAAAATTTTGGCGCCATATTACTCTTCTCACTTCTGCTCTCCTGATACTTAATCTAAAAATTTTGTATAAAATTAAAGACATGATAAATGCAGAAAAATTTTGGCGCCATATTACTCTTCTCACTTCTGCTCTCCTGATACTTAATCTAAAAATTTTGTATAAAATTCAAGACATTATTAACGCAGAAATATTTTGGCGCCATATTACTCTTCTCACTTCTGCTCTCCTGATACTTAATCTAAAAATTTTGTATAAAATTCAAGACATTATTAACGCAGAAATATTTTGGCGCCATATTACTCTTCTCACTTCTGCTCTCCTGATACTTAATCTAAAAATTTTGTATAAAATTAAAGATATGATAAATGCAGAAACATTTTGGCGCCATATTACTCTTCTCACTTCTGCTCTCCTGATACTTAATCTAAAAATTTTGTATGAACTTCAAGACGTGACAAATGCAGAAATATTTTGGCGCCATATTACTCTTCTCACTTCTGCTCTCCTGATACTAAATCTAAAAATTTTGTTGTAAATTCAAGACATGATAAATGCAGAAATTTTTGGCGCCATATTACTCTTCTCACTTCTGCTCTCCTGATACATAATCTAAAAATTTTGTATAAAATTCAAGACATGATAAATGCAGAAATTATTTGGCGCCATATTACTCTTCTGACTTTTGCTCTCCTGATAATTAATCTAAAAATTTTGTAGAAAATTCAAAACATTATTAATGCAGAAATATTTTGGCGCCATATTACTCTTCTCACTTCTGCTCTCCTGATACTTAATCTAAAAATTTTGTATAAAATTAAAGACATGATAAATGCAGAAAAATTTTGGCGCCATATTACTCTTCTCACTTCTGCTCTCCTGATACTTAATCTAAAAATTTTGAACAAAATTAAAGACATGATAAATGCAGAAACATTTTGGCGCCATATTACTCTTCTCACTTCTGCTCTCCTGATACTTAATCTAAAAATTTTGTATAAAATTAAAGACATGATAAATGCAGAAATATTTTGGCGCTATATTACTCTTCTCACTTCTGCTCTCCTGATACTTAATCTGAAAATTTTGTAGAAAATTCAAGACGTGATAAATGCAGAAATATTTTAGCGCCATATTACTCTTCTCACTTCTGCTCTCCTGATACTTAATCTAAAAATTTTGAACAAAATGAAAGACATGATAAATGCAGAAACATTTTGGCGCCATATTACTCTTCTCACTTCTGCTCTCCTGATACTTAATCTAAAAATTTTGTATAAAATTAAAGACATGATAAATGCAGAAATATTTTGGCGCTATATTACTCTTCTCACTTCTGCTCTCCTGATACTTAATCTGAAAATTTTGTAGAAAATTCAAGACGTGATAAATGCAGAAATATTTTAGCGCCATATTACTCTTCTCACTTCTGCTCTCCTGATACTTAATCTAAAAATTTTGAACAAAATTAAAGACATGATAAATGCAGAAACATTTTGGCGCCATATTACTCTTCTCACTTCTGCTCTCCTGATACTTAATCTAAAAATTTTGTATGAATTTCAAGACGTGACAAATGCAGAAATATTTTGGCGCCATATTACTCTTCTCACTTCTGCTCTCCTGATACTAAATCTAAAAATTTTGTAGTAAATTCAAGACATGATAAATGCAGAAATTTTTGGCGCCATATTACTCTTCTCACTTCTGCTCTCCTGATACTTAATCTAAAAATTTTGTATAAAATTCAAGACATTATTAACGCAGAAAAATTTTGGCGCCATATTACTCTTCTCACTTCTGCTCTCCTGATACTTAATCTAAAAATTTTGTATAAAATTCAAGACATTATTAACGCAGAAATATTTTGGCGCCATATTACTCTTCTCACTTCTGCTCTCCTGATACTTAATCTAAAAATTTTGTATAAAATTAAAGATATGATAAATGCAGAAATATTTTGGCGCCATATTACTCTTCTCACTTCTGCTCTCCTGATACTTAATCTAAAAATTTTGTATAAAATTCAAGACGTGATAAATGCAGAAATATTTTGGCGTCATATTACTCCTCTCACTTCTGCTCTCCTGATACTAAATCTAAAAACTTTGTAGTAAATTCAAGACATGATAAATGCAGAAATTTTTGGCGCCATATTACTCTTCTCACTTCTGCTCTCCTGATACTTAATCTAAAAATTTTATATAAAATTCAAGACGTGATAAATGCAGAAATATTTTGGCGCCATATTACTCTTTTCACTACTGCTCTCCTGATACTAAATCTAAAAATTTTGTAGAAAATTCAAGACGTGATAAATGCAGAAATATTTTCGCGTCATATTACTCCTCTCACTTCTGCTCTCCTGATACTAAATCTAAAAATTTTGTAGTAAATTCAAGACATGATAAATGCAGAAATTTTTGGCGCCATATTACTCTTCTCACTTCTGCTCTCCTGATACTTAATCTAAAAATTTTGTATGAACTTCAAGACGTGACAAATGCAGAAATATTTTGGCTCCATATTACTCTTCTCACTTCTGCTCTCCTGATACTTAATCTAAAAATTTTGTATAAAATTCAAGACATTATTAACGCAGAAAAATTTTGGCGCCATATTACTCTTCTCACTTCTGCTCTCCTGATACTTAATCTAAAAATTTTGTATAAAATTAAAGACATGATAAATGCAGAAAAATTTTGGCGCCATATTACTCTTCTCACTTCTGCTCTCCTGATACTTAATCTAAAAATTTTGTATAAAATTCAAGACATTATTAACGCAGAAATATTTTGGCGCCATATTACTCTTCTCACTTCTGCTCTCCTGATACTTAATCTAAAAATTTTGTATAAAATTCAAGACATTATTAACGCAGAAATATTTTGGCGCCATATTACTCTTCTCACTTCTGCTCTCCTGATACTTAATCTAAAAATTTTGTATAAAATTAAAGATATGATAAATGCAGAAACATTTTGGCGCCATATTACTCTTCTCACTTCTGCTCTCCTGATACTTAATCTAAAAATTTTGTATGAACTTCAAGACGTGACAAATGCAGAAATATTTTGGCGCCATATTACTCTTCTCACTTCTGCTCTCCTGATACTAAATCTAAAAATTTTGTTGTAAATTCAAGACATGATAAATGCAGAAATTTTTGGCGCCATATTACTCTTCTCACTTCTGCTCTCCTGATACATAATCTAAAAATTTTGTATAAAATTCAAGACATGATAAATGCAGAAATTATTTGGCGCCATATTACTCTTCTGACTTTTGCTCTCCTGATAATTAATCTAAAAATTTTGTAGAAAATTCAAAACATTATTAATGCAGAAATATTTTGGCGCCATATTACTCTTCTCACTTCTGCTCTCCTGATACTTAATCTAAAAATTTTGTATAAAATTAAAGACATGATAAATGCAGAAAAATTTTGGCGCCATATTACTCTTCTCACTTCTGCTCTCCTGATACTTAATCTAAAAATTTTGAACAAAATTAAAGACATGATAAATGCAGAAACATTTTGGCGCCATATTACTCTTCTCACTTCTGCTCTCCTGATACTTAATCTAAAAATTTTGTATAAAATTAAAGACATGATAAATGCAGAAATATTTTGGCGCTATATTACTCTTCTCACTTCTGCTCTCCTGATACTTAATCTGAAAATTTTGTAGAAAATTCAAGACGTGATAAATGCAGAAATATTTTAGCGCCATATTACTCTTCTCACTTCTGCTCTCCTGATACTTAATCTAAAAATTTTGAACAAAATGAAAGACATGATAAATGCAGAAACATTTTGGCGCCATATTACTCTTCTCACTTCTGCTCTCCTGATACTTAATCTAAAAATTTTGTATAAAATTAAAGACATGATAAATGCAGAAATATTTTGGCGCTATATTACTCTTCTCACTTCTGCTCTCCTGATACTTAATCTGAAAATTTTGTAGAAAATTCAAGACGTGATAAATGCAGAAATATTTTAGCGCCATATTACTCTTCTCACTTCTGCTCTCCTGATACTTAATCTAAAAATTTTGAACAAAATTAAAGACATGATAAATGCAGAAACATTTTGGCGCCATATTACTCTTCTCACTTCTGCTCTCCTGATACTTAATCTAAAAATTTTGTATAAAATTAAAGACATGATAAATGCAGAAATATTTTGGCGCTATATTACTCTTCTCACTTCTGCTCTCCTGATACTTAATCTGAAAATTTTGTAGAAAATTCAAGACGTGATAAATGCAGAAATATTTTAGCGCCATATTACTCTTCTCACTTCTGCTCTCCTGATACTTAATCTAAAAATTTTGAACAAAATTAAAGACATGATAAATGCAGAAACATTTTGGCGCCATATTACTCTTCTCACTTCTGCTCTCCTGATACTTAATCTAAAAATTTTGTATAAAATTCAAGATATGATAAATGCAGAAATATTTTGGCGCCATATTACTCTTCTCACTTCTGCTCTCCTGATACTAAATCTAAAAATTTTGTAGTAAATTCAAGACATGATAAATGCAGAAATTTTTGGCGCCATATTACTCTTCTCACTTCTGCTCTCCTGATACTTAATCTAAAAATTTTGTATAAAATTCAAGACATTATTAACGCAGAAAAATTTTGGCGCCATATTACTCTTCTCACTTCTGCTCTCCTGATACTTAATCTAAAAATTTTGTATAAAATTCAAGACATTATTAACGCAGAAATATTTTGGCGCCATATTACTCTTCTCACTTCTGCTCTCCTGATACTTAATCTAAAAATTTTGTATAAAATTAAAGATATGATAAATGCAGAAATATTTTGGCGCCATATTACTCTTCTCACTTCTGCTCTCCTGATACTAAATCTAAAAATTTTGTTGTAAATTCAAGACATGATAAATGCAGAAATTTTTGGCGCCATATTACTCTTCTCACTTCTGCTCTCCTGATACTTAATCTAAAAATTTTCTATAAAATTCAGGACATTATTAATGCAGAAATAGTTTCGCGGCATGTTACTCTTCTCACTTCTGCTCTCCTGATACTTAATCTAAAAATTTTGTATAAAATTAAAGACATGATAAATGCAGAAATATTTTGGCGCCATATTACTCTTCTCACTTCTGCTCTCCTGATACTTAATCTAATAATTTTGTATGAATTTCAAGACGTGACAAATGCAGAAATATTTTGGCGCCATATTACTCTTCTCACTTCTGCTCTCCTGATACTAAATCTAAAAATTTTGTTGTAAATTCAAGACATGATAAATGCAGAAATTTTTGGCGCCATATTACTCTTCTCACTTCTGCTCTCCTGATACTTAATCTAAAAATTTTCTATAAAATTCAGGACATTATTAATGCAGAAATAGTTTCGCGGCATGTTACTCTTCTCACTTCTGCTCTCCTGATACTTAATCTAAAAATTTTGTATAAAATTAAAGACATGATAAATGCAGAAATATTTTGGCGCCATATTACTCTTCTCACTTCTGCTCTCCTGATACTAAATCTAAAAATTTTGTAGAAAATTCAAGACATGATAAATGCAGAAATATCTTCGCGCCATATTATTCTTCTCACTTCTGCTCTCGTGATACTAAATCTAAAAATTTTATATAAAATTAAAGACATGATAAATGCAGAAATATTTTGGCGCCATATTACTCTTCTCACTTCTGCTCTCCTGATACTTAATCTAAAAATTTTGTATAAAATTAAAGACATGATAAATGCAGAAATATTTTGGCGCCATATTACTCTTCTCACTTCTGCTCTCCTGATACTTAATCTAAAAATTTTGTATAAAATTAAAGACATGATAAATGCAGAAATATTTTGGCGCCATATTACTCTTCTCACTTCTGCTCTCCTGATACTTAATCTAAAAATTTTGTAGAAAATTCAAGACATGATAAATGCAGAAATATCTTCGCGCCATATTATTCTTCTCACTTCTGCTCTCGTGATACTAAATCTAAAAATTTTATATAAAATTAAAGACATGATAAATGCAGAAATATTTTGGCGCCATATTACTCTTCTCACTTCTGCTCTCCTGATACTTAATCTAAAAATTTTGTATAAAATTAAAGACATGATAAATGCAGAAATATTTTGGCGCCATATTACTCTTCTCACTTCTGCTCTCCTGATACTTAATCTAAAAATTTTCTATAAAATTCAGGACATTATTAATGCAGAAATAGTTTCGCGGCATGTTACTCTTCTCACTTCTGCTCTCCTGATACTTAATCTAAAAATTTTGTATAAAATTAAAGACATGATAAATGCAGAAATATTTTGGCGCCATATTACTCTTCTCACTTCTGCTCTCCTGATACTTAATCTAAAAATTTTGTATAAAATTAAAGACATGATAAATGCAGAAATATTTTGGCGCCATATTACTCTTCTCACTTCTGCTCTCCTGATACTTAATCTAAAAATTTTGTATAAAATTCAAGACGTGATAAATGCAGAAATATTTTGGCGCCATATTACTCTTTTCACTACTGCTCTCCTGATACTAAATCTAAAAATTTTGTAGAAAATTCAAGACATGATAAATGCAGAAATATCTTCGCGCCATATTATTCTTCTCACTTCTGCTCTCGTGATACTAAATCTAAAAATTTTATATAAAATTAAAGACATGATAAATGCAGAAATATTTTGGCGCCATATTACTCTTCTCACTTCTGCTCTCCTGATACTTAATCTAAAAATTTTGTATAAAATTAAAGACATGATAAATGCAGAAATATTTTGGCGCCATATTACTCTTCTCACTTCTGCTCTCCTGATACTTAATCTAAAAATTTTGTATAAAATTAAAGACATGATAAATGCAGAAATATTTTGGCGCCATATTACTCTTCTCACTTCTGCTCTCCTGATACTTAATCTAAAAATTTTGTATAAAATTAAAGACATGATAAATGCAGAAATATTTTGGCGCCATATTACTCTTCTCACTTCTGCTCTCCTGATACTTAATCTAAAAATGTTGTATAAAATTAAAGACATGATAAATGCAGAAATATTTTGGCGCCATATTACTCTTCTCACTTTTGCTCTCCTGATACTTAATCTAAAAATTTTGTATAAAATTAAAGACATGATAAATGCAGAAATATTTTGGCGCCATATTACTCTTCTCACTTCTGCTCTCCTGATACTTAATCTAAAAATTTTGTATAAAATTAAAGACATGATAAATGCAGAAATATTTTGGCGCCATATTACTCTTCTCACTTTTGCTCTCCTGATACTTAATCTAAAAATTTTGAATAAAATTCAAGACGTGATAAATGCAGAAATATTTTGGCGCCATATTACTCTTCTCACTTCTGCTCTCCTGATACTTAATCTAAAAATTTTGTATAAAATTAAAGACATGATAAATGCAGAAATATTTTGGCGCCATATTACTCTTCTCACTTTTGCTCTCCTGATACTTAATCTAAAAATTTTGAATAAAATTCAAGACGTGATAAATGCAGAAATATTTTGGCGCCATATTACTCTTCTCACTTCTGCTCTCCTGATACTAAATCTAAAAATTTTGTTGTAAATTCAAGACATGATAAATGCAGAAATTTTTGGCGCCATATTACTCTTCTCACTTCTGCTCTCCTGATACATAATCTAAAAATTTTGTATAAAATTCAAGACATGATAAATGCAGAAATATTTGGCGCCATATTACTCTTCTCACTTCTGCTCTCCTGATACTTAATCTAAAAATTTTGAACAAAATTAAAGACATGATAAATGCAGAAATATTTTGGCGCTATATTACTCTTCTCACTTCTGCTCTCCTGATACTTAATCTGAAAATTTTGTAGAAAATTCAAGACGTGATAAATGCAGAAATATTTTAGCGCCATATTACTCTTCTCACTTCTGCTCTCCTGATACTTAATCTAAAAATTTTGAACAAAATTAAAGACATGATAAATGCAGAAACATTTTGGCGCCATATTACTCTTCTCACTTCTGCTCTCCTGATACTTAATCTAAAAATTTTGTATAAAATTAAAGACATGATAAATGCAGAAAAATTTTGGCGCCATATTACTCTTCTCACTTCTGCTCTCCTGATACTTAATCTAAAAATTTTGTATAAAATTCAAGATATGATAAATGCAGAAATATTTTGGCGCCATATTACTCTTCTCACTTCTGCTCTCCTGATACTTAATCTAAAAATTTTGTATGAATTTCAAGACGTGACAAATGCAGAAATATTTTGGCGCCATATTACTCTTCTCACTTCTGCTCTCCTGATACTTAATCTAAAAATTTTGTATAAAATTCAAGACATTATTAACGCAGAAAAATTTTGGCGCCATATTACTCTTCTCACTTCTTCTCTCCTGATACTTAATCTAAAAATTTTGTAGAAAACTCAAGACGTGATAAATGCAGAAATATTTTAGCGCCATATTACTCTTCTCACTTCTGCACTCCTGATACTTAATCTAAAAATTTTGAACAAAATTAAAGACATGATAAATGCAGAAACATTTTGGCGCCATATTACTCTTCTCACTTCTGCTCTCCTGATACTTAATCTAAAAATTTTGTATAAAATTCAAGATATGATAAATGCAGAAATATTTTGGCGCCATATTACTCTTCTCACTTCTGCTCTCCTGATACTTAATCTAAAAATTTTGTATGAATTTCAAGACGTGACAAATGCAGAAATATTTTGGCGCCATATTACTCTTCTCACTTCTGCTCTCCTGATACTAAATCTAAAAATTTTGTAGTAAATTCAAGACATGATAAATGCAGAAATTTTTGGCGCCATATTACTCTTCTCACTTCTGCTCTCCTGATACTTAATCTAAAAATTTTGTATAAAATTCAAGACATTATTAACGCAGAAAAATTTTGGCGCCATATTACTCTTCTCACTTCTGCTCTCCTGATACTTAATCTAAAAATTTTGTATAAAATTCAAGACATTATTAACGCAGAAATATTTTGGCGCCATATTACTCTTCTCACTTCTGCTCTCCTGATACTTAATCTAAAAATTTTGTATAAAATTAAAGATATGATAAATGCAGAAATATTTTGGCGCCATATTACTCTTCTCACTTCTGCTCTCCTGATACTTAATCTAAAAATTTTGTATAAAATTCAAGACATTATTAACGCAGAAAAATTTTGGCGCCATATTACTCTTCTCACTTCTGCTCTCCTGATACTTAATCTAAAAATTTTGTATAAAATTAAAGACATGATAAATGCAGAAAAATTTTGGCGCCATATTACTCTTCTCACTTCTGCTCTCCTGATACTTAATCTAAAAATTTTGTATAAAATTCAAGACATTATTAACGCAGAAAAATTTTGGCGCCATATTACTCTTCTCACTTCTGCTCTCCTGATACTTAATCTAAAAATTTTGTATGAATTTCAAGACGTGACAAATGCAGAAATATTTTGGCGCCATATTACTCTTCTCACTTCTGCTCTCCTGATACTAAATCTAAAAATTTTGTTGTAAATTCAAGACATGATAAATGCAGAAATTTTTGGCGCCATATTACTCTTCTCACTTCTGCTCTCCTGATACTTAATCTAAAAATTTTGTATAAAATTCAAGACGTGATAAATGCAGAAATATTTTCGCGTCATATTACTCCTCTCACTTCTGCTCTCCTGATACTAAATCTAAAAATTTTGTAGTAAATTCAAGACATGATAAATGCAGAAATTTTTGGCGCCATATTACTCTTCTCACTTCTGCTCTCCTGATACTTAATCTAAAAATTTTGTATGAACTTCAAGACGTGACAAATGCAGAAATATTTTGGCGCCATATTACTCTTCTCACTTCTGCTCTCCTGATACTTAATCTAAAAATTTTGTATAAAATTCAAGACATTATTAACGCAGAAAAATTTTGGCGCCATATTACTCTTCTCACTTCTGCTCTCCTGATACTTAATCTAAAAATTTTGTATAAAATTAAAGACATGATAAATGCAGAAAAATTTTGGCGCCATATTACTCTTCTCACTTCTGCTCTCCTGATACTTAATCTAAAAATTTTGTATAAAATTCAAGACATTATTAACGCAGAAATATTTTGGCGCCATATTACTCTTCTCACTTCTGCTCTCCTGATACTTAATCTAAAAATTTTGTATGAATTTCAAGACGTGACAAATGCAGAAATATTTTGGCGCCATATTACTCTTCTCACTTCTGCTCTCCTGATACTAAATCTAAAAATTTTGTTGTAAATTCAAGACATGATAAATGCAGAAATTTTTGGCGCCATATTACTCTTCTCACTTCTGCTCTCCTGATACTAAATCTAAAAATTTTGTTGTAAATTCAAGACATGATAAATGCAGAAATATTTTGGCGCCATATTACTCTTCTCACTTCTGCTCTCCTGATACTTAATCTAAAAATTTTGAACAAAATTAAAGACATGATAAATGCAGAAACATTTTGGCGCCATATTACTCTTCTCACTTCTGCTCTCCTGATACTTAATCTAAAAATTTTGTATAAAATTAAAGACATGATAAATGCAGAAAAATTTTGGCGCCATATTACTCTTCTCACTTCTGCTCTCCTGATACTTAATCTAAAAATTTTGTATAAAATTCAAGATATGATAAATGCAGAAATATTTTGGCGCCATATTACTCTTCTCACTTCTGCTCTCCTGATACTTAATCTAAAAATTTTGTATGAATTTCAAGACGTGACAAATGCAGAAATATTTTGGCGCCATATTACTCTTCTCACTTCTGCTCTCCTGATACTAAATCTAAAAATTTTGTAGTAAATTCAAGACATGATAAATGCAGAAATTTTTGGCGCCATATTACTCTTCTCACTTCTGCTCTCCTGATACTTAATCTAAAAATTTTGTATAAAATTCAAGACATTATTAACGCAGAAAAATTTTGGCGCCATATTACTCTTCTCACTTCTGCTCTCCTGATACTTAATCTAAAAATTTTGTATAAAATTCAAGACATTATTAACGCAGAAATATTTTGGCGCCATATTACTCTTCTCACTTCTGCTCTCCTGATACTTAATCTAAAAATTTTGTATAAAATTAAAGATATGATAAATGCAGAAATATTTTGGCGCCATATTACTCTTCTCACTTCTGCTCTCCTGATACTTAATCTAAAAATTTTGTATGAATTTCAAGACGTGACAAATGCAGAAATATTTTGGCGCCATATTACTCTTCTCACTTCTGCTCTCCTGATACTTAATCTAAAAATTTTGTATGAATTTCAAGACGTGACAAATGCAGAAATATTTTGGCGCCATATTACTCTTCTCACTTCTGCTCTCCTGATACTAAATCTAAAAATTTTGTAGTAAATTCAAGACATGATAAATGCAGAAATTTTTGGCGCCATATTACTCTTCCCACTTCTGCTCTCCTGATACTTAATCTAAAAATTTTGTATAAAATTCAAGACATTATTAACGCAGAAAAATTTTGGCGCCATATTACTCTTCTCACTTCTGCTCTCCTGATACTTAATCTAAAAATTTTGTATAAAATTAAAGACATGATAAATGCAGAAAAATTTTGGCGCCATATTACTCTTCTCACTTCTGCTCTCCTGATACTTAATCTAAAAATTTTGTATGAACTTCAAGACGTGACAAATGCAGATATATTTTGGCGCCATATTACTCTTCTCACTTCTGCTCTCCTGATACTTAATCTAAAAATTTTGTATAAAATTCAAGAATTGATAAATGCAGAAATATTTTCGCGTCATATTACTCCTCTCACTTCTGCTCTCCTGATACTAAATCTAAAAATTTTGTAGTAAATTCAAGACATGATAAATGCAGAAATTTTTGGCGCCATATTACTCTTCTCACTTCTGCTCTCCTGATACTTAATCTAAAAATTTTGTATGAACTTCAAGACGTGACAAATGCAGAAATATGTTGGCGCCATATTACTCTTCTCACTTCTGCTCTCCTGATACTTAATCTAAAAATTTTGAACAAAATTAAAGACATGATAAATGCAGAAACATTTTGGCGCCATATTACTCTTCTCACTTCTGCTCTCCTGATACTTAATCTAAAAATTTTGTATAAAATTCAAGATATGATAAATGCAGAAATATTTTGGCGCCATATTACTCTTCTCACTTCTGCTCTCCTGATACTTAATCTAAAAATTTTGTATGAATTTCAAGACGTGACAAATGCACAAATATTTTGGCGCCATATTACTCTTCTCACTTCTGCTCTCCTGATACTAAATCTAAAAATTTTGTAGTAAATTCAAGACATGATAAATGCAGAAATTTTTGGCGCCATATTACTCTTCTCACTTCTGCTCTCCTGATACTTAATCTAAAAATTTTGTATAAAATTCAAGACATTATTAACGCAGAAATATTTTGGCGCCATATTACTCTTCTCACTTCTGCTCTCCTGATACTTAATCTAAAAATTTTGTATAAAATTAAAGATATGATAAATGCAGAAATATTTTGGCGCCATATTACTCTTCTCACTTCTGCTCTCCTGATACTTAATCTAAAAATTTTGTATGAATTTCAAGACGTGACAAATGCAGAAATATTTTGGCGCCATATTACTCTTCTCACTTCTGCTCTCCTGATACTTAATCTAAAAATTTTGTATAAAATTCAAGACATTATTAACGCAGAAAAATTTTGGCGCCATATTACTCTTCTCACTTCTGCTCTCCTGATACTTAATCTAAAAATTTTGTATAAAATTAAAGACATGATAAATGCAGAAAAATTTTGGCGCCATATTACTCTTCTCACTTTTGCTCTCCTGATACTAAATCTAAAAATTTTGTAGTAAATTCAAGACATGATAAATGCAGAAATTTTTGGCGCCATATTACTCTTCTCACTTCTGCTCTCCTGATACTTAATCTAAAAATTTTGTATAAAATTCAAGACGTGATAAATGCAGAAATATTTTCGCGTCATATTACTCCTCTCACTTCTGCTCTCCTGATACTAAATCTAAAAATTTTGTAGTAAATTCAAGACATGATAAATGCAGAAATTTTTGGCGCCATATTACTCTTCTCACTTCTGCTCTCCTGATACTTAATCTAAAAATTTTGTATGAATTTCAAGACGTGACAAATGCAGAAATATTTTGGCGCCATATTACTCTTCTCACTTCTGCTCTCCTGATACTAAATCTAAAAATTTTGTTGTAAATTCAAGACATGATAAATGCAGAAATTTTTGGCGCCATATTACTCTTCTCACTTCTGCTCTCCTGATACATAATCTAAAAATTTTGTATAAAATTAAAGACATGATAAATGCAGAAAAATTTTGGCGCCATATTACTCTTCTCACTTTTGCTCTCCTGATACTAAATCTAAAAATTTTGTAGTAAATTCAAGACATGATAAATGCAGAAATTTTTGGCGCCATATTACTCTTCTCACTTCTGCTCTCCTGATACTAAATCTAAAAATTTTGTAGAAAATTCAAGACGTGATAAATGCAGAAATATTTTCGCGTCATATTACTCCTCTCACTTCTGCTCTCCTGATACTAAATCTAAAAATTTTGTAGTAAATTCAAGACATGATAAATGCAGAAATTTTTGGCGCCATATTACTCTTCTCACTTCTGCTCTCCTGATACTTAATCTAAAAATTTTGTATGAACTTCAAGACGTGACAAATGCAGAAATATTTTGGCGCCATATTACTCTTCTCACTTCTGCTCTCCTGATACTTAATCTAAAAATTTTGTATAAAATTAAAGACATGATAAATGCAGAAAAAATTTGGCGCCATATTACTCTTCTCACTTCTGCTCTCCTGATACTTAATCTAAAAATTTTGTATAAAATTCAAGACATTATTAACGCAGAAATATTTTGGCGCCATATTACTCTTCTCACTTCTGCTCTCCTGATACTTAATCTAAAAATTTTGTAGAAAATTCAAGACATGATAAATGCAGAAAAAATTTGGCGCCATATTACTCTTCTCACTTCTGCTCTCCTGATACTTAATCTAAAAATTTTGTATAAAATTCAAGACATTATTAACGCAGAAATATTTTGGCGCCATATTACTCTTCTCACTTCTGCTCTCCTGATACTTAATCTAAAAATTTTGTATAAAATTCAAGACATTATTAACGCAGAAATATTTTGGCGCCATATTACTCTTCTCACTTCTGCTCTCCTGATACTTAATCTAAAAATTTTGTATAAAATTCAAGACATTATTAACGCAGAAATATTTTGGCGCCATATTACTCTTCTCACTTCTGCTCTCCTGATACTTAATCTAAAAATTTTGTATAAAATTCAAGACATTATTAACGCAGAAATATTTTGGCGCCATATTACTCTTCTCACTTCTGCTCTCCTGATACTTAATCTAAAAATTTTGTATAAAATTAAAGATATGATAAATGCAGAAACATTTTGGCGCCATATTACTCTTCTCACTTCTGCTCTCCTGATACTTAATCTAAAAATTTTGTATGAACTTCAAGACGTGACAAATGCAGAAATATTTTGGCGCCATATTACTCTTCTCACTTCTGCTCTCCTGATACTAAATCTAAAAATTTTGTTGTAAATTCAAGACATGATAAATGCAGAAATTTTTGGCGCCATATTACTCTTCTCAATTCTGCTCTCCTGATACATAATCTAAAAATTTTGTATAAAATTCAAGACATGATAAATGCAGAAATTATTTGGCGCCATATTACTCTTCTGACTTTTGCTCTCCTGATAATTAATCTAAAAATTTTGTAGAAAATTCAAAACATTATTAATGCAGAAATATTTTGGCGCCATATTACTCTTCTCACTTCTGCTCTCCTGATACTTAATCTAAAAATTTTGTAGAAAATTCAAGACGTGATAAATACAGAAATATTTTGGCGCCATATTACTCTTCTCACTTCTGCTCTCCTGATACTTAATCTAAAAATTTTGAACAAAATTAAAGACATGATAAATGCAGAAACATTTTGGCGCCATATTACTCTTCTCACTTCTGCTCTCCTGATACTTAATCTAAAAATTTTGAACAAAATGAAAGACATGATAAATGCAGAAACATTTTGGCGCCATATTACTCTTCTCACTTCTGCTCTCCTGATACTTAATCTAAAAATTTTGTATAAAATTAAAGACATGATAAATGCAGAAATATTTTGGCGCTATATTACTCTTCTCACTTCTGCTCTCCTGATACTTAATCTGAAAATTTTGTAGAAAATTCAAGACGTGATAAATGCAGAAATATTTTAGCGCCATATTACTCTTCTCACTTCTGCTCTCCTGATACTTAATCTAAAAATTTTGAACAAAATTAAAGACATGATAAATGCAGAAACATTTTGGCGCCATATTACTCTTCTCACTTCTGCTCTCCTGATACTTAATCTAAAAATTTTGTATAAAATTAAAGACATGATAAATGCAGAAATATTTTGGCGCTATATTACTCTTCTCACTTCTGCTCTCCTGATACTTAATCTGAAAATTTTGTAGAAAATTCAAGACGTGATAAATGCAGAAATATTTTAGCGCCATATTACTCTTCTCACTTCTGCTCTCCTGATACTTAATCTAAAAATTTTGAACAAAATTAAAGACATGATAAATGCAGAAACATTTTGGCGCCATATTACTCTTCTCACTTCTGCTCTCCTGATACTTAATCTAAAAATTTTGTATAAAATTAAAGACATGATAAATGCAGAAATATTTTGGCGCTATATTACTCTTCTCACTTCTGCTCTCCTGATACTTAATCTGAAAATTTTGTAGAAAATTCAAGACGTGATAAATGCAGAAATATTTTAGCGCCATATTACTCTTCTCACTTCTGCTCTCCTGATACTTAATCTAAAAATTTTGAACAAAATTAAAGACATGATAAATGCAGAAACATTTTGGCGCCATATTACTCTTCTCACTTCTGCTCTCCTGATACTTAATCTAAAAATTTTGTATAAAATTCAAGATATGATAAATGCAGAAATATTTTGGCGCCATATTACTCTTCTCACTTCTGCTCTCCTGATACTAAATCTAAAAATTTTGTAGTAAATTCAAGACATGATAAATGCAGAAATTTTTGGCGCCATATTACTCTTCTCACTTCTGCTCTCCTGATACTTAATCTAAAAATTTTGTATAAAATTCAAGACATTATTAACGCAGAAATATTTTGGCGCCATATTACTCTTCTCACTTCTGCTCTCCTGATACTTAATCTAAAAATTTTGTATAAAATTAAAGATATGATAAATGCAGAAATATTTTGGCGCCATATTACTCTTCTCACTTCTGCTCTCCTGATACTAAATCTAAAAATTTTGTTGTAAATTCAAGACATGATAAATGCAGAAATTTTTGGCGCCATATTACTCTTCTCACTTCTGCTCTCCTGATACTTAATCTAAAAATTTTGTATAAAATTCAAGACGTGATAAATGCAGAAATATTTTCGCGTCATATTACTCCTCTCACTTCTGCTCTCCTGATACTAAATCTAAAAACTTTGTAGTAAATTCAAGACATGATAAATGCAGAAATTTTTGGCGCCATATTACTCTTCTCACTTCTGCTCTCCTGATACTTAATCTAAAAATTTTGTATAAAATTCAAGACATTATTAACGCAGAAAAATTTTGGCGCCATATTACTCTTCTCACTTCTGCTCTCCTGATACTTAATCTAAAAATTTTGTATAAAATTAAAGACATGATAAATGCAGAAATATTTTGGCGCTATATTACTCTTCTCACTTCTGCTCTCCTGATACTTAATCTGAAAATTTTGTAGAAAATTCAAGACGTGATAAATGCAGAAATATTTTAGCGCCATATTACTCTTCTCACTTCTGCTCTCCTGATACTTAATCTAAAAATTTTGAACAAAATTAAAGACATGATAAATGCAGAAACATTTTGGCGCCATATTACTCTTCTCACTTCTGCTCTCCTGATACTTAATCTAAAAATTTTGTATAAAATTCAAGATATGATAAATGCAGAAATATTTTGGCGCCATATTACTCTTCTCACTTCTGCTCTCCTGATACTAAATCTAAAAATTTTGTAGTAAATTCAAGACATGATAAATGCAGAAATTTTTGGCGCCATATTACTCTTCTCACTTCTGCTCTCCTGATACTTAATCTAAAAATTTTGTATAAAATTCAAGACATTATTAACGCAGAAATATTTTGGCGCCATATTACTCTTCTCACTTCTGCTCTCCTGATACTTAATCTAAAAATTTTGTATAAAATTAAAGATATGATAAATGCAGAAATATTTTGGCGCCATATTACTCTTCTCACTTCTGCTCTCCTGATACTTAATCTAAAAATTTTGTATGAATTTCAAGACGTGACAAATGCAGAAATATTTTGGCGCCATATTACTCTTCTCACTTCTGCTCTCCTGATACTTAATCTAAAAATTTTGTATAAAATTAAAGATATGATAAATGCAGAAATATTTTGGCGCCATATTACTCTTCTCACTTCTGCTCTCCTGATACTAAATCTAAAAATTTTGTTGTAAATTCAAGACATGATAAATGCAGAAATTTTTGGCGCCATATTACTCTTCTCACTTCTGCTCTCCTGATACTTAATCTAAAAATTTTGTATAAAATTCAAGACGTGATAAATGCAGAAATATTTTCGCGTCATATTACTCCTCTCACTTCTGCTCTCCTGATACTAAATCTAAAAACTTTGTAGTAAATTCAAGACATGATAAATGCAGAAATTTTTGGCGCCATATTACTCTTCTCACTTCTGCTCTCCTGATACTAAATCTAAAAATTTTGTTGTAAATTCAAGACATGATAAATGCAGAAATTTTTGGCGCCATATTACTCTTCTCACTTCTGCTCTCCTGATACTTAATCTAAAAATTTTGTATAAAATTAAAGATATGATAAATGCAGAAATATTTTGGCGCCATATTACTCTTCTCACTTCTGCTCTCCTGATACTAAATCTAAAAATTTTGTTGTAAATTCAAGACATGATAAATGCAGAAATTTTTGGCGCCATATTACTCTTCTCACTTCTGCTCTCCTGATACTTAATCTAAAAATTTTGTATAAAATTCAAGACGTGATAAATGCAGAAATATTTTCGCGTCATATTACTCCTCTCACTTCTGCTCTCCTGATACTAAATCTAAAAACTTTGTAGTAAATTCAAGACATGATAAATGCAGAAATTTTTGGCGCCATATTACTCTTCTCACTTCTGCTCTCCTGATACTTAATCTAAAAATTTTGTATAAAATTAAAGACATGATAAATGCAGAAATATTTTGGCGCTATATTACTCTTCTCACTTCTGCTCTCCTGATACTTAATCTGAAAATTTTGTAGAAAATTCAAGACGTGATAAATGCAGAAATATTTTAGCGCCATATTACTCTTCTCACTTCTGCTCTCCTGATACTTAATCTAAAAATTTTGAACAAAATTAAAGACATGATAAATGCAGAAACATTTTGGCGCCATATTACTCTTCTCACTTCTGCTCTCCTGATACTTAATCTAAAAATTTTGTATAAAATTCAAGATATGATAAATGCAGAAATATTTTGGCGCCATATTACTCTTCTCACTTCTGCTCTCCTGATACTAAATCTAAAAATTTTGTAGTAAATTCAAGACATGATAAATGCAGAAATTTTTGGCGCCATATTACTCTTCTCACTTCTGCTCTCCTGATACTTAATCTAAAAATTTTGTATAAAATTCAAGACATTATTAACGCAGAAATATTTTGGCGCCATATTACTCTTCTCACTTCTGCTCTCCTGATACTTAATCTAAAAATTTTGTATAAAATTAAAGATATGATAAATGCAGAAATATTTTGGCGCCATATTACTCTTCTCACTTCTGCTCTCCTGATACTTAATCTAAAAATTTTGTATGAATTTCAAGACGTGACAAATGCAGAAATATTTTGGCGCCATATTACTCTTCTCACTTCTGCTCTCCTGATACTAAATCTAAAAATTTTGTTGTAAATTCAAGACATGATAAATGCAGAAATTTTTGGCGCCATATTACTCTTCTCACTTCTGCTCTCCTGATACTTAATCTAAAAATTTTGTATGAACTTCAAGACGTGACAAATGCAGAAATATTTTGGCGCCATATTACTCTTCTCACTTCTGCTCTCCTGATACTTAATCTAAAAATTTTGTATAAAATTCAAGACATTATTAACGCAGAAAAATTTTGGCGCCATATTACTCTTCTCACTTCTGCTCTCCTGATACTTAATCTAAAAATTTTGTATAAAATTCAAGACATTATTAACGCAGAAATATTTTGGCGCCATATTACTCTTCTCACTTCTGCTCTCCTGATACTTAATCTAAAAATTTTGTATAAAATTAAAGATATGATAAATGCAGAAATATTTTGGCGCCATATTACTCTTCTCACTTCTGCTCTCCTGATACTAAATCTAAAAATTTTGTTGTAAATTCAAGACATGATAAATGCAGAAATTTTTGGCGCCATATTACTCTTCTCACTTCTGCTCTCCTGATACTTAATCTAAAAATTTTGTATAAAATTCAAGACGTGATAAATGCAGAAATATTTTCGCGTCATATTACTCCTCTCACTTCTGCTCTCCTGATACTAAATCTAAAAATTTTGTAGTAAATTCAAGACATGATAAATGCAGAAATTTTTGGCGCCATATTACTCTTCTCACTTCTGCTCTCCTGATACTTAATCTAAAAATTTTGTATGAATTTCAAGACGTGACAAATGCAGAAATATTTTGGCGCCATATTACTCTTCTCACTTCTGCTCTCCTGATACTAAATCTAAAAATTTTGTTGTAAATTCAAGACATGATAAATGCAGAAATTTTTGGCGCCATATTACTCTTCTCACTTCTGCTCTCCTGATACATAATCTAAAAATTTTGTATAAAATTCAAGACATGATAAATGCAGAAATTATTTGGCGCCATATTACTCTTCTGACTTTTGCTCTCCTGATAATTAATCTAAAAATTTTGTAGAAAATTCAAAACATTATTAATGCAGAAATATTTTGGCGCCATATTACTCTTCTCACTTCTGCTCTCCTGATACTTAATCTAAAAATTTTGTAGAAAATTCAAGACGTGATAAATACAGAAATATTTTGGCGCCATATTACTCTTCTCACTTCTGCTCTCCTGATACTTAATCTAAAAATTTTGAACAAAATTAAAGACATGATAAATGCAGAAACATTTTGGCGCCATATTACTCTTCTCACTTCTGCTCTCCTGATACTTAATCTAAAAATTTTGTATAAAATTAAAGACATGATAAATGCAGAAATATTTTGGCGCTATATTACTCTTCTCACTTCTGCTCTCCTGATACTTAATCTGAAAATTTTGTAGAAAATTCAAGACGTGATAAATGCAGAAATATTTTAGCGCCATATTACTCTTCTCACTTCTGCTCTCCTGATACTTAATCTAAAAATTTTGAACAAAATGAAAGACATGATAAATGCAGAAACATTTTGGCGCCATATTACTCTTCTCACTTCTGCTCTCCTGATACTTAATCTAAAAATTTTGTATAAAATTAAAGACATGATAAATGCAGAAATATTTTGGCGCTATATCACTCTTCTCACTTCTGCTCTCCTGATACTTAATCTGAAAATTTTGTAGAAAATTCAAGACGTGATAAATGCAGAAATATTTTAGCGCCATATTACTCTTCTCACTTCTGCTCTCCTGATACTTAATCTAAAAATTTTGAACAAAATTAAAGACATGATAAATGCAGAAACATTTTGGCGCCATATTACTCTTCTCACTTCTGCTCTCCTGATACTTAATCTAAAAATTTTGTATAAAATTCAAGATATGATAAATGCAGAAATATTTTGGCGCCATATTACTCTTCTCACTTCTGCTCTCCTGATACTAAATCTAAAAATTTTGTAGTAAATTCAAGACATGATAAATGCAGAAATTTTTGGCGCCATATTACTCTTCTCACTTCTGCTCTCCTGATACTTAATCTAAAAATTTTGTATAAAATTCAAGACATTATTAACGCAGAAAAATTTTGGCGCCATATTACTCTTCTCACTTCTGCTCTCCTGATACTTAATCTAAAAATTTTGAACAAAATTAAAGACATGATAAATGCAGAAACATTTTGGCGCCATATTACTCTTCTCACTTCTGCTCTCCTGATACTTAATCTAAAAATTTTGTATAAAATTAAAGACATGATAAATGCAGAAATATTTTGGCGCTATATTACTCTTCTCACTTCTGCTCTCCTGATACTTAATCTGAAAATTTTGTAGAAAATTCAAGACGTGATAAATGCAGAAATATTTTAGCGCCATATTACTCTTCTCACTTCTGCTCTCCTGATACTTAATCTAAAAATTTTGAACAAAATGAAAGACATGATAAATGCAGAAACATTTTGGCGCCATATTACTCTTCTCACTTCTGCTCTCCTGATACTTAATCTAAAAATTTTGTATAAAATTAAAGACATGATAAATGCAGAAATATTTTGGCGCTATATTACTCTTCTCACTTCTGCTCTCCTGATACTTAATCTAAAAATTTTGAACAAAATTAAAGACATGATAAATGCAGAAACATTTTGGCGCCATATTACTCTTCTCACTTCTGCTCTCCTGATACTTAATCTAAAAATTTTGAACAAAATTAAAGACATGATAAATGCAGAAACATTTTGGCGCCATATTACTCTTCTCACTTCTGCTCTCCTGATACTTAATCTAAAAATTTTGTATAAAATTAAAGACATGATAAATGCAGAAATATTTTGGCGCTATATTACTCTTCTCACTTCTGCTCTCCTGATACTTAATCTGAAAATTTTGTAGAAAATTCAAGACGTGATAAATGCAGAAATATTTTAGCGCCATATTACTCTTCTCACTTCTGCTCTCCTGATACTTAATCTAAAAATTTTGAACAAAATGAAAGACATGATAAATGCAGAAACATTTTGGCGCCATATTACTCTTCTCACTTCTGCTCTCCTGATACTTAATCTAAAAATTTTGTATAAAATTAAAGACATGATAAATGCAGAAATATTTTGGCGCTATATTACTCTTCTCACTTCTGCTCTCCTGATACTTAATCTGAAAATTTTGTAGAAAATTCAAGACGTGATAAATGCAGAAATATTTTAGCGCCATATTACTCTTCTCACTTCTGCTCTCCTGATACTTAATCTAAAAATTTTGAACAAAATTAAAGACATGATAAATGCAGAAACATTTTGGCGCCATATTACTCTTCTCACTTCTGCTCTCCTGATACTTAATCTAAAAATTTTGTATAAAATTCAAGATATGATAAATGCAGAAATATTTTGGCGCCATATTACTCTTCTCACTTCTGCTCTCCTGATACTAAATCTAAAAATTTTGTAGTAAATTCAAGACATGATAAATGCAGAAATTTTTGGCGCCATATTACTCTTCTCACTTCTGCTCTCCTGATACTTAATCTAAAAATTTTGTATAAAATTCAAGACATTATTAACGCAGAAAAATTTTGGCGCCATATTACTCTTCTCACTTCTGCTCTCCTGATACTTAATCTAAAAATTTTGTATAAAATTCAAGACATTATTAACGCAGAAATATTTTGGCGCCATATTACTCTTCTCACTTCTGCTCTCCTGATACTTAATCTAAAAATTTTGTATAAAATTAAAGATATGATAAATGCAGAAATATTTTGGCGCCATATTACTCTTCTCACTTCTGCTCTCCTGATACTTAATCTAAAAATTTTGTATGAATTTCAAGACGTGACAAATGCAGAAATATTTTGGCGCCATATTACTCTTCTCACTTCTGCTCTCCTGATACTAAATCTAAAAATTTTGTTGTAAATTCAAGACATGATAAATGCAGAAATTTTTGGCGCCATATTACTCTTCTCACTTCTGCTCTCCTGATACTTAATCTAAAAATTTTCTATAAAATTCAGGACATTATTAATGCAGAAATAGTTTCGCGGCATGTTACTCTTCTCACTTCTGCTCTCCTGATACTTAATCTAAAAATTTTGTATAAAATTAAAGACATGATAAATGCAGAAATATTTTGGCGCCATATTACTCTTCTCACTTCTGCTCTCCTGATACTTAATCTAAAAATTTTGTATAAAATTAAAGACATGATAAATGCAGAAATATTTTGGCGCCATATTACTCTTCTCACTTCTGCTCTCCTGATACTTAATCTAAAAATTTTGTATAAAATTCAAGACGTGATAAATGCAGAAATATTTTGGCGCCATATTACTCTTTTCACTACTGCTCTCCTGATACTAAATCTAAAAATTTTGTAGAAAATTCAAGACATGATAAATGCAGAAATATCTTCGCGCCATATTATTCTTCTCACTTCTGCTCTCGTGATACTAAATCTAAAAATTTTATATAAAATTAAAGACATGATAAATGCAGAAATATTTTGGCGCCATATTACTCTTCTCACTTCTGCTCTCCTGATACTTAATCTAAAAATTTTGTATAAAATTAAAGACATGATAAATGCAGAAATATTTTGGCGCCATATTACTCTTCTCACTTCTGCTCTCCTGATACTTAATCTAAAAATGTTGTATAAAATTAAAGACATGATAAATGCAGAAATATTTTGGCGCCATATTACTCTTCTCACTTTTGCTCTCCTGATACTTAATCTAAAAATTTTGTATAAAATTAAAGACATGATAAATGCAGAAATATTTTGGCGCCATATTACTCTTCTCACTTCTGCTCTCCTGATACTTAATCTAAAAATTTTGTATAAAATTAAAGACATGATAAATGCAGAAATATTTTGGCGCCATATTACTCTTCTCACTTTTGCTCTCCTGATACTTAATCTAAAAATTTTGAATAAAATTCAAGACGTGATAAATGCAGAAATATTTTGGCGCCATATTACTCTTCTCACTTCTGCTCTCCTGATACTTAATCTAAAAATTTTGTATAAAATTAAAGACATGATAAATGCAGAAATATTTTGGCGCCATATTACTCTTCTCACTTTTGCTCTCCTGATACTTAATCTAAAAATTTTGAATAAAATTCAAGACGTGATAAATGCAGAAATATTTTGGCGCCATATTACTCTTCTCACTTCTGCTCTCCTGATACTTAATCTAAAAATTTTGTATAAAATTAAAGACATGATAAATGCAGAAATATTTTGGCGCCATATTACTCTTCTCACTTCTGCTCTCCTGATACTTAATCTAAAAATGTTGTATAAAATTAAAGACATGATAAATGCAGAAATATTTTGGCGCCATATCACTCTTCTCACTTTTGCTCTCCTGATACTTAATCTAAAAATTTTGTATAAAATTAAAGACATGATAAATGCAGAAATATTTTGGCGCCATATTACTCTTCTCACTTCTGCTCTCCTGATACTTAATCTAAAAATTTTGTATAAAATTAAAGACATGATAAATGCAGAAATATTTTGGCGCCATATTACTCTTCTCACTTCTGCTCTCCTGATACTTAATCTAAAAATTTTGTATAAAATTCAAGACGTGATAAATGCAGAAATATTTTGGCGCCATATTACTCTTTTCACTACTGCTCTCCTGATACTAAATCTAAAAATTTTGTAGAAAATTCAAGACATGATAAATGCAGAAATATCTTCGCGCCATATTATTCTTCTCACTTCTGCTCTCGTGATACTAAATCTAAAAATTTTATATAAAATTAAAGACATGATAAATGCAGAAATATTTTGGCGCCATATTACTCTTCTCACTTCTGCTCTCCTGATACTTAATCTAAAAATTTTGTATAAAATTAAAGACATGATAAATGCAGAAATATTTTGGCGCCATATTACTCTTCTCACTTCTGCTCTCCTGATACTTAATCTAAAAATTTTGTATAAAATTAAAGACATGATAAATGCAGAAATATTTTGGCGCCATATTACTCTTCTCACTTCTGCTCTCCTGATACTTAATCTAAAAATTTTGTATAAAATTAAAGACATGATAAATGCAGAAATATTTTGGCGCCATATTACTCTTCTCACTTCTGCTCCCCTGATACTTAATCTAAAAATTTTGTATAAAATTAAAGACATGATAAATGCAGAAATATTTTGGCGCCATATTACTCTTCTCACTTCTGCTCTCCTGATACTGAATCTAAAAATTTTGTATAAAATTAAAGACATGATAAATGCAGAAATATTTTGGCGCCATATTACTCTTCTCACTTCTGCTCTCCTGATACTTAATCTAAAAATGTTGTATAAAATTAAAGACATGATAAATGCAGAAATATTTTGGCGCCATATTACTCTTCTCACTTTTGCTCTCCTGATACTTAATCTAAAAATTTTGTATAAAATTAAAGACATGATAAATGCAGAAATATTTTGGCGCCATATTACTCTTCTCACTTCTGCTCTCCTGATACTTAATCTAAAAATTTTGTATAAAATTAAAGACATGATAAATGCAGAAATATTTTGGCGCCATATTACTCTTCTCACTTTTGCTCTCCTGATACTTAATCTAAAAATTTTGAATAAAATTCAAGACGTGATAAATGCAGAAATATTTTGGCGCCATATTACTCTTCTCACTTCTGCTCTCCTGATACTTAATCTAAAAATTTTGTATAAAATTAAAGACATGATAAATGCAGAAATATTTTGGCGCCATATTACTCTTCTCACTTCTGCTCTCCTGATACTTAATCTAAAAATGTTGTATAAAATTCAAGACGTGATAAATGCAGAAATATTTTGGCGCCATATTACTCTTCTCACTTCTGCTCTCCTGATACTAAATCTAAAAATTTAGGAGATAATTCAAGACATGATAAATGCAGAAATATTTTGGCACCATATTACTCTTCTCACTTCTGCTCTCCTGATACTTAATCTAAACATTTTGTATAAAATTCAACACATGATAAATGCAGAAATATTTTGGCGCCATATTACTCTTCTCACTTCTGCTCTCCTGATACTTAATCTAAAAATTTTGTATGAAATTCAAGACGTGATAAATGCAGAAATATTTTGGCGCCATATTACTCTTCTCACTTCTGCTCTCCTGATATTTAATCTAAAAATTTTGTATAAAATTCAAGACGTGATAAATGCAGAAATATTTTGGCGCCATATTACTCTTCTCAGTTCTGCTCTCCTGATACTTAATCTAAAAATTTTGTATAAAATTCAAGATATGATAAATGGAGAAATATTTTCGCGCCATATTCCTCTTCTCACTTCTGCTCTCCTGATACTAAATCTAAAAATTTAGGAGAGAATTCAAGACATGATAAATGCAGAAATATTTTGGCACCATATTACTCTTCTCACTTCTGCTCTCCTGATACTAAATCTAAAAATTTTGTAGAAAATTCAAGACATGATAAATGCAGAAATATTTTCGCGCCATATTACTCTTTTCACTTCTGCTCTCCTGATACTTAATCTAAAAATTTTGTATAAAATTCAAGACATGATAAATGCAGAAATATTTTAGCGTCAAATTACTCTTCTCACTTCTGCTCTCCTGGTACTAAATCTAAAAATTTTGTACAAAATTCAAGACTTTATAAATGCAGAAATATTTTCGCGCCAAATTACTCTTCTCACTTCTGCTCTCCTGATACTTAATCTAAAATTTTTGAACAAAATTAAAGACATGATAAATGCAGAAATATTTTGGCGCCATATTACTCTTCTCACTTCTGCTCTCCTGATACTAAATCTAAAAATTTTGTATAAAATTCACGACATGATAAATGCAGAAATATTTTCGCGCCATATTACTCTTCTCACTTCTGCTCTCCTGATACTTAATCTAAAAATTTTGTATAAAATTCAAGACATGATAAATGTAGGATATCGATTCAGCCTTCAAATATAATATTTTTTGCAATTCCTATTTAAAAGTTAACTGGGAAAATAAGATGCACCTTCACTATTTCTTTATTGTAATTTATTTAGTTGTAGATATTTTTGTACTAAAACTAAATCAAGATTTATGAGCACAGCAAATATTGTGCTGCGATCGTGCGATGAATAAATTCGAAAAACCTTCCCCAACGAAAAGCCCGTTCGGAACAAAGAGCGCTTCCTGGCGCTGACTCAATCGATTAGAGACTTGGTGGCGCCTGCGCCCCCCAGGTGGCCCCCTTGTTCCCGTTCTGGATGCAAGCGGCTATTGATTCCGGGAATGCGCCCGCCACTCAATAGAGGCGATCACTAGGCCCGAGGAAATGTGGATTTAGGCTCTACGGAATCTGGTGCGATGCAACGTCCAAAAACTTGCGCACTACACGTCTAGCTGTATCCAGGCTTGAACTGGAGCGGCCAAGGGAATTCAGGATTTCTGAATGCGTATATCGTGAATTACGTGACGGGAGGCACGCCGAGATGCAAATAACCCAACGGTGGCTAAATATAGGAAATTTATCGCGTCGTGCACTTTTTTTATAGCTGTCAATTAAGTTTTGTAATTGTCTGAGGTGATTAATTGCTTGTTCGTACTACCAATTATTCTCGTCGTTACATTAAAAACTTTTAAATTAATCTTTCCCAAAAGTAATATTTTTACAGTAGAAATTTCGCTTGCTAATGGAAAGAGTTGTATTTTTATGAACTAAGAAGTGTGAAAGTTCTTCGCTACAAATGTAGAAAACAGGGAACGTCTTAGCAAGATTGCGGATATTGATTTTATTGTTTGTACTAGAAACTATTGATAAAGCATTTTCTTTAGAAATCAAACATTAGTTTAGCTGGAAGATATTTCTTTATTTAATTCATTTGGTATTTGATATTTATATGCAAAGTAAGAATTTTTGTTTCGATTGCTGTAGGTTAAAATGTAATTTTGATTTGTTTCTCTAATTAATAGAATGATTTAATTAATTTCTAGCGTAAATTGCTGATCTAGCGTACTCTTAGCCTACCCCAATAAATAAATCATTGTTTTAGCATTACTCTGACCTAGTCCAAATTGTCCTAGCGGAATTTTAATTAATTACAGGCTTGATGAACGTCACCTGGTAATTAAGCTGATTGAAACACATCAGTGAAATTATAATCTTACTAATTAATATAGAATTTGCACTAGGATAACAAACTTGATTGGTATTGAATAGTCGCGGGCATCCATAATGAATTCTAATGATTTGATCGGTGTCATTGATTCGTGGCATTATGGGACAATGTCGTGCTAAACGTGGTTCCCTTGAGATGTGCATGTTATGAAATCAAATTGTAGTTTCGAATATAAGTACTATACGACCTGTGGGGATGACCGCGGTGGTAATTTAATCCATTTAATGATATTATGTTCGGTGGAGAATACATGGCGGCAATTACTGTGTTGCAATATACTAAATGCAAGTTTGATTCAACAGATATGTGCAGATATAATTGCATAATTACTTAGAGATGATGTATTATAATGTGTCATAATTTATTGATAACTATAACCTAATATTACTGACTAAGTTCTTGATGCACATTTATTACAAAGTTATAGCTGAAAGGATTCATAAATCCTGATCATTAGTAAGTAAATTAATAGTTGTTAGGCATCAGATTGAGAAGGGCGTTACTTTGTAAAATTCCATTATATAAGTAGTAAATAAAAGTAGATTGTTAAACATTTTTAAGTATACTGCAAGGGAGTTCTAAGGATATAAACAAGTCTTTTGGGTTATTTGGATTACATGCTGTAATTTTTAACCAATTCTCTAATGTTTCTTTTAAGTCTATGTTGTTTTTTTAGATTTAGCCTAAAATTTAGTGAAAATAGAATATATTTAATTCCGTTTTTGGATTTAAGCCTTTACTGCTTTATTAGTACGGATATAAAACATCGGTCCCTCTCAGGTCCCTCGATTTTGAATTGCTACAATGTTTCTACTATTAGGGGTTTTTGAGATAAAGAATACGCCCTTCTGTGAAATGCTCCAATCCTGTGTTCAGTATCAAAGCAAAACTCGTGAAGCCTTTTCATCTGTCTTCCCACTTGTTCTTCTGAACTATAGAAGTCAATTAGGAAGACCACGGTTGGTATTAATAAAAAAATCCTTCACATAGATATTTAAAAAAATACTTTACTAACTGAGAGAAGCTGGCAGCCACAGCAAAAAGCCTCATCCCAATAAAAGTAAAATAAATGCAAAATATAAAAATAACTTGGCCTAGACATTGAGCAACAAGAAGCACACACATAAAAGATGGCCGCCGTTTTGAAAGGCTCAGTTCCCAAAAAATAGTAAAATAATAGCGAAGCTACCTATGATTTTGTTCTAGAAAAAGATCATAACTGGAATACAAATTTCTAGGAGAAATCCATTTAGTTCAAGTTTATGAACTCCTGATCTCCTGCTCTAATACCCACAAAATCCAAAGCTAAAAGCGCCTTCTGCAACTTTATACAAGGGTATCTCATGAAGGATAAATTTAGTGGAAGACTTGAGGATGTTTTTAGGACCCTGGAATAAAAAAGTCTACAGAAAGATATTATTGAGGATTGTGAGAGCTCATGGAGCACTCCACAGGCTGGTTTATTTCCGAGTTCCTTGAAAAAAACTTCAGCGAGAAGAGGGTATATCAAAGATTGGATCAATTTAACATGAGGATTAACCGTTAATGTTGTAGGTGTGTCCGATAATTTGAAAAAGAAGGGATCAAACCAAACTCGAATTTCATGTCATTTCAAAAGGCTCCGACTCCAAAAAAGTAAAGTTAGTACCTAGACAACCAGCCCTGAACACATCACAGTGACAAGGCGAATCTATTTATGATTTTGTTCTAGTAAGAAGATCATAATGTAAAGAGAAATTTCTAGAAGAAATCCTGTAAGATATTCTCCTAGAACTCCTAATCTCTTGATTTTATAGACGTAAATTCTATAGCGAAACGCCGTGTGAAGATTCTGCGAATTGCTTAACTAGAAGAACTAGAGAACTGGTAGAAGCGCACCTTAAAAAAAAACAGCAAGACAGAAATCCTTTTTTATGGTTTCCAGAATGCATGATTACAGGAAACCAATACCAATGTCAAAAACACGCCGTCACTAGAGACAATCCTAAGATTTCTTTGTGCCCACTATCGATTACTTTCATCTCATATTCATTGAGGCCAAATGCCAGATAGGAGCAGATTCGAATTTCCAGCTTGCTATTAGATCTCTAAGAAATCCGGTAACAACCAGAAAAGGATCGATTACGATATTACCATAGAGGTTCCATCTATTGTCTAAACATTGCACTAGATCTCTAAGGGTAGATAACCACCAACTATTAAAGAGATCTGTCAGTAGCGACAATTATATCAATAATAATGTAAATATTAATTATTGTAAATTGTCAACAACAGCCAAGGACCGGTTTCTATCTATTTTGGATCTCATCAACGTAGGGCAGTTGGAGATAGGGAATCGAGATGCCTTTAATAGTCAGTAGTTATCCACCCGTAGGGATCTAGTGCAACGTTTAGGTAATAGTCCGTGGCTGTTGTGGATACAATAATTAATGTTTACAATCAGAAAAGGAGGTCGCGATACTAACAGTGGACGGGAGAGAAAAATTCAATAACCTTCCACTAGATTATTTGCCTTAAGGAAGTTTTCAAGCATTTCTGATCTTCGAAAGAAGGAACGGAATACGCCAGTGTCCATGTATTACAAAATCGAAAACATTTGAAATATGACAGACTACAGGAAGACATTCTTGAGGATTGTGAGAGCTCCTGGACTACTCCACCCTATAACTAGAGGCTGGATATCATCAAATACATTCAGATGCCTTTCAGACTCCACCTTTAAGAGGCTGGTGGGTAGAGTGAAAGCAATGTTGGAGCCAATCAGCTGTATTTATTTATTTCAAAGTCCCTTAAAGAACACGTCAACGCCTTAAATATTATATACTAGAGATTTGAACACTTTAATATAAGTATTAACCGTAATAAAAATCTTTTATTTGTACGTTTGACTGCTATTTGGACAAAGAAGGGATCAAACAAACTAACATCAAAGGAAGTGGCCGCCATCTCAAAAGGCCCCATCTCACAAAAAATTGCATAAAATATGCGCCTAGACAACAAGCCTTGGGCACATCGCAATGCTAAAGCGAAGCTACTTATGATTGTATTCTAGTGAAAAGGTCATAACTGTAACAGAATTTTCTGAAAGACATCCAGTTAGATATAGCTTATGAACTCCTAATTTCATAGACCTATAGAACTTAGTGGACCGCTAAAATCGCAGTTTTCTCATTGTGAATAAAGCGACTAAATCGAGAGTAGCATCCGTTTCTATGGATGCCAAAATGATTGGATACATTCATATTTATTGAGGCCAAAAGCCAGAAGTTAGATTAAAATTCTTCACTTCTTATAGACTGATGGGTCGAGTGAAAACAAGGTTGAAATCAGGGTTAACAAAAATTTCTAGAAGAAATCCAGTTCGATATGGTTTATTAAATGTTGATCTTCAGATCTCATAGAACTATAGAATTTATCGTACCGCAATTTGAGTTTACCGAGGCCGAATTCAACATGAACAGCAGTACCAAGAACAGCAGTACCAAGACACCACCGCGAAAGAAGAAGGCGAATTTGACGAGAAGGAAGAAGGAGATGTAGAAAGCGATAACTGATAACATTTATTGTAATATTTTTGATAAATGAATGTGTTTTTAATTGTATTTTTGGTTTCAATTACAAATTAATTCCTTGTTTATCAAAAAAAAAATGTTATGAAATATTCTCGAAATGGAATAAGCAGTTTCCGTGAACTCCTTGACTAAGCAGGACTGGTAGAAGTGACCCTCAAAGAAAACTATCAGGACAGGAAGCCAAAGCTGAAAGGGCTTTCTGCAACTTTATACAAGAGTATCTCATGAAGGATAGAGTGAGTCAATGGATACCAGCACCAGAAAGGATACAGATCCGTTTATATGGATGCGTGTACTTAAGAAACCAACACCATTGTGAGCAACACCACGCCACTATGAGAAACTCAAAGATAATCCCTATAGATCCTTTTGATTTCATATTAGTTGGTGTCTAAAGCCAGATAGAAGTAGATTAGGATTTAAAGCTTGCCATTACATTTCAAAGAAATCCAGAATCATCTAGAAAACGGAGTCGAGATGTTGTTGAAGTTTTTAACGATTTTGGATCTCCGAAAGAGGCAGCGGATTATGCCAGTTCTCTTATACTACAAAAATCGAAGAAATTTGGAATATATCAGGCTACAGGAAGGCATTATTGAGGATTGTTACCTTTCATAGACTGATGGATCGAGTGAATGTAAGGTTAAGTTAAAAGTTCCTTAAATAACACTTGAGCGACTTGAATATACCCTCTTCCAAAGATTTAACAGTAGGATTAACCGCAAGATAAGCCGTTACTGTAGTACGTTTGTCAGATATAGACAAGAAGCATTTGAGATGCGGATGCAAGTGAAGTGAAGCAAGCCCTCAGCACCGCACCGATTATCTAGCTGGCTAAGCTGAACCAACAACCTGCAATGGAAGATGATACTCAATTACCCCAGGCGAGTTGAAGATTATCTTCAGAATCTCGCACTGATGTCCAATCAGTCTGTCCCATGGATTCTGGGGGGGACATTTATCTGGCGAAGAAACAATTGAAAAGTAAAAAGAATAAAAATATGTATATCGCAACATATAATGCACGGTTACTATCGGAAGAAAGGTTAACTGAACTTGAGTGTGAATTAGAAAATATCAAGTAAGATATCGTGGGTCTTAGTGAAGTTAGATGGCGTGGGGAATAGCCCATTACTTTGAAGTCTGGACACAGTTTTTATTAGATGGCAATAGCTCAGTGGGAGGAACTGGCTTTCTGATACGTAAGCGCCACCAAACAAACATTATGTCTCTGAAGAAAATCTTCACAAGAGTAATATGCCTTGTCCTCAAACTCAACACCAGATATAATATCAAAATTATACAAGCTCACGCGCATAAACATATCCACTTCATACTGACGAAGAAGTGGATATGTTTTATGACGACATAAGAGATGCTCTTAGAGATCAGCAGGCACATTATACTATAATATGTGATGATTTTAATGCCAAAGTGAGAACAAGGTTGGACGCTGCCGAGTTTTCACTGGGAAACCATGGACTGGAAGAAAGAAATGATAGATGAGAAACACTGCTTGGTTTCCTGTTGCAAAACAACTTATTCCAGATGAATAGCTTCTTTTCTAAGAGACCAAACAGGAAATGGACATGGAAAAACCCGGATGGACGAACAGAAAATGAAATAGATTTCATAAACACGGACAAAAGATACATAGTCAAAGACGTGTTAGTGCTGAACAGAGTAGCCACCGGAAGTGACCACATGATTGTACGAGTCAAATTAATAATTGACATCGGTAAAGAACGGCATAAGCTGATAAAAAAAGACCGGCAACAACAGACCACGGAAGAGTCCAGCGAACATGGATGGTTTCCAGCAATGCATCACGGGTAAGCTAGATGGTACTGAAGAGGAAGAGAACATCAATGTCTTAAATGAGACCATCGCTACTGCCTTGCTAAAGAGCCAAAACAGATACTGCCTAACAACCAAGAAAGAATCGAAATTAAGTGAAGCTACTATGCGGAAAATGCAACAAAGAAGAGACATGAGAAGTTATGAACTAACTACTGATAAGGAGCTAAGATAGATTAACACGGAAATATCAAAGGCTATAAGACGTGATATTAGAACATACAACCAAGAAAAGATTGAACAAACAATGGAAAACAATAAAATAATGAAGGTATTACATAGAAAACTGGAAGGCGTCTTATTCCGAAGAAGGTTAAGGACAAACAGGGTTATATTATAACAAACCGGAAATGTATTCTAAAAATAGTTGAGGACTTTTAACACCTTTTATATAAAAGCCACAATGAAGTAAATTTCAGAAACAGAAGCAGAGATATTGACAAGTAAAAATGGCATTGTTAATCAAGGGTCAGAATCACTGCCTGATATTACTCTGGACGAAATAAAACTAGCAATGAGGAAAACAAAAAACATGAAGGCTACTGGAGAGCGTGGTTGTTGATGCATTTAAGATAGGTGGTAACTGTTTACTAAAGAAAACAGCAAAACTTTTTAATATCTGCATTTTTAAAAGCGCCATAACAGACAATTGGTACAATGCCATCGTGATCTTGATTCCTAAGAAGGGAGAGACAGTCGAACTGAACCAGTTCCAATAATCTTATTTAGTCACCTGTATAAACTCTTCACGAGAATTATTACCACACTACTGGAAAACAAATTAGATTTTTGATCAAGCAATGGAACAGGGCTAGGTACCGCAGAGGTTTTAGAACCAATGACCATCTTCAAAGCATCAAAACTGTGATTGAAAAATCAATTGAATACAATAGACCGCTTGTCGTTGCCTTTATGGACTTCTTCAAGGCCACCGTTGAGCTACTATGATGGTAAAGCTACATGAAAACACCAACCCCATAAGAATCGGTAGAGGAGTACAACAGGGTGATACAATGTCACCCAAAATTTGTATCACTGTTCTGGAATACCTCTTCGGGATGCTCGAATGGAGAGGAAAGGGTTTAAATATAGATGGTCTAAACCTAACAAATCTGCGTTTCGCGGATAATATAGTTTATGCTACAATATATCAGGAAAATGCTGGAAGATCTTCAGAAAGTATACGCCCAGGTCGGGCTAAAGGTTAATATATCAAAAACAAAAATGTATGACAAATCTGGTCCCTAGTGGAAATATTACTACTGGTGACTGTGAGGTGGAGATGATGGATAAGTAAACATATCTTGGTCAGGAAATATGAATATCGAGAGACAACCAAACATTACACTCACTTGGGCTGCATATGACAGACTTGGAGATGTGTTACCAGTGCATTCTATCGGTTATGACCTACGGCGCCAAAACTTTAACCTTGACAGTAAAATCTGCTAAGAAGCTCAGAATAACACAACGCAAGATGGAAAGATCGATGCTCGGTATGTCACTTCGTGACCACGTCAGAAATCAGGACAGGAGTCACGGATGTTATATACCAGGTGGTTAAGCTAAAGTGAAACTGAATTGGACATGTGGCCTGCATGACAGATGGACGACGGACAAGAGCCAAGAGACCAAGAGCCGACAAGAGAAGCAGGGGAAGACCTCCCACGCGATGGACCGACGATAACAAAAGAATAACCACAAACTTAATGCGGAGCGCTCAAGATAGAGGAAAGTGGTCAGGAATTGGGGAAGCCTATATCCAGCAATGGATACAAAAGGCTGATTGATGATGATGATGATAAATTATAATTATTATTTCCTTTTTTGTCTCTGTTGCCGGTGATTCGCGACTTATCCACGAAGACGAATTAGAAAGCTCGCAACAGGCGCGGGTTAGTACCTGAAAGGGACGAGACCCTCATATCCGGGCTCCAAAGCACCCTGGAGAGCAAGCACCAATTTATGACGTCGTTGAATTGGAATAGATCACCCGTCGACAGGGCCTGTTAAGGAATTTCGCAGAAGACCGAAGTTTAAATTATGCGAAGACACGTTTTGGGCGAACAGAGGAGTTCGTGGAAGTTGGGTGCGGAGCACAGGACATATGGGTGGAGAAAGCGGCAACAGGGCAAATCATTTATCCTTCCCCAAAAGAAAGCAGACCAATGGAATGGCAACTTAACCATTTTCATCCTTTCCAAATAATCCAACAATCTCGCTAGGAGTGCGAGAAGAAGCAGGAATTCACCCACCTTCAAGAATTCGAACTGTCAAGAGCTATTTTTAATTATTATTTGTTGTATACGATAAAGATCAATTTCGTGTTAAGTTGCAAATAAATCGTGTACAGTTAAATCACTTTAAGAGTTTTTAATGAATAGTTCATTAATGGTCTTTCGAAAATAATTCAGTTTGAAATCCATTCAGTCTCAGTTTAGCTTTAGTCTAATAGTTTCATAATTTTAATTTGTGTACATTAATTTAATCGTTATTTATTCTAATTCTAATTTTTAAAGCCCTAGCGTTAATTAAAGATTGCTTTTTTATAAATGAGGCGATTAGTGTCTAAATATAAAAGCTTAAAGTTTAGGATTATTTTAGTTAAAAGGTAAACTTCATAATACTTCCCTTTTTTTGTATAAATTTCAAACTGTAAACTATTCTGTCCAAGAGCCCATGTAGAAGAATTTAAGGAGAACGTCAAGGAGGCCAAGGCATCCCTGAAGAAGGCGATCGGCAAAAGCAAGGCATTTCTTGTCTGGAACAACACTTGACTAAGGCTGAATTCGATTTGATTCGCAGGCCGTACAAAATTGTCACCAGAAGAATGGACATAATGTGACGATATACAGGGATTCTTGTGACTGGAGGGATATCCGTGGTTCTGCGAAGCGTGTTCTCATTGAAAACGGGACACTGTCTCAGACCCTGAGATCATTATATTCACCGAAGCTCGTTCACCATCAGCCTCAGGGAGGACATCTTCCCGCAGCGTTACAAAAAGGTGCGCTTCCCTAAGGATGGGAAGTCTCCTACATCTCCGGATAGGTACCGCCCTCTGACACTGACTGGTGCCGAAGGGAAAGTACTGGAGAATTTGATCCGGGATAGGCTTCTCCATTGGATGAACGACAATCGTAGTCGTAGTAGATTCACGAAGGAATAAACCCACAGTGAATGCTCTTATGGAGGACAGGAAGCTAGCAGATGAGGTAAACCAGTGGTTATTAAGGAGACGGTGAGAAAATGCTTATCGTAAAGAACGCGTTCAACTCCATCTCGTGGCTGTCAGGGATGGATCTTTGGACAGAAAAGCCCCCATACCTTGTCCTCATCGTTGGGGACTAACTGCGTGACCGCGGGATAATCTACTATAGGCGGGGACGCTCGAACATATAGACGATGTAGGGAAGTGCTCCACAGGGATCCGTGATCGGCCGCCCTTGTGGAATATTGTCTACGAGAAGGATGTGAAAGATGCCGTCAAGCAGCCCGCTGGATGAGATCCGTGGGCCAGGAGGAGGCCGCTCATAAGACCGGGGCCACGTGGCTTTTCAGGCGGAGTGCAGGAAGGCGCAGGGAGCACAGCATCCTGCTCCTCTGGCCGTCGATGGCGAAGTGTGGCCTATTGTTGTGGGCAGCGAAATCCAAACTTCTATACACCCCACCAGAACGCAGCTGAACGTGGATAGGCTACGATGGGCCCTTCGCGTCGTCCAAGGGTACCGCACAATCTTGACAGAGTCCATCTCCTCCCCCGGACCTAGCAACGATAACAGAAGTGCACAATGTAGTGTTAAGAGGAGTGCCCCGCAGAGGCTGCCTATTCAAATGCCGAGAATAGCAGCAAGAAAGAGGAGAGGTGGAGAAGTGTCTGGGATACCGTACAAACTCTAGGAACCAGGCGGGACTGGTGACCAGAATGGTAGAGGATGATTTGGCTCCCATCCTAGGAAGGAAGGAGACGTTCATGAAGAAGACAGAGGAGGCCCAGCAGGGAGCTGGAAAGGGATTGAATGCTTGTCTGTTTTGCTATTATTGTTCAAATCTATTCTAAGTAAATTAATTTTGTTAAATTGTTCATCCCAAATGTTATCTAATTTGAAATTGTCAACTTGAATCCATAAAGAGGCTGAAGGAGGACGAAAGGCGAGAAGAGGGCAGCAGGAAGTATTATAGTTTCATGATTGTCCTCGTATTCATTAGGATCATTGTTAATCGTGACTATCAAGTCAATAAAAAAACTATTCGGCTTATATAAAAAATATTTTTTTAAATTTAAGTTAAGATCTTTTGTAATTATTTTTAATTATTTTAAAGCATATTACACCTTCTTTTTTAAATATGAAACCTTGAATAGGTCACGTACAAAATACATAATAAAATATTACCCAGCAAACATGATAATTCAGTAACATTAATCGCACAACAAATATAACTAAAACAAATAACACAAACACGTGGCCGCCACTTCCGCATTAATCAGTTCCAACGGCAGAACTTCGAATTGGATTCGACCAATAATCCAATAACATGTAATTCAACATGTACTTTGCACCATATGCTAAACGTGCGTCATTGGCAATGATTGATAATTTATATTGTTCGTGATCAGTGGAGCGTACGAGCGTATTTCTAAGGTCGCAATAATCAAATCATGTTTTCCTGCCTGATTTGCTGAAGAAATTCGCGTGTTTTGTGTACTTTCGCCGTATTCCGACAAGGGAAATCGTGTCAAGTTTAGACGAATGGAAGGAAAGAAACGATAGCGGGTTTTATGTGCTGGATGTAGTTTGATCGATTACAAGATGGATGGATGGGTTTGATTAATAGTCGGCCAAGTGTGTGCTTTATTAAGTCGATAAATGATGGAATGGCCGGTTGTTGTACTCGAGGAGATTCACTTTCTACTTAATACGGTGTTAATTGTTAGCATATTATTGATTTAGTGCTTAGTGAAGTTTATTGATTTCTGAATGTTTTTTTTACTTTTCATTGATCAAATACGTGAGGTATTTTAATGAACATTGTTTTACTACTATAGAATTATTTATTTATTTTAAATAATTTTTGAAATGCTTTGTCAGATCATCACTTAAAAGCCAAATCTTAATACAATAAATATGATCAATTGAATTGCAAAAATGTTATGTGGTTATCACATTCCTTTCCTTATATTGATGTTGAAATTTATTAAGAAAATCCAGTTAAAAAGTTTAGAAAGGAAACAACAATAATATTAGTATATGAGATTTCAAAAGAAAAGCAATAAAATATTTCATAAAAAGTTATTTACAAATAGTCAAAACAATTCTCAAAACAGAAATTACTGAACTAACAAAATTGGTAAAATTAAATTTAGAAAATAGGTAAAAATATATTTTTTAAATGTAGCAGTTGTTTTCCTAACAAAAAATAGTTAAAACCTAAAAATTTTATTAATAACTATTTTAATATTTAATAAAATATGGCAAACGCAATTGATAAATCGCAATGAAATATAGTTGTTAATAAGACAAAGCAGCTAAAACTTTATAAAACAATAAAATTAAAAAAAACTGTTCAAAATAATAAATAACTTCTTGAAAAATAACATTGTGTAGTTCTCTTAAAAGTCAAAATTTTGCGAAGAATAATTGAAAACTTTTATTAAAAATAGGATTTTCTTAAAGAATAAATAACAAGCGAAAATTTCTTACAAAAGAGTAGAATTTTTTCAGAATTTTTGCGAAAATATTATTTTTTAAAAAGAAAATTAGTTTATACTTTCAAGCAAACCATAGCTGAAAGTTCTAATAACAATTTTAAAACATTAAAATAAAGAAACAATTAATTAAGAAAAAACAATTGAAATGCTGAGGCGTGAAAAGTGCATATCGAGGTGCTTGGATTTTTTAAGGCAGCGACTTTTCCTCTTTTCCTTGTAAAATTGTGTAGGGTGTGTCTCGCCTGGATGCCAATTTCGATGTAAACTGATCCCTGGCTCGGCTCAGCAAGTGGGTATCAAACCAGACGTGATCTCCTGGTACTTCGGGGGGCGTTGGGGGGCGGGCGGCATCGGCGTAGACATTCCTTTTATCTTGCTTCTCATCAGCGACGCGGTGAGCGGCTTCTGCTGCAGCTGGTGTAACTTCGGCTATACAATTTTTGATAGCTATGATAGCTCTGAGGTCGCGACTAACATCTTCAGCAGTACGAAGTTCTCAGCCGCTTGTAACGTGTGTGTTCATGGCGAACCGAATTGCAGCTGGTTTCGTGGGCCAGGTATTATGTTGTTTTCCCTCCAGGATAGCCAGTTGTTTTATCATGTTTCGGTCCTTTTTCAACTGGGCTGACCTGGGGGTGGTAGGAGGCGGTGAAATTATGTTCTATCCCCAAGCTAAATATAACTTGCTGCATGACCTCGCTGACGAATTGTGTCCCGTTATACGATATGCAGCAGCGGAGCACTCCGTACCGGAAGGAAACTTCGTGAAGCAGGGCGGTGGCTTTCTTTCGCGGGATAATTTCTATCCATCGACTGGCTATGTCTTCGACAATCAAGATGGAGATGTGGGCAGTGGTCCGAATCTATCGAAGGAGACTGTCTCGAAGCGTTACTTTGGTGGTGACGTTTGTGTTAAGCCAGCAGGTTTTAAATTGCACGGTTTATACCTTTGGCATTCAACACAGTTTTTCAGGTATTTCGTCCCAAAAATAAGTGCGGAAGAGGCGTTGGTATGTGCCTTGGATTCCGTTGTGACCGGCGGTGAGGCTGTTGTGAAATTCAATCAAGAGAGCTGGAACTTCACTTCATGGGATGGACTGTTGGGCATCCTCGCAGATGACATCGGGGCTATATCTATAGAGTACGCCTTTCTCTTGAAGATACCCCTTGTTGCTCCAGTACATGGCGTTTTACGACTACGGCTGAGCATCCAGGGCATCACTTATTTTCTTTAACTCATCCTCTTGGTACTGTTTCTGACGAGTATCTGCGGCGGTTAGTCGGGCTAAGTCCACCTGAATAGTGTGTATTTCGATGATCTCGTAGCTCTGAATCTGGGATAGGGCATCTGCGACGTGATTTGATGGTTAGTTCAAATGTCTGTAGTTGTAAAGCCCCGGTGGGTGCTTATAATGACATTAGCCATCGTAGAGCTTGGTGGTCGGTAGCGACGGTGATTGAAGATTCTTCCACGTATTCCCTGAATTTACTAAGGACCCAGATTATGGCGATAGTCTCTATCTCAGTCGTTGTGTAGTTCTTTTCTGCCAGGATGGGTAGGCGGCTGGCATACTCCACGGGATCTTATTCGGGTCCCTCCCCTTGAACGAGAACTGCTCCCAGAGCGAAATCGCTGGCGTCGATTAATATGAGAAACGGCTCGGTAGATACGGCAGGTTTTAAAACGGGCGCTGAAATCAATGTTTCCTTGAGGGAATCCTGAGCTTCGTTCTGCTGCCGGTTTCCCAGGCGGCGTTCTTCTTAAATAGTTTTGTTATTAGTTCGCTTATTCATGCAAATCCTGGTATAAATCGTCGGTACCAGGAGACCGTTTGAATAAATGATATGGCCTTGCGGTTCCTGGAGCTTTTTTTTAGGAGGCGATTGCCTGTACTCGCACCAGGTCCGTGGTGATGCCTTCCTATGAGATGATGTACCTAAGGAATTTAACATGTTTTGGGCAAAATATAGTTTTTTCTCGGTTTACGGTTTCCTGGTTGGGTAGTCCGAGGAGATCATCCAGGTCACGAAGGTGCTGTTTGTACTTGTCGGGCAGGATGATGACGTCGTCCAGGTACGCGAGCATCTTGTTGTATGGCACTTTTGCTCGGAGGAGGTCCATTTCGAGAATTGTTTCGCGTGTCTGGCTGTTTGGCAGGACGCAGAAGGTTGTAGGAAGAATCTTGTCTTTGATGATAACATCCGCTTCAGTTATCAGCATTATGTTTGTTTGTGCGTGACTGTTGGTCAACGCGACTTCTCCTGTTTGTTTCCTGAATGCGTTACCATATATGTCATTATAAGCCCAGTGAGGCAACGGTGACCTGGGAATCGGTGTCGAAGAGTGCATATTCTTGTTTACCGTTTATGGTGATGTAAACGTGTGGTCTTCGTGTCGGCGGCATATATCTGCGTGGAACGAGGTCTTTCATTACATTCGGGACACCAGCTCCTTATGGTGTTCAGCTGTGGGAACCGTAACAATGGAAGTTGTTGGCTCCTACGGGGGCGTTTTCTCGTTACTTTCTTACTGAATTCGGTGGCCGCTGTTTTTGCACTTTTTTCCTCTTCAATGATGTTCTCGGCTTCTAGCCTAAGATCATCATAAGAATTCACGGTATTTCGGGATATTCTCTTAAGTCCGTAGCTGCAATTAACATTGCTCGCCTCAATTTGCTGAGAAGCGCGCGTTTTTTTGATTATAAATTTATCTGTTTTCGCAGGTCTGTATTGTATTTCCTCGTATATGAGCGAAAAAATCTTGGAATTTGGCATCACCAATGCGAATGTATTCCTAACGGCTCCCATGATTTGGTCCCAGGTGTATATCTTATCTTTGATGCCTTCCCACCAGGTGTCGGCGGGTACCTCGAGGAGTAACTAGAAACCCATGATTGCATCTTCTTCGGCGATGTGTTCCGCATTTTTTACACAGTAATTGTGCTAATAAAATTTTGACTGCGAAGAATAATTGATATAGCATTTTATTAAAAAATAAATAAGAAGCAAAAATTTGTATATCTAAAAAAAACGTATCTAAAATTTTACTAATAAAAATTTTACAACTTTGAAAGGAAATTGGATAACACGCAAAGAAAAAGAAACAATTGGTTCAGAAAAAACTCAAGAAAATATAACAAAAACGATGGAAACTTTTCAACAAAAAACAGTTCTAGACTGGATAAAAAGTAGCTTAAATGAAAATCTGGTTACAACAATTTAAAATTTCTTGAAAAGAAACCTTTATTTTAATTCTCTTAAAATAGTTAAAATTTTATTTGAAAAATGAATGAAAACATTTTATTGAAAAATAAATAATTTCAATTTGATTACAAATTCAGTTAAAAAGTGAAAACAATTGGAAAATAGTTGAAAAAAATTAAAAATATCAGTGTTTTACTTTTCTTATGGGAAAATAATTCATACTAAAATTTTGAAAGCATTGAAAAAAAAACTAGATAATATGCAAAGAATAGGAGAAAATTTATTACGAAAAATGTTAAAAACAATTGAAAAATTGCAAAGAAAAACAGTTTTAAACTTAAAAGCAGCTAGAATTTTATAAGAAAGCCATTCAAAATCTCTTCAATAAAAATTCTGTTAATACATTATTATAAATTTTATTTTAAAAATCCTCTGAGATGACTACAGTAAATTAGCTAAAAATTGAGAATTTTTCATTTGAAAACGTTCTAAAAACATTTTAACCATTTATTTAATTATATGACTTAATATTTTAATATTAATTTTATTATATGGACTAATATTATTTTAATTATTTGTATTGACGAACACAGCCACTACAAATGTACTTATCTTGACTATCAGCAATGTATTTTTTGTATAAAGTGGCTTACGTGGAAATAAAGAATTGAATTGAATTGAATTAAAATTTGCTCAATTTTCAATTATTTTCATTGAGTTTTAAATACTTAAAATCTTTTAATAACTAGACAATTGTTTCAAAGTAGTTGAAATTTTAAGAAAAACAGTTAAAATATAAAAGCTGTAAATTTCATTATAAAACATATCAATGGGAAAACATTTAAACGTTTCTATAAATTAAATTTCAAGCTAACATAAACTATATTGATCTAAAAAACAATAGAAGTTTTCTAAAAGAAAAAAAAACGTTTATAAACTTCACACAGTTGAAGACGTCTTAAAGAAGCAACTTTAAATTTATTTAAAAACCGTTGGGCTCCACTTGAAGAAACCAGATTAACTCAACTAAGACAATTTTTACAAAAGAAAACAAAACAGTTTATAATAAAACAGATAAAAACTTATACTCTCTAGCTAACTTAAAATATGGTTTTCGTTAAAAAAAAAAACGACTTAAACCTACGAAAAATATTTAAAACATAAAAACACATTTGCTTAAAAATAGTTGGTATTGGGAAAAAAAGTATTAATATTTGACTTAAAAAAATAAGAATGAAAAATGTCTCAAAGAAGAAACAATTTACTCAGAAATAACAATAAAAAGAGTTGTCAAAAAGGGCTAAAAACATTCTTAAAAAATAAAAACTTTATTTCTAATTTTCTTGAAACAGCTCACATTTAAAAAAATACTATTGAGAAAAATATTACAAGTTTTCTGTAAAAATTATCTAATGAAGATTACTTTTAAAAAACAATATTTTTTTTTAAGTGTAAACTTCTTATAAACTTTTGAAATTTGAAAATTAAAATTTTTTAAGATAGAAATAGTATTGACAAATTAAACCTTGCTTAATTTTTTTAAATAAATATTTAAAAGCTTGAACAGATTTAAGAAACAAAATGATAATTTATTATAAATAATTCTATAGTTCATTTGAAGCTAAAGAATATTTAAGTAATTTTATAAAAAATCAAAACATCAAGTACATTTTAATCCTTTAATAAAGCGAATTTAATGTCATCTGGATTCTGCAATCTTGAAATTATAATTTTACTTAGAATAATCATTTCAAATTTTTTAACGCTATTCTAAATTAACTAGAGATTGTATATGTATTACCATCCGATAAATATACTTTATGTTAAAATAATTGGCTAATAATTATACAGTGTTATGTTTATTTTAATAATAGTTATTTATCTAACTAGTGGGATAAGAGCATCATTAACTGACGAATGCGGTGAGTTGCTGAGACGAGGGCGTAGCCCGAGTCGAAGTAAGAGCATGAGTCTCAGTTAATATGCCTTATCCCACGTATTAGATACAACTTTTTATCTACGACTGCTCAGAATTACGGAAATTATACTTTTGAATTGAATTCGACGAAAAATCGGAATATCATAGTATGTATGTAGAACCATAGCAACATGTAATTTGAATGTCAACAATTTAAGTCAAAACTTCAAGAATTAATTTTCTAATTTCTGTTTTTCTGTGAAATAATGAGCGACTCCGAATCTCTGCCTTCGGATATCGAAGAATCGGCCACGCAGGTAGTTTCAACGTTATTGCCGGAAAAATCAAAAATTAAATATGAGCAAGCTTATGAATGTTTGCCGAAATGGTGCGATGAGAAGAAAATAAAAAATGAAGCAAGTGAAAAGGTACTTCTAGTATATTTTGAAAATATTTCTAAACGCTATAAACCTTCAAGTCTGTGGGCATATTACTCGATGATACGTGCGATGATATCCATAAAGAAAAATGTAGATATCAGTAAATTTATTCAATTGGTCGCATTTCTGAAGAGGCAGTCGGAGGGATATAAACCGAAGAAATCCAATATTTTAACAAAACAACATATAACCCGATTTTTACAAGAAACTGATGATAATTGTTTAATAAATTTGATCATAAGTTGGTATTAAAAAATGAGTGTGTTTTTGATTTCATTACCTCACTAGTTAGGTAATGAGTTTCATTACGTAACTCAAATGAATGTCAAATTCGTCACTTATCTAAGCAGTCGTATAAATCATTTAACCAACTGCTAAATATTATTATTTAACTCAAATCAACATTTGTTGTTATTTGTAGATTATTATGGGACACGGTCTGGATTAAAGTATTTTTCCGATATCTCAAATTAGTCGGTGTTGCACACGGAATGTGTTTACTCAAACTTCTACGCAGTGTATATGCATTGTGTTGTTTTCACGGATTTGTGCATTTACGATTCGATTTAGTTTAGACGGTGGAAAATTCAGGGGAAAATTAATTATTTACAAAATGATTAGAAGTGTCCTCGAATGATGTTTCTGTACGTTAGAGCGGCGTTGGAAAATTTTGTATTTACGGTGAGTTCTTTTGTCGTTAAATAAACCAAAAAAATATTATATCTGTTTTATTATCTTAACTGTTTTAGCAGCTTTAAAATTATTGTAATTATGCGCAATTAAGCTCAAATCACAAACTATTGTTAATATAATGGAAGGGGAAATAGTGTAGTATTTCTTTATTTAGGGGAGTACATTATAAACACTAATATAAACATAGATAGCTGAAATACAATTGGACATGTTAGCACCCATCAAGCGCCTACTCTATTCGCTCACCGCTTCGCACGGTGCAAACGGGTAGTACTTTCCTACTATACCTCGTATCTTATCTCAACAATTTTTTAAAAATAAAATTTTACTTGAAATAAATCCACAATCAAATAATTTTCAATAATAAATCCTATGGAAAATTTTTAGTATAATAATTACACCAGTATTTATTATGACTAGTGTAAAGATAAATTGAGTTTTAATTACAATAATAATTTAAGTAAATATTTATAATTCCTTATTCATGTCATTACAAATCCCTCTAATTATAATGTAAACAAGTTGTCTCGCAAGCCCCTGAAAAGTAATTATTTACATAATCCATTTTAAATTAAATCATTGTATAATTCAGGTTCAGAATCTTTGATCTAATTAATTATAAAAATGTATGCTAATGAGAAAATGTTTCTTCAAGTGACAAAAAAAAGTGGACTTCCCTGTTTTATGCCAATATTTGCAATAATTAAAACCGAGTATAAATATGAATACGCTAAATAGTTTTAAGGACATTTCAACCTTAAATATGTATTTAGCGAAAATTAATTATGATTGATATGAATTGTTTCCTACAATGCTATATCTGTTAAATATTGATATAATATAGCATTTCATTTTTCTCGCGTTTATTTAATATTTAATAATTTTTATATATTCATAGTGCCCTATTATGTTTAAAGTGAGATGTGAGATATTTTTAACCAATAAACTGTTGTCACACTATATGGTGTATCGGATATAAATTACCAGAGATTGTATCAATATAGTACTCATTTGCACCGTGTGAGCCTCCACGAAGCCGGATGTGTGCTAACATGTTTAGTTGTATTTCAGCTATCTGTCTGCAAAGATACGACTCGCTGGTATTGACTGTGCTGTTCATGTTAGTATTTATAATATTTAAAACGCCGCTAGTTGTGAAGTTAAGGCAGTGATTAGATTTCTCAATGCAAGAAATGTGCGACCTTGCGATATTCACTTTCAATTCAAGGATATGTATTAAGAAAATGTTAAGAGTCGTCCTGGTATCATAATTTAAACTTGGGAAGGGAGAATAAAGGTGATGACGAGCGTTCGGTACGGCCGTCATTACGGACGAACATTCGACCATCTTCCCTAAAGTCCAGACTTAGCTCCTTTAGATTACCATCTGTCTACTCAAAAACTTTTTGACAGGAAAGAACGTATTTTAATACAGTGACGGCGGAAGAATATTAAGCTGGGATTCAAAAACTTACAACAAATGCTTTAATTTGCAAGGACTACATGGAGAAGTAGTTTAAAGTATGTTCTTTACAAATAAAACATTAATTTTTAGGACCTCAACTAACTAACCATATTATTTATCAATTTTATTGTAAGTATGCCACTTTCCAATAAACATCTTGAAAGTGTAATTTATTACAGTGCATTATACTGATTCTTGGTGATGGGCAAAATCGGTACTTAAATTATCAATATGTTGATATTTTTCAGTAGATCGATCATTTCGAACCACTCAATCATCTCGAGTGGCTTAAACATTTTAAAGATAATAGGTGTAACGTATGAAGGAATTGCCAACTACTGAATTGCTTTATACAAAGAGAACAGATATTCCAGCAAAATTCCTTCGATTTCATCCAGAAACGAAAGCATTTCCCATACGGCAACGAAAAAAAGTCACAAGTCAATTCAATTAAGTTATCAATTGATAAGTTGCAGATAGATTTCATTTCCTCTTTAATCAATCGTTTTGTTTCTTTTAATTCAGAAGATTAGATTGGGCTAATATTGTTTTGATAATAAATTGTTTCTGTTTGCATTAAATTATAGCTTTTGAGGTATATGAACTAAACATTTTCCTACCTTCTGATATGATTTTATCTTAAAAGATAAATTCTTTCAAGGCTTACAAAACTACATAATAAAAATAATTAGAAAAAACACGAAAAAACTACATAATAAAAATAATTAGAAAAAACACGAAAATATTTCGTAAACGTGGTTTGTTCTTGTAGTCTTAATAAGACTCATTTGTTGTAGATTTTACGAAATATTTTCGTGTTTTTTCTAATTATTAGTTAATTTTCTACAACGTAAAGGACTTATACATTTTACATAATAAAAAGCCAAAAATATGTTCTTTAATTCGATCCAACAAACCGTCAAAAATAGAAGATTAGTGATTATATAAAACCGGCTATCCAAATTAATAAATTGTATATTTACGATTGTCGTTTTTGTTGAAATTTATCCTTATCAACTTTTTCATTAATTTTAAAATCTTATAATAACGAAGATTTGTGTTTATAATATTTTTCGAATTTTCCATCAGGTTTTTAAGCTTTTGTTTTTTTTATTCCCGAAAAATTTGAGAGCTAATTTTTAACCCAAGGCAATAAATTAAATTATTTATTTTAACTTTATTTAATATCTCTTATTCAAATAAGCCTTATATGGCCAGTAAACTGATGGAAGATCATCAAAATATCCTTTAATGCTAGCAGAGCGAACAAAGCATTATTGGACGAGAGTGGAAGATCCTGTGGACGTGAACTTGAGCCTTTCCATGTGAAGTCAACATTTTTGTACACTTTTTTTTAATTATTTGGAAATTTTCCGCAGGAATTTTATTCACACATTGTATAAATAAATATCAATAACAATTTAATAATTAAATGCAACAGTTTTCTTCTTATAGACTTTTCAAATATACATTTTATATATTTATACATTTTATAAATTAGCGTACTCTTGACCTTATAATTTACTGTATTGGGTCAGTCTAGGCTTGGCCTTTAACATAAAACTAATTGTTTTGGCTTGAGTGAGGTTAATGCATACTTTGTTAAGGTACGTTAACAGCACGCTGCGTTAATATATAATTTGCTGTGGTAGGTCAGGAGTACACTAGTTTAAACAATAGTTTTGTGAGGTAGGTCAAGAGCTCGCTAGAACAAGATATAGTTAACTGTGATAGGTCAAAAAATAGATAATGTATTATATTTACTCTGGGAGGTCAAGAGTATGATCAGTTAAAATTTTATTTATTGCAGAAGGTCAGATGTTTGTTCTATTGATTTAAATAAATATAAATTTTAATAAAAATCCAATTACTCTGCTTCCAGTCTTGGGTAAAATCATTGAAACCATAGTAAAAATTAAACCAATGCTCCATATATCTTACCATATCCCTCCTTACTAATTTGGTTTCCTAGAACATCGTTTCACTTCTGTGCATCTTTCAGTCCTTACCTCAAACTGCCAAACATAACACTTATAACGCAAGAAATTCACTGTAGTCACATTAGACATCCAAATGCTCAAGACTCAATGTGGCATTATGGTTTGCTATTTAAATGCAATTCTTTAAAGATGTCAACACATCTTCTTAACCTAATTGACAACTTCCTGGTTTCTGGTTCTGGTTTAAATCGATGGGAGGGCAGAGAGTTCCGCCGCACGTAGACCTCAATGGGCCCTTTGTGCGTCCACCCATCTGAGTCCTCATACCTTGCCACGGTCAAGCCAACCCAAGGCATTGGCAAATGCCAGGACTGCAGCAAGAGGGACTCTGAGGATGTCTGATGGATTTAGGCATCCCTCTCCCATTGTGGATTTACGTAGGTTGGATAACACGGGGCAGTCTAGAAGTACATGCTCCGCGGTTTCCTCTTCTGCTTCATACCCTCACCCTTGACAACTTCCTATCCAAGATACTCCTACAAGTTAAAATCTGCAATATCCTATCTCATGTTTTTTTCCCAACAAGGTTCTCCTCTATCACCAATACTTTACAATATTTATATTGATGTTCATGATATTTATAACCTTGATGATAGATAAATCCAGGCTGATCAGAACATTAAACCATAGCCTTGCTATTTGTAACACGCACATTACTTTTGTATCATTCAATGTCCGTCGAGGTATTCTTTTTTTTTAGTAAGCACTTTATTTTTCTGGTGACGAGACCTAAGTCTACGATAAGTCACCCAAAAAAACATACTTGTTGATTTTTTCAATGATAAAGGACTGGACTTTTCGCAAAGAGTTTGTTCTTGCCGGCCAGAGCGTCACACGTCAGTTTTCCGCTGCAGTGTTCCATCATTTAAAGGATCGAGACCATCTCGGAAGTCCAGATATCAAAGATTGAGTTGTTTATCATAATAATTTGCCATTTTACATGTCGAACTGCGCAGCTAATTCAACGTGTCCACAATACTGTAAGTCCCCTACTGACCCGATCTCGATCGCTTAGTTCTACCGAAGTCGTCAATTAAAACTACTCATCAAACTCGATCACAGCCATAAGGTGCTTGAAATCACAAGGAACGAGCTAAAATCATTAACTGGACTCATGACAGAGCATTGTGTCCTCCGGTACCATTTGTGGAAAATTGGATAAGAGGAAAGTGGAAATTGCAGATTATGTGATTCGGCAGATAAAACTACCGAGCAAATACTTGTGTGGCGATAGTCCACAAGCATTTTTTACACTTCGGTAGGGACCGATTATCCCACAAGGAAGTGAGCAATATCACCCCCAAGATAGTTACCAGGTTCATGGTGGACGTGAGACTTCTTGGGAAGTGATTGGTTAAGGGTAGAACAATAGATTAGGTGACAGTTCACGAGAGGCTAACACACCTCGCAATACCTAAAATAAAAGCGATCCGACACGATTCCAGGAGTCCTGGTAGCTTAACAACATTAAGCGCAAAGATTTTAGTAAAGCTTATGACCAATGGAAAGAAAAACGCTGACAGCGGTAAGTTGGCGCTCAATGGTCATATTTCGAAGACTTTTAGTTTGCAGTGCCAACATGTTTAATAATTTATAATTTATTATACCCAGATAAGTTGAATAAAAGACTAGATTATGTAAAGACATAAAAGACTGTCAGTTAACTTTAAAAGAAATAAGAAGAATCAAATGACAGGAATTTAACTAACAAAAGATGGTTCACAGAGAAATAAGAGTCGAACAAAAGATAAAACATTGGTCAAAAGACAAAATAGACTAAATACAAGTAAATAAAAAACGACAAGTTCAAAAAATAGATGTTATTGAAATACAAAAGGCAGTTCGATCATATAACATACAAAACATAGATAATTAAAACCGTACTTAGTAGACAACAAAAGAAAGATAATAAAAGGGTTAATTAAGCACTTGGTTATGTTTCACAATTTTCACTAAAAATAGTGCTTAATTAATCCTTTTATTAACATAAAAATGTTTCACCACGGGTTAAGTGAGAAATTAATTAATAGAAAAGAAAGATACATTAATGGAAAATGAGACACTAAAATAATTGATAATAACTTGCCATGGTCTAAATTATAGTCATGTAATTATTGTTTGTGTTTGCTCACAAAGTTTCAAAACTGCTTGTTTTTGAGCAGGAGCGCACGCTCATACGCGTTCAAGCGATTTCGTGAGGTAATGGGATGTATCAGCTAATGGAGCGCACGCGTGTCAGTGCTTCCGAAACATCCAAAGATTGCTAGTGGAGTGAGTGCATGCTATTAACCTCCATCCAAGAAGTTTAATAGATGAAAAAAGTGTGCCAATCTTATTTGCAGAGTTCTGGCGGTTGAACAGAAGGCACACATTTTTTAATAAAGTGGTTACTGGTGACGAGACCTGAGTCTACGAGTACGATCCTGAAACAAAACAGCAAAGTGTAGAGTGGCACACACTCTTGCCTCAAAATCCCAATAAAGCCTGCATGAATAGGTCTCGCGAGAAACGCAAGTTTATTGATTTTTTTCTACGTAAAGGACTTATCCACGAAGAGTTTGTTATTGTGGGCCAGAGTGTCGCAGGTCAGTTATTTAAATGATAATATCAGCACCGCGTAAGTCAACGCATAAAAGATTATTGTATTGTTTACCACGACGATTCATCCTCTCACAGGTTGCTGCCAAAGTTTTGTCTATTTTTGAGGTTTTAACACTATCGTAATAATCGTAATCTAGATAAAGAAATACTTGGAAGAAAAGCGATCCGATACGATTCCAGCGGTCTAGGCAGTTTCGACAAGGTCCCTTAACATCCTTTAGTGCTAAAAATTGGAGGGAGTTTATGTACTACCAAAATAGAAAAGCGATCCGACACGATTCCAGCGGTCCTGGCAGATTTGATGAGGTCCCTTAACAGCCTTTAGTGATAAAACCTTAAGAGAGGTTATGAGAAATGAAAAAGCGCTGGCAGCGGTGATTTGGTATCCAAGGATAATATTTCGAAGACTTTTAGTTTGCTGGACGAAAACGTTTAATAAAATTTTATTCTCAGACCAGTCTTGAAACTTTGTAAACACACACTGTAAGAAATTTGTTTATATAAATTGTAGTAAAGAAACATTAAAAAATGTCTGATTTTCCATCGAATTGAATTATTACGTTGTAACGGTCGCCACCATCATTTATTAATAATAGAGAGAAAAATTAGATGAAACATAAAATTAAATTAGTAATGACTAAGATAAAGTATTTCAAGGATTGAGCAAAGGATGATTGAGAGGCTGAAGTATCGAGCAGATCGAGCGGGTAGATACTTGATCGTTGCTTTCTCTTTGAGATGTTTTATCTCTCCCATCATTACTCAGTAAAAACACAATTATAATGTAGGGTGCACTTTTTCTAATATCTATCGCTTCTTGTGATGTTACCTGATGGTGCGTTATAACCAATAATTGCTCAATATGTGTATTACTTTCCTCCACATTCGTCTTGTATATTTTATGAGCAGGACAATGTTAATACTGAAACAACGCGAAATCAAAAGAGACTAGTCTAAAAGTAAGTAATATAGAGGAGATCCAAAAGGATTAAAAGAGTGAGTACTTTCTTAAACACTTAATGTAAGGAAGCAAAGTTTCAATGTTTTTGGAGATGCTGTTTCTTTCTAGGCTTATTTCCATCATGTTAATTGATTTATTATCTAAAACAGTGACATCATATTCAATCAGAAAGTGGTAAATTCAAAACAGTGAACTTATTTGAGTTGCCGTTTAGTGAATTGATTTAATTTAATTTATTGATTTTATTTTACTCTGATTGAGTCAATGTTTACTCAATCAGAGTGGGCAAATGTGTGCTCATTTTGGTTTAAGCGGTTAAAAGCGATGATTCCTATCTGAACGCCAAACAATGCCCTGAAGGAACTAGAAAATGCGAAAAGGTTGTGTTAGAAAAGATGCTCGCTGATTTTCAAAGATCCAGGAAGAAGGTAAGTCGTTGTTAACTCTACGGATACTAAATGAAAATGGGTTCCGCATAAACTCACTGAAACTAAATGAAACCAACAAAACAGGCAGCGTGTCTTAATCTGTTTAATAAATAGCTTCGAAAGTCTTTCTTGTAGGAAATCGTAACTGGCGATGAGAAATGGATACTCTATGACAATCCAAAACGCAGAAAGTCATAGGTAAATCCTGGAACCCAATCGCTTCGGAAAGAAGGTTCTTCTTTGCATTTAATGGGATATGAAGGGCGTGCTTTATTATGAGTTGTTGAAAGGGGTGAAACCGTTACTGCGGACTACTACATACGTTAATTAATCCGTTTGTGTCAAGAATTGGAATCAAAACTCTCGTGTACTGGAACGTCTAGTGAAATTGTTCTATGACAACTCCATGCTACAAATTGCTTCCAATGCAAAAGATATGATAATAAGTCTTGGCTGGGATGTCTTGCAACACACGGCTTATTCACCAGACATTGCCCCATCCTATTATCACTTATTTAGGTCGATGCAACACGCCTTGTCCGATATGCATTTCCAATCCAAAGACTTTTTCCAAGATGGAATTCCTCAGCTATCTGAAGGATAGCTTAAAGTTTTAGAAAGTAAAGGCAAATACTTTATTTGAACAATTTAATTTCTTTTCTTTTAAAATTATTCTTGCATGTATCTGACAGAAATAGACAATATATAAATATTTTTTATAGCCATATTCTTTTGTTGCCAAGCTGAGATGGCATTTTAAAGTTGCAACCAAAATAAAAGAAAGTAGGTGGGATGAAAATCCGTTGAATTTAGTAATAAATCAATGTTAGTTGTTGATTGGAAGTATTGACGGCTTCAACGTCTTCAGAGTTGCTGCTTTGGCCATTTGAAGGCGTTGAATATCTTTTTCTGATTTATTCTAATCAGTGTCTTCTTTATGGTTAGTTGTGTGAGCGTCCCTTCCATTCAAGATATAATATAATAAGTACAAGTATTACATCAACAGAGGTTTTATTTAAATGTCCAGAATATAATTTGTGACTTGTAAATATTTAGTTTATATAAGAAAAAAAATGTGGTTGTAACGTAGCCACAATATTTATAGAAAATTATGCAGTAATTCAAGTATACCCCCATGTAAATTAGATGATCACAGGTTAGCAACAAAACATTACACCATATTGCAGATTACGTAGATATTGACACAAATTAACACCTCATTATATTCACAACTTCACGGTACGGATTGTTTTCTGGTAGCGTGAATAATTTGCACCGTTAACGTCACATTGTCTCCGGGTACCCAAAACCCCATAAATTTCTGTCTGATAACCACTACAGACAAAATCCCAGCGAACGTAAACACGGTTACTACTACAATCACACTTGATCATAAAAAAGTGAATTCATATCTCAAAATTGTGTATACTTTACTAGAATTCTCTAGTTTAAACTGATGACAAGTCACCTTGCCTCGGTTCGCTGAGCGCTTATAAAGCCGACGAATTGCGCGCAAATTTCCCACAACGTTGTTATCTCTACTTACGGCAACTTTGAATACAATTTCTTAATCAATTTTAATTATAGATACATATAAGAACAGTTTAGTAATTAATTATTTGACATAGTATTTTATATATTAAAGAAAATTCTTTATTAGAACTTAACATAATAATTAATTATTAATTAGTGTTTATTTTAATATACCCTTATAGCAATTATTTTATAATTTACTTTTTTGAATTTAATAATTCATTTATTTTAATAAACGAATTAATTATTTTCGCTTAGATAAAATATCTCTTTTGTACGAAGTTACGTGTGAGTGTTACATACGTTAAGTGGATCAAGTTGATTTATCTCAATGTATCTTCAAACTCGTGTGTGCTCTTCCAAAAAGTTCCATAACATGCTTTTCTATACAACAATGGCCCATTTTGATGTGGCGAAAATCGTAAGTATTAGCAGCAATTTTGGTCTTATTTCAAGAAATTTAATTTTGTATTTAATTTTGATTATATATTGAATGAAATTGATTACGATTCATAAACATAATGACAATCAGAAACCTTTAACTGTTTGCAGACGCAATTATTATATCACAATATTTAATATAATAGATAACTTCGGAATTATTATTATTTTTCTATTGAAAACTAAGATAATAATTAAAAATTTGTTTAAATTAATGTGGTTCCCCTTTTTTATTATCTATAACTATTATTTGTAAAACATGCAGTATTATTCTCAATCATTTCGGAAGGTTTGGATGGAAGAGTAGCATTGAGGATTTACTCAAAGCTGAATCCGACTTAGGATTTGCATAATATTTACTTTTTGGCATTATATTATTTATTTAAGTTACTGTGTTATTAATGCTATTATTCTTGCTGTCTTTGTTTACTATTTTCTTTGTTTTTTATGCAAATAGAGGAATTTATTATTAATATTATTATTATTTTAGAAGTTCAAAGAAACAAAAAAGCCCACATATGATCTATCAAGTTGTTTTAAAAGTTTTTCTTACGATATAGTTTAAAGATTCAGTTCAACATCAAACGACATATTTAAAAAAATGGTCGAATTAAACTCAAAGAACTTCAAATATTTTGAATGGAGTTTTATCAAGTATAAACCTCACGAATCCAGTATATAAATATTTCTTATAGCCACAAGACATATTTTTTATTTTACTAACACGAGATGGCGTTTTAAAGTTGCAGCTAAAATAAGATGTTAGTGGGATGCAAATCCACTTAATTTGGCAATAAATCAATGTTGATTAATTATTATTAACGCATTCAATATTTTCAGAGTTTTTGCTTAGGTGATTTGAAGGCGTGGTAAATTTGTTTTCTGATTATTGTCTTTATAGTTTGTAGTTTAGGATTTTTGTTAAAATTATACAGACATATATCAAAAATGGTCGAATTAGATTCAAGTATATAAAACACATTTCTGAAAAATACAATATTTTGTAGTACTTCATACAGGGAATGTAAAAATAATCTCCGTGGACATCAAAACGTATATTTACGTTGAAAGTTTGGATTCGAAGAAAATCACAATGACAATACTTCTCCGTAAAGGAAAGTAAATAATTCTTGATTACTGTTGATAATGATATCAGTGTTTTAGTTATTTTTGATACTGTTGACAGTTTTCATTATTAACCCTTTGTACTCCATGATGATTAGATAAAATCCTAAAAACTTGGTATTGTTTCACTGGAAACTAGTCTAAGAAAATATAAAAAAGTGTTTATAATTAATCAACAAAATAATGTAACATCTTTCACTGCAGTTTCGAATGCTAAATTTTCAAAATAAAAAACTTTCAGATTTTCGTAGGAAAAAAAGTTCGATCCAAGTATTATTAACAGCAATAATGCATTAATTAATATTTTTCTTAGATAAATCTGTGCTAGCATGACAATACTTCTAAAATCCGCTGTTCTTCGTTCTACTATATCCGAATAGTTCTATTGGTGATAAGTCAGACAAAAGGGCCATGAAATCGGACCAACATTAGTATTTGAAAACTCGAATTTATAATATCAGATCGTTTATTAATTTGTTGAAAAATTGAATATTTTTATTTGATATAGATATAGCAATAAAGGTTTCTTTTACACATTCCAATGAAATTTCTCATGCTAAGAGAGATGGTTTAAATTATTGAAACTTGTGAAGATTTTATGTATTGATTGTTATGAAATTTCGAAGTTGATGTTATATAGAAAAGTATTACGTATGATAATTGTCTGTATATGTATGTATACGTTAAGTATTGGGTTGAGTCCTAAGTCTTAACAGGATACACTTTAATTGTCATTAAAAAGAAAGTAAATTGATTCAGTAGTCGTCGTAAAGCAACCGAGGAATATCGATTTACTGTTTAACTTCAGAAAAGAGAAAAATGCAACGCAAGCCCATAAAAGTATCAAAATTATATGTTGTTTACGGTAAAGATTGTTTAATAGAATGCTAGTTCTAGAATTGGTTTCCCAAATTTCGTTGTAATAATTTTAATAACAAAGCTGCGCCATGTTCAGGAAGGCCAGTTGAAGCCGAAGACTATAAAATGTCGCAAAAATATCAAACATTTCTTAAACGACCGTAGAAAGACATTTGCACAAGCTGGTATATATTAGTTAACTCAATATTTGGGTTCCACATGAACTCAAAAAAAATCTTGAAAATTGATGCAAATGATCTATTTCTCGAACGTATTGTCACTGGCGATGATTAATGAATTGTTTAAGTCATTGTCGTACAAAAACGATCATGGTGAACAAGCTGCAACCACTTCGAAAGCACATATTCATCGAAAGAAGTTTATGCTCTCCATTTGGCGGGATTACAAAGACGTCGTATATTTTCAGCTGCTACTACAGAACCAAACCATCAAAATGCCTATGTACTGTAACCAATTGGACAAGTTGAATGAAGGTATTAATGAAAAGCGAACAGAATTGGAAAATCGTAAGGGTGTTGTGTTCTACCATAATAACTCAAGACAACACACAAGTTTAGTGATCCGCCAGAAGTTGCTCGAGTTTGAATGGAATTTGAACTTCCGCAGTCGATCTTTGCAAAATTTGAATAATTGTTTACCATTCAAATTTTGCAAAGATCGACCATAATGCCAAACAGTACTTGCTTCATATGTTTGCTGAGAATGGCCAGAAGTTCTTTGAGCGTGGCAACATGATATTACCCGAAAAATGGTAAAAGGTCATCGAGAAAAGTAACTGAATAAAATTAAAATTAAATAAAACACTTCTCACTTTGTTTCACCACAATAACCACATAACTATTGTGGTACTATAAAGTGAGATGTGTTTTATTCAATTTTAATTAAAATGTACCACCAATTAAACTCCGACAACATTCAAGAATGAATTAAATTAGTTCTATCTATAAAAAATCGCCTTTGATTGTTATACTAAAAATCCGAAATGACTTAGACTCAACCCTATGTAATAAGTCATGATGAACTTTTAATCATAGATTCCTTTCTAATTATTATAACTTATCATTTCGTTTCTCTTTAGAACTAATATTTCCCTGGTAAGGAAAACCCGGACATAATCCTTTTTCTTTTCAGTACGATTTGTTCCCCCATAAGCATGATATAAAAAGTAATGGTATTTTTGCAGTTGTTTTTGTGGCTTGGTGCTGATCAGCCAATTGTTGCTCTCTCTATTTGCATCGATATGGCCTGTATATTTTACGTACTATACGTTTAACATTGTAAAAGGGATCTTTATACTTTTCTTCTTGGTTGCCCTTCATATAACGAATATAACATTAAATAATTGTAATTTTAGCTGCTTTGATCTCAAACGTATTAACTAGTGCATCAACTAATTTAATTGTTTGAGGAAGTACCAACGCCTGATGTTAATAACTAAATCTAAGCGAATGTTTCTCAGAAGTCTGTTTTGGAATATATATATATAAATCATGTTAATCTTCGCAATTCAATTCAGAAAACGGGGCAAACACCATGTGCTGGAAGAAGGGGCAGAATTTGGTGCAAAATTTCTAAATTTTATGAATTCGATATTCGCCATCCTTCTGGTAATTTTAAAATTCCGCTCTGTAACACGTCCAGATATATTCAAAAAGTCAATTTGTGTATTATTAGAGTGAATTGGCAATTGAAAGTAGTTTCGATCAAATTTGGAATTGGTATATATGAGGGTGAATCAAATATAAACCGAAATCTCCCATACAGAAAGAAAAGGACAAAAACTAAATATATTGAAAAATTTAGAAATAAATAGATATTTCCACACCGGCCATCTACTCAACGACAAAGTAGAATTGTCCAACTCCCCTCTCTTTAAAATGTTCCCTCCCCCACTTATAACAACATAGTATATAAGAAATAATTTGTATTTTATTTGTATATTTTTTTCACCTGAAGAAGCCACAGTGTGGCGAAACATATGTAGTGTTTACAATAAAACCAATTTGAAAATCTAACAGTTGTTTTATCTAAATAGTGAATATGGATTTTCAACACTTCAGTGCCTCAACAATTAATCAATCGAAATTTAGTCAAAAAAAGTATGTATGTATAATATTATTACAAAAAATTCATTTATTTTATTTTTTTCCCGGCGAATTGGAATTTTCTTGATGCCATTATCGAATAATGTAGTCGGTCGTTTACCTAATTGCTCATAAACTATTTCACATCTTGGGGGGCTATAGGATAGGTGTTCCAATCTTTCCCAATAAATTTTCATTAATTTTTTTCGGATCAAAGCATCTGTGTGTGGCCGAGCGTTCTCCTGAAAGAAAATCACACTTAGGATGGGCATGCCTCTCTTTTCTGCCGATAACCCAGTATAGCTTCATCAAGAAGCTTACAATAACATACAGCATTTACTTTACGTAGCTCATGAAGCAAATCAACAAGCAGAATGCTTTTCCTATCCCAAAGAAACATTTGCAACTTTTCCTGCATACAGACGGGTTTTAGCTTTCCAAGGTGGAGATTCTCCAGGTTGTTTCCACTACATGTTTGCTTGTTTAGATTCTGGGGTGTAATTATGCACCCATGTCTCATCACAAGTGACAATTTGTCTAAAAAAATCAACACCCCCTTTCTGGGTATCGCGACAAAAGCCTTTCAGAGACATCAAGACGGTTAGTATTGTGATCTTATGTCAATAGGCGACAAACCCATCTTGCCCACAATTTTCAGTAATCCAACTCATTAAAAATGACTGATTCAGCACTCTCGTATGATATTTATACCTCTGCAGGTATTTTTTGGCATTCGTAGATTTGAGTTTTTGAAAGAGTATTATCAACGAAGTGCAGTCAGTCAACGAAAAATTTCGGAAGATATTACGCCCCAAAAATTTAATGATAATGCGTTGCTCAACAGACGTATGTTCCTCGTGCTACTGGCGCTAATAATCATTTGTGAACTAAATCGGCATCCTCCTCTCTCCTTGATAATCACCTCCAACATATTCAACGGTACCGCGCATGACACTTCACTTAGCGACAGATAAATACAAAAAATCCTATTTATATTTGATCCACCCTCATAGACAAAATATTGCCCTCGAATGCTGTATCACGAAAATGAATTTGGAAATATATTTAGTAGTGATAAATGTCCAACTTAAATATATTTAGAGTTCTATATACAGGGTGAGTTTTTTTCGATGATCTCTATGGGTATCTCGGAAACTATAAGAGACAGAGAAATGGTTAAATGGGGAAAGAATTGTAGATTTACGAGACGAATAAAATTCCACTTTCAAAGTTTTCAAAAAAGTCAAGTCTTAACAGGAGACACTTTAATTGTCATTAAAAAAAACTATATTTTACTGTTTAACTTCAGAAAGGGAAAAAAAACGAAATAGAAGCCCATAAAATATTATATTTTGTGTACTGTAAAGATTGCTTAACAGAACGTCAATGCTAGAAATGTTTTCCCAAATTCCGTTCAGGTAATTTTAATACCAAAGAAGCGCCACGTTCATTAACATTTCTTAAACGACCATGGAAACACATTTTGCACAAGCAAATATGTTAGTTAACTCAATATTTGGGTTCCACAAGAACTCAAAGAAATTCTTGAAAAACGATGAAAATTATTCATTTCTCAAACATGTTGTCAACGACTTGCGAAAACTATCGTGGTGCAAGCTCGGTGAACTGCAACCACTTCGAAATCAAATATCCATCAAAAGAAGGTTATGCTCTTTGTAACGAATTCAACAAATTAAAAGAAGCCTTCAAAGAAAAGCGACCAGTATTGGCAAATCGTAAGAATGTTGTGTTCCACTATGACAACGCGAGACCACACACAAGTTTACTCCCCAGGCCTTCCGCAGTCGATTTTTGTAAAAAAATGGTCATTTTGTGTCCGAAATATATATTTGGTATTTCAAATAAACTGTGTGAAGAAAGGTTTTTAGTGCTTTATTTTATAATCAGACAATGAAGTCAAACAGCACCTGCTTCATTTTTTGCTGAGAAGGCCAGAAGTTCTCTGAGCGTGACATCATGACTTTACCCGAAAGATAAGTAAAAGACTCAACCCAATATAATTAGTCATGGTGAATTTTTGATCATAGATTTCTTTCTAATTATTATTAATAATCATTTCCCTTCTTTTTAAAACTAATTTTTCCATGGTACGAGAAACCCGGGCTCAATGCGTTTCTTTAAAGTACGAGTTCTTCTCCCATAATTTAAAAAGTATAGTATTTTTGCAGTTGTTCTTGTGGCTTGATGCTTATCAGCCAAGAGTTGCTCTCTCCACTTGCATCGATGTCGTTTGTACATTTTATGTACTATACGTTGTACGTTGAAAAATGCATCATTACTTTTTTGAACTTCTTCTTGACTATAAAATAAAACACTAAAAACCTTTCTTTACACAGTTTATTTGAAATACCAAATATATATTTCGGACACAAAGTGACCATTAACAATGGTTTAATACAGTATTAAGCCATTGATAATGGTCACTTTGTCTCTGAAATATATATTTGGTATTTTCAATAAACTGTGCAAAGCAAGGTTTTTAGTGTTTTATTTTATAATCAAGTTTATCTTCACGTAACTCATACAATTAATTTATTATTCTTCTTGACTGTTCTCTATATAACGAACACAATCAAACGTACGAGCTAGTGTATCAACTAATTTAATTGCTCGATGTTAATAACTAAACCTAAGCTAATCTTTCCAAGAAGTTTTTAGCTTAATTAAAACACTAACACTTTCTTCACAATTAATTTTTATTTCGCCATACCTGATTTCCAGATTTGAACTTGATGCTTGAATGATTTTAATTAATTTTATTTTGGGATCCTTGAAATCATTGCCCTATATTTGATTACTATTTGTTTTAATCTTTGCAAAGGTAAAAAATTCAATTCAGACAACGGGGTCAAACACCATTTGCTGAAAGAAGAGACCGAATTTGGTGGAGTTTTTTAAATTTTATATATTCGATATGCGCCACTCCATTGGTATATACGAGGGTGAATCAAATAGAAACCGGAATTTAGTCAAAAAAATAATGTATATATTACTGAAAAAAATAATATGGTTTATTTTACTGTAATGTACTCATTTTCCCCAGCGAAGCTTAAGTTTCTTAATACCATGATCAAAAAACCGTGTCTTCAGCCAATTGCTCAAAAACAATTCCACATCTTGGTCTCCATGAAGGAGAATCATTCCGGATGGGCATGATTCGTCTTTTCTGTTGTACGTTGCTCAGTATGCTTTGTCTATCAAAAAAAAAAAAAAAAAACAGTTGCAAGAACTTTTCCCACAGACGGACGGGTTTTGGCTTTTTGAAGTGGAGCTTCTTGAGATTGTCTCCATTCCATGCTTGCTTGGTTACATTCTGTAATGATGCATCCACATCTCATCAGAAGTGACAATGTGACTTAAAAAATCATCACCACCTTCTTGGCATCACGACAAAATTCTTTCACAGACAGCAAGACGGTTCGCTTTGTGATCTTACGTCAGTAGGCCACCTTGTCGACAATTTTCGGTAACGCAACTCACGGATAACATAAATGTTCACCTTAGTAATGCTTGTTCGCGAGCGGCGTGCATAACTCACGTTTTCTACCATTGTGCGGCTACTTCCAAAATTTGTATGCCATTGAATTTTCGAAAGCGTATTATCAGCGAACTGTGCAGTGAGTCGATGAAAAATTTCGGAAGGTTTTACGCCTTCTGAGCTAAAAATTTAATGACGCGTTGCTTAACAGACGTATGTACCTCGTGCTCAGACATGGTGTTACTGTCAGTAATAAGCCTTAGTGGAGCAAATCGACATTTTCCCCTCCCTCTCATAATCACCTCCAACATATTCCGGTTTATATTTGATCCATCCTCGTAGAACAAATATTGCCCACGAATGTTAAATCACGAAAATAAATTTGGAAATATATTTAGTGATACATGTCCAACTTAAATACATTTAAGGTTCTATATATAATTACCAGAGGAGATGACAAGAAATAACTCGTTGAGTTGAGCAGTATGACGATTTTCAGAAAATTGCAAATTTCGTCTTTCTTCAGAACATCTTTTAACCTATTAAAGGTTGTTTATAGAAACAACCAAGTGCCTTTCTATAAACAACCCTTAATATTAAAAATGTTTCACCACGTGATAAACGAGAACCAAATTCAACAAATCTTTTAACCTATTTAGACCACACTGAGACAATAAACAAAAGAGATTCATGACTAAAAATAACTTAATTCCTGATTGAGGTTGTAGGCACTTACTTCGCGATACATTTTAATTAGATGAAAAATAAAATATACTTTTACTTAGTTAATATCACAATGTGATATTAACTAAGTAAAAGTATTTTTTATTTTTCATCTAACTTAATTCCGATGCAGTATGATAGCGAGAAATAAATGCATTATAATTGAAAGTATAATCTAAATACAAAATATCAAACCCTTCGATATTCCGATCCTAAGAAGATTTAATGCTCTCCATCTCTCTCCATCACTGGTTTTCTTCGTTAATGAAACCCAATCTCAAAGGAAGCAATTCGTCTGTAACGTCTGAAAAACAAACATCGTTGTTTCTCATTATTTTCTTGTTCATTCAAATTAGTATTAATAAATAAGTTCAAAATGATTGAAACCAAAAAAACAAAAACATCGTTTTTACTTAACTATTTTGAATCTATAAGTAAAAGTGAAAATTGTTAGACCTATTTTGTTTCTGAATTTAGAGGAATAAGAGAATAAAGCATCTCAAGGAATGCATAATATTTAAGTTGCAAATTATTTATTAAAATCTATTAAATCGTAATGGATTCTATCATAGCAATATAAAGGAGCAATAGAGGTAGAATTCAAGATTTTAGTATTTTATTTTGGTTTTGTATATTAACTGGAGGAATACAACCATATAAAATCTTTACAAAACGTTACAATTTTCTAATGTTTGGTTTTCATTGGGGTTGTAAGTGGTGGTATATAGAAATGAAGATCGTATAACAATAATAATGTCTAGTACTAACTCTATAGATATACATTTTAGAATTTCCAGGGCTTGCATTAGAAGGGCCGTTATAAGCACAAAAAATATGCAAATATAATCTTTCATAAAAAAATGTTTGCTATGCTTTAACATTCTGAATTATTTAATGGTTCGCGTACATTTTATAGAGCAAAATGTGGTTCAAATTTGACTGCACCAAATTAAAAATATTTTAGGATAGAATAGAATCAGTTATGTGTAAATCGATGGTTGCACCTTTTAATTCCTAAAAGATAAAGGATAGTGTCAAAACAAAATGTGTGCAATGATTTGAATTATGAATATTGTTACGTTTTTCATGAACTGGATTTAACGTAAAATTATGCAAATAATTTATTTCAAACTATTTGTGTAGATGAATCATATTCCGTTTATTTACAACCATCGTGTACTACTATTTATGTAAGTTAATTTATTTACACCTGAACTTGTTTATTATCACACATTGTCGCACACCTATATTCGAGCGTATTTAATACATTATTCTTGTTATTCTTATATCTACAAGACATGTATATTCTGTTGGAAGTTAAAGTGTTTTATAGTAATTACCCCCCACTCCGTACATATTAATTCAGGTCTAAATCATTTATTTTCTTTTTTAGTTAAAAAAAAAGACAATAGTAATTTTAGTATTGTTGTCTATTAATATATTTATAAAGTAGTTGTATGTAAGCTATCTAATTATATAATTATTATATGAAATAATATTCGCATATATTGCATACACTGAACAGTGGGTCAAAGTGGCGCAGTCGATAGGATCAATCCAACACCGCCGGAATTATTTTTTCCTTTATTTAGATCACTTAATTTGCTCTACTTATTGGCCATAAGTTCAATGCAACTCTTGGGATAAAGTAAAAATTCAAAATACGTTTTATTTTTTACATTATTTTCTACGTTTCTTCCAAAGCATACACGCGCACTTTCGGCCTTTATTTAAACGGCGTAAGTCACTACAAATTTGACTAAACAACAATGTAATGAATTAACACTGCAAATAAGAGAAAAGTAAGTAAAACATCACTTTCCAAAAACTTATTATAACAATGTAAACCTAAATATTCTTTCTTAATAAATTAAATATTCTGAAAGCAAAATATCACATTATGATGTCTAAATGTCTAGATGAGTTAAAGGTTTAAAAAAATTTAACGTAATCAATTTCATTCAATCTAAAAATATATTTTTATATGAAATACAAATATGTAAAGTTAATGTCTATGTACCTTCTTCATTTTTTAATCAATTATTATATGGTACTCAATATTTGCTGATGTAAACTTTCTACAACTACTAATATATCAAAGAATTAATGTATCAAAGAAATTTAAAGGTAAGTTTCAATTAAAACATAACCATATAATAATATCATGTCATATTTGATTTAAAATCATTATAATCCACCATTCATTAACTTTTATCCCATTTCATTTAAATTTCATCTCTCATCCCATAACCTTGCAAAATGCTTTACCGCAGTATGACCTTCCGCTTCTCGTATATTTTTTTGCAAATGCATTTCCACCTAATTAATTCAATTAATGGACACAACGTTTTGCATTGAACTAAATCGACTGTGAATATCGGAGCACATTTCCCCGCTTTTTGTGCTCGTTGCTGATAGTGCGAAACAATTACGGTTGTCGCTAAAAAAAAAAGATTTAATGTAATTTATAGAACGCTGACTGATATTAATTAAAATCTGCAAACCATTTAGTTTTTTTTCATCAAACTATTATCGACGGAAGTTCGTTTGTCAACATTTTTCTGGTTCATTTTTAAAGGATCGTTAGCGCGAATTTAGGTTAACGTTGATTATATTCAGAAATTGGCTTAGTCATATGGCGCATTCATCAACGATCGATTTAGTTTTTAAATTGAGTTTTTTTTTCTAAATGGAAAAGGTTAATGCCTTCGCTTTCCTATATTACGTTCGTGCGGAAATCTAACACTGCAATGTTCTTTTTTTACATATTTTACAAAAAACTATTATATACAAGATAATTATTTCTAATTAATGCTGTAATATATTTACGACTCGTTAATTAATTATGTTATAATAAGTAAAACCTGTATGTAGTATATTAATGATTTCAAAATTTAAAACTATCTTAAATTGTCTGGATATGCTTTATAAAGGTTGTGGGATTTTATTATGATACTAAAATGATACAAAAAATAAATTAATCATCGTCAACATAATAACTGAATACTTATAGCTGAGAGTTGTTGAAATTTCATATTCTTGTTCACTTTGGTAACTTTGTAAATGATAATTTCTTCGCCTAAAGAAGACATAGTGTCTTGAAACAATTGTAGCGAGCAGCAAAATAAATATTTAATAGTGTTATCGTATTTGATTTACAAAAAATTACCAAAGTACATAGGTTTATTGTTTTTCGAAATATTATCTCTGAAGATCATTATTTTTTGCATGAGCTTGAACCAATTTTCAAACAAATTTGTTCTTTTTGATTGAGGTACCTCCAAAACATGCTCTTTGAACGCATCAACCGCAATTTCTGGAGTTGAAAAACGTTGACCTTGGAATTTATTTTTGATTTGGGCAAATAAAAAAGTTAAACTAAATTCTTCACTACTTTACAAGACTCTTATTTGGGGCAATGTGCCTGAGCTTGTTTATTATCCTCGTGGAGAATGATTTTCCTTAGTTTTTGAAGACTTCTGATAAACAAATGGTCGTGTACCATTCATAATTGATTGTCGAACTTAGCACTAAAGGTGACTAGTTTTTCAAAAAATTACATACATACCCTTTAAGGTTTCATTTCCTTCGTTTAATTGCGGTACAGTTTTTTTTTCTGGCAATGGTAAGTAAATCGATCTGTAAGGGTTGTTTAGGCTGGTAATAATTATGAGAAAAATAAATTCATTTAATTTTAATTCTACTGCGATTACGAAACGATAAATTTCTGATCCATTAGGACCATAATAAAGGAAACAAGATTTTACAATTACTGCAAGAAAAAAAAATAAAGTTAAAATATTTTAAAGTAAGTTAAAAGCAATAGATTTACACTATATTATTATTAAAATAATTTTTATTAAGTACAGATTTAAAGACAATTTGTTTTAAATAGATATTTTAAATCAATCAAATATGTGTATTACAATGCAATAAAAGATTTTATTGCTACGGGACAAAATCACTCAAACCAATTTCAAGTTCATTTTTTTAATAGAATAACATGCTTTATGGGTCTCCTTGGCCATAATTCCAGAAAACATTAGATAGTCCTATCAATAGACATAACAGCACTTTTATTGCCAGTCGTTCGAAAACGATGCGATGTTAGTAGACTCATATAGATTTATTGCGATATCGTGTATGTTCACGACTCACCATTCTAAATTAGCTTCTATTGAATATTTATTCCTGGCCAGTAAAACCGTGATATTGAAATGCTCTTGAAATCGAATCAATATGGGACAGTATTATTTTTATTTATCATAGTATTTCCATAATTATAATGTGCATACAGTAAATAAATAATATTTTATAGTAGCTTGATAAAGGGTTTAGTTAAAAAAATATATTATATTAGTAAATAAAAGTAATAATTACAATTAATTATTTTGAGCGTTTCTGCACCGTAGTTTTACATTATTACAATGTAAAAACTACAAAACCAACTAACAGTTCAAACAACAACTCCTCGTACTAAAGCACTGCCAGGTATTGAATTACATAACTGTTAGTTGTTTGAAATTATATTCAGCACAATGGAACATTTTTCTGGTGTCATAGCTCCAACCACGTCATGGAATTGATATGACTATACGTAGACACATGTTTCGCTGTATCACAGCTCATCAGTGCGGCTATGACATAACTTTGATGTTCCATTTTCAAGCCGCGTTCAAAAGACGATCTCACAATTTAGGTTTATATATAATTTTTGAAACCATTCCACGAAGGATGCTTATAGGATTATTTCAAGCCATAATTCCGAAATTATGTCCTCTGAGGATTAATGGGGGTTAATTAAGGCATCGTATTTCGAAATTTTGCTCAGAAAGGTGGATTCACATCTATTTTGCTGCAAAAGTTTATAATTATTTCTTTAATAAACTGTATCCCATTAAGAATTTCAGTTATTTGTAAAGATCTCTAAAGACCTCTAGTTTAATAGTATCAATTATATTAAATTAATACTCCCTAGGCTTGGTGGAACTGGTATTTCACAGGGTTATTAAAATTATGACAGTCGTTTGGTTTCATGTTTTTATTGGCAAATGAGTCTAATAACTTGAAACGTGTGTCAGGAAACTGCCAATAAAAACATGGAACTTGTTTTGTTCCATATTTTTATTGGCGTTTCAAGTTATTAGACTCATTTGCCAATAAAAATATGGAACACAACAACTGTCATAATTTTAATAACCCTGTCAATTATATTAGTGACCCTAGATAACTAAAAGTTAAATATTTCGTATAATCTTTCCTTGCTAATTCTTCTCCAGGTCAGGCAGCCAAACTCAATCAAATACGATGTTAGAAAAACCAGTATATATAATAAAGAATAAATATCTTCTATCTCAGTCTAAGACTAATTCTTAAATTAGGGATGTTTTATAAATAATTATAAATTACAACCTCTGACAATAATATTCGGTGAATAGTCTTGTAACATTAGGTAGATGAAATATGAACGAAAGTTACCTTACTGTCCTTCGAAATAGTCACCTTCCGTAACTATGCACTGCTGAGATCTGCTATACAAGCTCAAGAATGCTTCTTTTGGGATGGAGTTCAAAAGCCTCGTCACGTTTCGCGATTTTTTATAATAGGTAGTGTGGAGTTTGTTTTCTACCGCCTATCCACAAAAGTGCCTCCCCCTTTTCCTCCAAAATACTGCCGGCATAATTTTCCGATACTCTTCAACAGCACCCCTTGTCTTAATTAGCCGGCCTATTTATCCTGCGTCCTCTTCCTCCTCTTCTTCTTCTTTTTCTAGTTCTTCCTTTCGTGATCTTCTCCTTTCTGCCGCATCCCTGTCCTTCCTTCTAAGGACCTCCTTGGAAAACTCCTTCACGGCTTCTCACTTTTCCTCCGTCGCCAGTATGTTGCCGGCAAGTGTATCTTTTCTTGGTAGTTCGACCAGCACCTCTCCGTGCGTCTGTGTTTTTTCTTCCCATCTGGAAAATGCTCAGATTGTCCACCGTCGCCTCGCAGTACATGCAGTTGCTGTTATCTGTTTTCTTGATCTTATATAGGTAAGCTTCGAAGCACCCACAGTCATTATCTGTGTCAAGAAGTGGCTTGTTTATCCGTGCTTTCTTTCCGTCCATGGCATCACGTGCAATATTAGCCTTCTTGTACGCCTTTCTTCCGCTCCCTCGTCCCACCTTTTCTGCCACTCACTCATCACCGCCTCTCGCATTCTGCATCACTCCCTCTCAACTTGCCTCGTGTACTTTTTAAGTGCCATGTCCGCTGGTATCGTATACAGCATTACTCGACACCGTCCGGTACTCCCTTGTAATGCGGATAGCTTTTGTCTGCTGCATTTTCTGTTTGTACTTTATTGACTTTCCCATTTCTACCTCCTGTTTCCTGATCTCAATTATCTCGCTTGGTTCACGACCAAGCCGTTTTGTAGACAGCAACGCCGACGCCGCCTTCTCCGATGCTACTTCTAGTCCGACCTCTTCTAGCCACTAGATCACTCTTTCAGTGGCCTTTCTGGTAATGCTCTTTACACTCTCCATTAACATACTGCTCGCCATCAAGGCAAGATCATCAGCGAACACAATCAGCGTTGCGCTTCTTGGTAGCTCGATGGCATCGACGTATAGTAGGTTCCATAACATCGGGCCCAGTATGAAACCCAGTATGATAACTCATCCTTGTCTTTCATATATCAGGCTGCTGTTGCTCCACTAAGCCTCCATCATATCTATGAGGTAAGAAAGCCTCGTTCCTCTATCGCATTCGTTCCTACAGATATCTTTTACACTTCCTTTTTTATCACTTAATAAAACACTGACGTAATGTAAGGTTTCAAAAAATCGTTTTATTGTTCTACAACAATTGTTTCGCCACACAGTGGCTTCATCAGGTAGATGAACAATAAAACGATTTTTTGAAACCTTACATTACGTCAGTGTTTTATTAAGTGATAATATGGAGTTTCAACAAGTAACGGCCTCATCAATCCAATACTTCCTTTTTTAATTGCGTCCGTCGTAAACTGTCGTTTATTGAAACCATATTGTCTAGGAGACAATTCTTCGATGTTTTCTAACACCCTCTCTGTTAGAATCCTCTCTAATAATTTCCGGATGTGTCTAGCCAACCAGTTTAGTCCGTTTCCATCGTCTGGGGAAGACGCCCTCGTGCAAGCATTTTGCACTCGGTAGACTATCGCGTCCGGAAGCCGTTTCAGCAGCCGGCTGATGATGAATAGAATTGCTTCAACAGGATTCACGTCTCATCGTGGTCTCGATAGTACTGGGTTCCTGCTTGTAGGAAAACCACCGCTGCAGTTCCGCTGGGGACCTTCACCACCGGTTCTAACTACTTACTCCTTAACTTCTTGGTCACCATCTTAAATTTTCCACTTGTCTTGCCTTCTTGCATCGTTCTATGCTTTCAGTAGCTTTTCTAATGGGACGTCCCTCGTCCTTGCCCTGGTTACCTTACATCTAGCGTTATTGGTGGCCGCTCCTGCCGCTGCCATACTATCACACCATTAGTAACTTCTCTTCCACTGGCATGGCCTCCTATTCTGGATTGCATTTTCGGATGCTGTTTTCACACACCTCATAAGAGTATCCACTGCCGATTCTGTGCCTAAGTCTTCTGGAATTTAAAATGTTGCGATACTTAATACTTGGTGTCTGTGTTGGTATCTGGAGGTCTCTGGTCATTTTTGTTATGTAATATTGACCACTCAGTGACTCAGTAGTTTTGTGTGATGTCCACTATGGATGTGGCTCTTCCTTTTTCGACGTAAACGTGTCTCCTTTGTTCATTACAATTTCACTGGACGTTCTCTTTTGCGGACTAAAACTGCGTTCCAATTCTTGACTCAAGTGGATTAATTAACATTCATAGAACTCTCCAGTAACTATTTCACCAGCTTGAAACAACTTGTAATAAAGCACGCCCTTCATATCCAACCAAATGAGGAGAAACACCTTGTTTCCAAGTCATAATGTTACGATTCTCCGGGATTTACCCTTCACTTTTAGCGTTTCAGATTGTCATAAAGTATCCATTTCTCATCGCCCGTAATGATTTTCTACAAAAAAGACTTACAACGCTGTTTATTGTGCAGAGAAACACACGCTGACAGTTTTTGATTTTTGTTGGTTTCAGTGTATGCGGAACACATTTTCCTTCTTTCTGTATCTTTCCCATCTCATGTAGGCCTTTAGAAATCAATTGCTGGGTTACACTCACCTGTACTGCAAGCTCTTTCTACTCATGTAACGAATATTCATCAAGCATCTTAAACATCTTTATTTACAGAAAACCAAGAAAATAATTTACATTTGATTAACAAAATGACAATGGTGTTAAACAATAATTTATTTTTCCTATCAAACGACTATCGATCCGCGGTCTTTCAGCCTGGAGTTATCTGTCTTACAAACGTCGATTGCTAATGTCTAACGGAATTAACTTGTGTAACTGGTTGTTCTTTAAACGTCGTGATCACTAATGTCATTATTAAATGCGGAAATGTACTGATGAATGGTGATTTCTGGGTATTTGTATCAAGGTGTTATTAAAGGATAGCGACGGATACACATGTGGTTAAGGATGTCAATGGTATGTTTGAGCAAGGAATGTAAGGCGTTGTTCAATGGAAGTTATGTTGGCTAATTCCTACTGGAGGGTGTTGGATGGGTTATGTAAGGGGTTAAGTGGGTGTCTAATTTTTGTGAGCGTACGAAGTGCTGATCGTTCAGATACCTAAATACTCAAAATTTTATTTGTATGTTTTCAATATTTTTTACATATTTTGTAAGAACTACAGTTTTTTTAAGCAAGTATGATAGAGAATAAACATAATTATAATCATTATAGCATCAAAGACCTCCAGAGCGTTCTTTGTCGTCCAGGCAGAAATCAACGCTTTTAAACCGCTAAACCCAAAATGCGCACATCGCGTATGAAACAACATCTTCACTGAGATAGGAACAAATCGATTCACGCGCTCTTACCGCATTTTTTCCTTATGCAAATTCATAAAGTATGCAACTTATCTGTTGTCATTTGTTGATTGTACTAAACTGTCATTTTTAATCACTATATGTCAACACTATATAACATTATTTAATTTTCAAATTAATTTCTTGGCTACTTAAAATTATTTAGATTATTTATTTTTGCACCTAATAGAATCATTAACCTTACTTAAATAAAATATCTAGATTTCAATGAGTATCATCATCTAGGTGTAGTATATTAAAGTTCATCTCTTGGGGTTTTTCAAGGTATCTTACAACTTGACTTTAGATTAGTAAAAGAGCTACATGGTCGGTTCCTAATGATGCAGGTAGAAAGTATACTAGCATCATTCATTTTCTCAATATACAAAATAATTGTTAGTATTTAGGTTTTATTAATATAGTCCAATTCCGTATCCATTATTATCATAATAGAGAAGATAAGACTTAGAGAATAGTCCATTAATTGCGATGCGTTCTAATAAACTGACAACTTTACATTGATGCACAAGAGCTTTATCGTCGTTGTGTAATTAATAATTCCAGCACAACCTACACATTTCTTACACCACTCCTTCACGCTTAATTTATATTTCATTCAGCAGAATCTCTATTGTAGTTAATTCAAGATCTTTAATTTAATTTATTTACTTACGGAAGGCCATTACAACATAAGGATACAAATGTACAATATCATTAACATATTAAAAAGTATACAAAACTAACGGTAACAACAACATAAATATATACAAATACACACCCCTAGGAAGTTGGGGGGTAGTGGGTTTAGTTTCGTATCATTAAATGTCCCCTTCCGAGGCGAACAAATTTTAATTATAATTTTCTTTTTGTTCGATGTGTAGTTTTCGAGATATTTAAATGTCTTCACTTAAATTGAACACCCTGTATATATCTGACGCATGCGCTTTGAATACGTTGTATTCTAAGTGAATCCAGTTTGTCAATACATGGACCATATAGAACATCAGAATAATTGAATTGCGACAAAACTAATGTTTCACATAGAGTAGCTTTTAAGCTAGAGTTCAATAAGTACCTACTATTTTACAATAGTTTTAGAGAACTATACGCCTTATAGTATTTACAGTTGTCTTAGGCATAAATGATGAATTAAACGCGACACCCAAGTTTTTTTGCTTCGGAGACGACCGCAATACTCTTATTGTTCACCGTTACATCGAATCTTTCGATCTTTTTTAGTGAGCTTTTCCTACCGATACGTATAACAAAAGATTTTTTACTATTAAAGTATAGAGAATGATCTGATACGATGCAACTTATATCTTATCCAACTTAATTTAATAATCGAATCGTGGAAGACTTGTTCAACTGTTTTGGATAACTTAGGTATTGAATGTGGATTAACGAAGTAGAAAGGTCCAATCCATCCAACAACCTAGATCCTGGGCACTCAGGAGTTGATGGGGAGAAGAAATATTCCATTTTCAACTAGAGGTAACTTGAACATAATTTTTGTATGGTAAAGTTTTCATCGTTGATTATTAGAGTTGAGTTTTTAGTTTTTCCATTTAATCCCAAGAGTTTAGCTCTTTTAAGATAATCCTTCAATATTTTTAAGTCACTATGTTCGGCGACCGTTAAATCGTTATTTGTATTTAATGCTTTGTTTCTCTTACAATAAATAAAATTATTACAAATGGATAGATAAAAATATGTAGTTATAATTTTGAGGGGGAATTCACTCACAAACTGGCAGAATGTTCTTCCACTCCAGCCTAATGCTGCATTTGAAGTTCGTCAGTTGATCTTTCTTGCAGAAGGTTGTGAGTTCTTTAATATCTCTAATTTCTTATCAAAATCTACTAATTCTACTTTCAATGGACGTACATTATTTACTTTTGTTTTTTGTTCAAGTTTTACGTTTAATATATTATTCACTAAATCTATTAAATCGTCTCTTTTATGATTTTCTTGCAAACCATAAATTATTATGCTATTTTTCCTTTCTTTTTTCCTAGTAATTTAATAGTTTTCTTCAGTGCGTTATTTTCATCTGTTAATTCCCTAATTTTATTACTGCATTCCTCCAGTTGTAAGGTGGTGAATGTTTTCAGTTTGAATACCCCGCCCTTGGTGGTGGCTAAATATCAAAAAGACAAGACTAGGCGACGGAAGGAAAACATAAGAGAACAGTGGTAGCGATTTTTATAGATAAGGCACTCACACACACCAAAATGGCACTCGATGATTCATCTTGTTTGGTTCGCGACCCAACCATCTCTGGTGATGTACTATAGGCTCTCTGTCGATGTGCTTCCCGCCATCAAGGCTTCTTGGCAGCTCTATCCAGAGCACATCGTCATATACCAGGTTCCATAACATTGGCCCCAATATGAAACCTTCTTCTTGCGTGATCGTTATTTCCAAAACTCGTCCTTGTCTTTCGTATATCAGGTTCCTGTCGCTCAGCTAAGCCTCCATCATTCTTATGAGGTAGGGAAGCCTCGGTCCTCCATCGCGTTAATTACTGCTCTGTTTAAGCGTGTTGAATGCATTACGCATGTCCATCTCCACAATAACGTAATGCCTTCCTTTCTGAGCGGTTTGGTATTCACTCCTGCAGCTATCTTTTGCACTGCCATGATTGCGTCGGTCGTAGAGCGTCCCTTCTTGAAACTGTATTGTCTAGGAGACAGCCCGCTCGATTATTCGATGTTCTCTGCCACCATCTCTGTTAACATCCTTTCTAGCAGTTTTCCGGCAGTGCCAAACCAGCTAGTTCGGCCCGTTTCCATAGTCTGGGGAAGCCAACATTTGTTCATGCACTCGACCGATGAGTCCGAATTTGCTCCAAGAGCAATTCAGATCGCCTCGCTCGGTAGAATCGGGTCCGTTGGGTCGGCCCGCCTCTAGCAGTTCCTTCGTGGTGAATGGAATTGCTTCAGCAGAATTCATGTCCCGTCGTCGTAGTCTCAGTAGTACTGGGTACCTACTTGTAGGAAAGAGTGCATCGACTACAGCTGCAGTTCAGCTAGATATCACCTTAACTTCTTGGTCACGATCTTGAAAGTTATCCCGAGTGAATTATTCTCCACTTCGTCGTAGAAATCCTTCCAGCAGCGTTCCTTACTACAAAAAATCTCCTTCCGAAGCAAATTACTGGAACTAGCAGACTCGAACAAATCCATTTAGTTTCTAACTATAGAGACCAAGGTTGGGTAGCAGTATAATTCTGGAGTAAAGGCAAGCTATAGAAAAACTTTCAGCAACTAACAGAGCTATAATATCCCTGATTCAAACAATGAAGCAAATGATTGGGCCATAAAGCTATCCAGAAGAGCTGCCCTGGAGAGGGTAGTCGCCTTCCGAAGCGCTTTCTCAGCATCGTTCCATGCTTCCAGGAGTCTTTCATTGGCTCGTATATCTTCATTGCCCTAGTCATCTTACGTTTAGCGTTATTGGCGGTCGCTCTTGCTACTACCAAACTTTCACACCACCAGTGACTTCTCTTTCGCTGGCATGGCATTATATTTGGGATTGCGTTAATAAAGAATGCAACTTATTTGTTGTCATTTTTGATTGTACTGATCTAAAGCATAGCAACTGTAATTTTTAATCACTATTTAACCGGAAAAGAACGGGAACATCAATTGATTTTCAAATTGACTGGTTAAAATAATTTAGATTAATTATTAGTGCACCTAATAGAATAATTTGCATCACGCTTTTTCTATATTGCTGGTATTGACTCAGAAATAATGTAATGGGATTTCTGTGAGTATCATGTTTCCTTCAGATGTGATGTATTAAAGTACATGTGTTGAGGCTTTTTCAGGTATCTTCCTACTTGATCTATTAGATTAGATAACTGTAAAGGAGCTGGATGGTTGGTTCTAATAAGAATTTTCTTCCATACGTTTTTACTGTACTCTACTCCTTTGTCGATGATCCAGGTGAGGAGTATAGTAGAATCATTAATTTGCTCAAATCTACAAACTAATCGTTAGTATTTAGGTTTTATTTATCTAGTCCTATTCCTTATTCTATCATACTAGAGAAGATAAGACTTGGAGAGTAGTCCATTAATTGTGATGCGTTCTAATAAACTATCAACTTTGTACCGATAAGAGCTTTACTTCATCGTTGTGGAATGTTGCTTCTAGCACAAACTACACAAGTCTTCTACCATTCTAACACGTTTAATTTATATTTCATTCAGAATAATTTGCCTCGTAGTTTGTTCAACGTCTTTGATTTAACCAAATGTCAGCCGGAAGAATCTATTCCATTATTTTACAAAGAAAAATTGCTGCAAAATTCTATGAATGTCGAAAGAATTCCCGAAATTTTTGGAATCTTCCGAGGTAGGGTAAGAAATACTGTAAAACACTGAAGATCAAATGCTTGAAATTTTTTGAAATGATATGTAATTGAAACGTTGACAAAATAAGAAACTTTATAACTTTAATAGAAAATGCACCCAATTTATAAAAGAAATAAATTAGAAATTAGAAAAATAAATTGTTGAAAATCTATAGAAACAAGCATAAAAAATTGTTGGAACATTTAAAAAATATAGAAGAACTACTGCTGCAGAATTCTGAGAGTTTTGAAAGATTATCCAAAATTTGAAAAAGAAATGTTTGTTAACTTAAACATAATGTAAAAATTATGGTAAAATATTATAAAATTAGAACAAATGATGTTTAAAAATTCTAGAATCCTTTAAAAAGTACATTTTTAGAGATAAGATAAGCAATGTTGTAAATTATAATCAAAAGTGAAGAGAAAATTCTAGAAACCTTAAAAAATTACAATTTAGAAGAAAAACTGTTGGGGTTTTAGAATGAATGCAAAGAAAGTTCCTTAGAAACTAGGATAAAATAATAAATTTTGAATGGGAAAAAGGGCCAGAAACATTGCTGCAGAAAACAGAAAAAATATTGAAAAATTCCAAAAATCATGAAGAGAAATTGTTGAAAAATTCAAGAAATTTTAACGAAAGAAGAAGAATCTAGAGAACATAATCCTTGTACCATGTGATTTGAATTAGAATTGGGTATTAACTTAAAGCAGATTTTGCAAGTTTAAATAATAAATTTATTCATTTTAATTGGGATAACATTCTAAACAATTTAAATGTTAATAGTTTAATTGTGGAGGCGTTTACTTTGTGGTACATCTTGAATATACTGAAGAAAGAAAACAGGATCACTTTGTTTACCACTTTTTATTTAACAAATTACATGTGACTATAGTTTCGACTATAAACTAGTCATTATCAAACATAAAGTGTTTAACATTACGGAGTCTGACATATTTATATTAATATTATTATTAAATGTTAATGATAAAGTTAATTTGTTCCTGTTGTGGACGTTAATAGTCTACCTGTTTATCAATTCCCTAAATGGTTCAGTAAGGATTTAAAAAATATGTTGTTTAAAGAAACACTACATTCCAAATTTAAGCAATCTTATTTACCTTCGGACCGATTACAAAATCTTAATACTCTAGATTCAACAAAGATGGCACTTTTAAGCGTTTGTAAATACTCTTCATGACACATACTAGGTCATGAAGAGTATTTGCAAACGCTTAAAAATGCCATCTCTGATGAATGTAAAGTATTCTGGAAAGACACAAGGTCAAAACAACATCTAGTTAAATTACCAATTCCTTCAATCATAAGGGTTCAATTAGAAATAGCGGAAGCGAAATCGTTGATCCATTTGCTTATAATTTTGGTTCTTTCTATAAACATTCAAGCGACCAAACTGTTTGCAAAACTGAACGTCAATTATATTCCCGATGTTTACATATCTTCGATTTTAGAGAAATTAACGAAATTAAAACCAACCAACTCAATACAATTAACGCAAACCGTCGGACTGCCTGCTTTATTTCTGAAATTCTGAATTCTATGTCCTCTTTGGATTATTTTTAACAACTCTTTAAATGTGGCAAATTTTTATCTTATTGAAAATGTTATTAATTTTTGAAAAAAATGTAACTTTATATGTTTACAAGTTGGTGGATTATTAACGGAGCAGCGGCATAGATTTAGACGTCGTTTATCGACAGTCACTAATCTATTAATAATTGGCCACTCTTAGTGAATGCCTTGGAGAAAAACAAACAGGTTGATTCATTCTATACCAACTTTACCAAGGTATTTGACACGATAGACCACAATATATTACTCTCTAAATTGTATAAATTGGGTATACAGGGTTAACTATTTGATTGGATTGCGTTTTATTTAAGAGATAGAACTCAGAGGGTATTTGTTGTTACCTACACGTCTTTTTCGACTTTTTCGATAGCGGCATCATCAGGGGTACCACAAGGTTCCCACCTAGGTCCACTAGTTTTTACTATTTTTATCAATGACGCCACTTCTCGTTTTCGATATTCTCAGTGCATCTTGTTTGCGGGAGATGTGAAAATGTTCACTTGGTAACATTAAATCTGCCCAAATTATTAAAAATAGTTGCAGTATTGTACCAATGACCTGCACTGTCACTTTTGACATTTGTAATGGGCTCTGTATATTGTTTACTGCGGATACTTGGCTTTTAAATTTTTTTCAAAAAATCCTCAATTTCTCTTTAGTTTGATGAATGGATAAAATCGTTTACAATTTTATATTCAGAAAAAAATCGTCTTGCGGATCAATACAAAATATATATACAGTGTAAAATTTGTAAAAAAAAAGTTTATCGTCTTTTGTCAAAAACTGGACGCAAGAAAAAATATTAGTTCATATTAAAGTCTTTTAAAAATCATTTAATTTGATGTTTTATTTATTCAAATCGGATCAAAAATAAACGAAATACAGCACCAAAGGTTTTTCGTCAGTAACCCTGTATTTATAATAATATAATTGAATGATATAGTGGTTATTAACTTAATATATTAGATATAGAAAATTCAGCAAGAGAATATTTTTTGTTTGTAACGTGCCACTTCAAATGGAAAAATCCCATAGAAAATAATCTAGCGTTTTTGTTAGTTTCCACGAATTTAATCTGAGAATGGGGAATATTCCGTATTTTAGTAAAACAGCGAGGGTTGGCAGGTTAAAACATGCCCCAACCTGTTGATAGGCAGCTCTAAAGATTAGAACGTTACCCAAGTATGAGTCAGCGGTTGCATGTCTGGACAGGCACGATCTTGTTGATATGATGCGTGACTGGACGTCATCATACCACCCATGAATTGCTTGCATAAATCTATCCTACTGTGTCAATTAAATTAAAAAAAACAGTCACAAAAGTATTTACATAAAAATGTAATGTTATTGGAATCAATTCTTAAAATTCAACTAAATCTTTAAACACAATGTATAAATAATAATCTTCTATTTAAATTTACATTTCATAAAATTGAAACTTTATCAAATAATAATTAAAACTGTACTTTGTTGGTTTGTTGACAACTAAGGTCATTCGAGCTGCACTTTGTTAATATCACACAAACTGTAGCAAAACCTTAAATGTATTTTTACTATTGTGCAAAAACTATACATTTATTCTCATAATTCCATCAACTCATACAACAATTACTTCCACATTTGCAATCAAAGCAGAAAAAAAAACAAATCCAGAGAGTTGTTTTGTTTCCGAACAAAACAGCTGTAATTGCCACTATCCGGCTTACTGTTGTTACATAACGCGTTTCGTCGTAAATAATTGCAAACCAACATTAAGCAAATCGGAGACGCATTAAGACGACGACTGATCGCCGTTTTAATATCAACGGAACGTTATCAGAGGCGACGTCGCAACCGAACCAAATCGACGGTTCACTTAAATATTTTGTTCTGGAACGAATAATTGCATTGTGCAGGAAAACGCCGCAGGCCGAGTCGAGGAAATTAATTTGGATATTGTCGCGGTTTTTCGAAAATATTTTAATCGCACTGTGTTGGTGGCTGATAAGTGATAAATTTTGTGGTGTTCATCAAACAGTGACACACTTGAATAACCGGTGATAATAATAATAAAATGGTGAGTTGTTGTTTATATAATAAAATTATTATCAAATGGGATGGTTTATTGTCGTAGTGATCGTATTTTTTATATGATTAAGAGTTTAAATTTAGAACACAATCAATGGGTCAATAGCTTTGCAATTACTAACGAAGTGGTTATAAACATATTTCACTTAATTGTTTAATAAATAATCTGCTCATAATTCATATTCTCTACTAATATACATGAGTAAAAAGTATTCACTCAATACAGAACAATTTCAGAATAAAGAAAACACTTTTACTTTTTTATACCACTTTAAACTTTATTTGCAGTGACTAGTTTCGACTAGTAGTGATATATAAAAAGGCAAAAGTGTTTTATTTATTCTTAATATCGAACAACGAAGTGAACGCCTTTAAGATCGACGAATTTCAATTAATATCATATCATAGCAATTTTTAATTTAAACGTGATTTAATTATTAAAAAAAGGTTATGGTGAAGATAGTTACTACATGTAAATATGACACAATTTTCTATGTTTTAAACCACAATTTAAAGTTTTGCAAAAAATCTAGGAATATCGAAAGAATTTTCAAAATTTGGAAGAGAAACTTCTGTAAACCTTGTAGATAAAGTAAGAAATACTTTAAAATAATATACAAATGAAAGAAAAGATGCCTACAAATTCACACTTAGTATTTAAATTATGGTTAAAAACATTGGAAACTATCTAATTTTTTCCATCTTTATTTATCAAAAACTTGGAATTTGCTCAAAACTACACACTAACAAAACTTTCAATTTAAATTCAAATTTTAATCGATTCCCAAGCAATAGAAAATATAAAACTGAAAATAAGAACCTCATTTTGTGAAATAAATCTAGATTTCTACAAATCTACAAAAATTTGGTAAAAATTCATTCAAATTTTTGGGTGCGAAATATTTTAATTTCTTCAGATATAACCATCTACTATAAATACTTAGAGCATTCATCATTTGAATCAACAAAAATCAAAATAGGTAAAAATTCTTTCAAATTTTAGGTGTGAGACAATTTAATATACTAAATCTAAATATAATATTTGAAGCATTAACATATAACTTTATACAGTATTCCAGTATTCCTAATTGAAGCATTACGTGTAAAATTTATATACGAAAAATAATATCTGAGAAATGGCGACCTCTTGCTACTCCACCATCCACAACCATTTTTTTCAAATTTTGGCCATTATTATGGCACTATTTCAATAAAGCCACCTACGTTTCTTCTAGTTTTGTAGACTTTTTAGCATTGTTTTACCTTTTTGGCAATATATTTTTATCTTATATTTATATTTGTTTTGTAGACACATTTCCATAAGGATTTTATAATTATTTACAATACGAGTCCTTAATTTCATTGGCATATTTCATCGGATTTTTATTTAGTAATTCTAAATGTGGAACTACACTTTTTGATCACATTGTTAGTCTTAATCGGAATTAAACAAGTTGCGAGAATTTTCTTCGAGGTTCCTATTTTCTAATAATTTTTTCCAGCCTTTAGAATTTCTGTGTTGGATGCTTGAAACCATAACTTTGTGATACATCTTGAATCAGGAACTTTATGAAATGATAAATAAAACTTACTTTGTTAACTTACTGTTTGTTACTCCATGTGTGATATTAATAAAGTAAGTTTTATTTATCATTTGATAAAGTTCCTGATTTAGAATTTCTCTTTTATTTTCCGAGAATTTATCAGGAATTTTTCTTTCAAATTGCATTATTTTTAGCTATCAATATGGGTTAATTGCACTATCATTCCTTGATTAGGTTAAAAACCTTCGGTTTGAATTTAATGCTTCCAATCTTCCTTTAAATGTGCATATTTTATATTAGATATTCCTGAATATTTCCCGTTCCATTTTGTAGATAGGTTTCCTCAAGATGTCTAGAATTATTTTGTTATATTTCGTCGTGATTTTCTTTAAGAATTCTCTTGGGTTCTTTTCGGGAACTTCTCTATTTCTTCTTGGATCTTAACGGCGTTCACTTGGTGATACATTTCAATATTAAGAATAAAGAAAACACTTTTACTTTTTTATACCACCAACTTAAAGTGGTATAAAAAAGTAAAAGTGTTTTCTTTATTCTTCTCTATTTCTTGCTTGTCGTTGTAAGAATATGATGACGAGAAGTTTCTAGTATCCTTAATTATTAACATTGCCAGACTTTACTTACTTTCATGTCTTTAGAATTTAGCGTTCCTTCTAGATTTCTAGATTTTATGCAATTTAATTGTCATTTGTTTTGGTTTTTCATAGTTTTGTATATGTTTTCTTTATAATTTAGCACCTCTTGCTATGTTTCGTAGGATTTTTTTAAATAATTGCATGATCACATTTTTATCGTCTTTATCGTTTTTTTTTTTCAAATTACTAGAATATATTTTATTCCAGTAATATTTCTTTGAGTTTCTAAAATTGTTCTTTCAATTTATGTAATTTTTTATTCTCCTTAAGATTTTCTTCTAGAATTATTTTGCACCTCTTACTATATTACATATTTTCTTTTCAATAATTCTAGATTTTTCCAGAAACTTATTTTCGTTAAAATCTAAATTCCGATTCTTAGAGAGTTCATGAATTTAATTTTATCTTTTAGGCTTTAGAATTTTTTAAAATTATTTTTGTCATATTTCGGTTATTTAATAATGTATGATTTTGAAAGGACTTTTCTATTTTTAGAGAATTTTTATTACATCTTACTTGGCTTTGTCAAGTTTCCTTTGTGAGTTCTAGAATTTTCCATATTTTTTTAAAATTTAATTATAATTCTTTATTGTTTCGGTATATTATAAAGATTCTTAGAATTATTTAGTATCACATTTTTTAATAATTCTAAGTTTTTTTGCAAAAACTTACTATTTGAGAATTTCTTTCGTTGTATTCCTCTATTTTTTTATTTAAGTTTTAGAAGTTCCACTAGAATGATAAATGCTTCATTTTCTAAGAAATTTTTAAAAACTTCTCTTCATTTTTTAGTGTTTTCTCTAGATTTTTATATTATTTAAGCTTTCTTTAAAATTTTCCTGCACCATATTTTTCTGAACGGATTTGTTCGAGGTTTTTATAATTATTCTATTTTATTTCTTTGTTATTTAGCATCCTTTGCCATATTTCATTAAATTTTTTCTTCAGTATTTGTATGCTTTTCAGGGAGTTCTCTATTTTTAGAAATTTTTTAACATCTTTCTGAAATTTTCAAATTCAGAGATTCCCCTAATTTCTAGATTTTTTTAAATCTTATTTTATTTCATATTTATTTTTCTATTATCTACATGGATTTCTTTAAGATTTCTAGAATTATTAAGCATCTTTAGTTATTTAACAGTATTAAAATCGGAATTCTCTTTAATAATTCATGAATATATCAGGAATTTCTTGCTTGTTATTGTCGAGATTTTCAAAATTGCGATAAGAATAAATTATCTATAATTTTTGACATTATTTTCTTCGATGTGTTAGATGTTTTCAGCGTCTCTTCTGGATGTAATTGTAATTTTCTCGTCACTTATGTTAGTATTTTGAATTTCATGGTTCTTCAGTATCTTTTCTTCAATTTTCCAAGATTTTTTTAAATTGTATTTTTTTTATCTTTTCAGATACTTTAAGAATTTCCTGCTTATATTCGTATATTTTTCTTCATTATTTAGTATCTCTTGTTCTGTTTTGTCGGTTTCTTCCTTTTCATCACCTTTTTTTTAGCTTTGTCGAAATCCAGAGAACCTAGAATTTTCCAGTCTTTATAATTATCAGTAACTTTTCTTCTATTTCCAAAGATTTTTCTTTCAAATTGTATTTTCTTTTCATTCTTTCGGAAACTCCTGCTTATATTCGTAGGAATTGCGTTAATTTTCTTAAAGATTTTTCTTTTAGGCTATAGATTTTTTTCTTAATAATTTAGCATCCTTTTTCATATTTCATCAGATTTTTGTTAAGTAATTATATGATTTTTATCATACATTTCAAATTACGAAAAATTATTATTTTTTATTAATCTGCATAAAATTATCTAAAACTTTGTCCTTTACAGTTTTATTCTATCTGTTATAATAACTGAGATATATTGATGTGAAAAAATTGACACTTTTTACTTTTTTCAAAATATCTAGTTACCCTTGACTTTTTTGAAAACTTTGAAAGTGGAATTTTATTCGTCTCGTAAATCTACACTTCTTTCCCCATCTAACCGTTTCTCTATCTCTTATAGTTTCCGAGATCCCCATAGAAAACATCGAAAAAAAACTCACCCTGTATATGAAAAAAATAATCTGATAAATGACCACATCCACAACCATTTTTTTTTTCAATTTTGGCTCTATTTCAATATTGACACCTACGTTTCTACCTTTTTGGGAGTATATTTTATTCTAGAATATGAACTTTCAACAACTAACAGCCTCAACTATTCAGTTATATTTTATTCTTTCAGAATTTACTAGACATAATTTTATAAGGATTTTATTTATTTATTTATTTATCTATTTATTAACAAGTAATACTATAGTACAATGTTCACAGGAATGTAAAGATATATTAAAAATACTTAAATAAATTAAAACTAGATAAATTTATAATTACGGGTTTTTGGTTTCATTGTCATATTTCATCGGATTTTAATTTAATAATTCTAAATGTGCTCATTTTGTTTCTAGTTGCGGTATGGTATCTCTTTTTGGAAATATTTAAATTCCAATATAGTTAGATATTTTAAAACAATTTCTACGCTCACTACTTTTTTTTAGAATTTTTTAAACCCAAAGTTGCAAATTCTCCTTTCTCAAATTCAAGTTACGAGTTTCACCATTTTGTTTTTATTTGCGGTATGCTATGTTTTTTTAGGAATATTTAAATCTCAATTCTTCTAAAACACTTGATTATTAAATAATAAATACTTCCCTATTTCCAAAGACTTTTTGACCGTACATTGTTAGTCTTAATCGGAATTAACCAAGTTGCGAGAATTTTCTACGAGGGTCCTCATATTTTCTAATATTTTTTTCACGCCTTTAGAATTTCTCTTTCATTTTCCGAAAATTTATTAGGAATTTTTCTTTCAAATTGCATTATTTTTTTGTCCAAGAAGTTTAGCGTTTTGAATTTAAGGCTTTAATCCTCCTTTAACTGTTCATATTTTATATCAGATATTCCTGAAGGGAAATACTTTCTATTTTGGATATAGATTTCCTCAAGATGTTTAGAATTATTTTGCATCTCTTGCAATATTTCGTCGTGACTTTCTTCAAGAATTCTTGAATTTTCAGGAACTTCTCTATTTCTTGCTTATCTTTGTCCGAATATTCCAAATTACGATAATTTTCAAATTTCTTTAATTAATAACATTGGGAGTTTACTTACTTTCAGGTCAGATTTTTTTGCAATTTAATTGTCATTTATGTTGGTTTCCCATAGTTCCGCATACTTTTTACTTCATTATTTAGCATCTCTTGTCATATTGTGTAGGATTATTCTTTAATAATTGCATGGATTTTCAAAAATATTTCATCACATTTTTTACCTCTCGTTATCGATTATTTTTCTTTTATTCCAGTAATTCGTCTTTGATTTTTCTTCCAATTTATGTAATTTTTGATTCTTTTGGAAGAGATTTTTTTTTAATTCTAGATTTTTCCAGAAACTTATTAAATGAGAATTTCCTGCTTTCTATTGAATGTGTGTTATTTCAGTAATAATTGATTTTATAAAATTTTTCTTCCAATTTATGTAATTTTTTATTCTTTTGGGAATTTTCTAAAGAGATTTTCTTCTAGAATTTTTGAGCATCTTTTACTATATTTAATAATTTTTTTTTTTCAATAACTTTAGATTTTTCCAGAAACTTATTATTTGCGAATTTTCTACTTATTTTCGTTAAAAACTTCTAAATTGCATGAATTTTCTTAGAGAGTTCATGAATTTTAAATATTTTATCTTTCAGGCTTTAGAATTTTTGAAAATTATTTAACATTTCTTGTCATAATTCGTCCAATTTTTAAAATAATTTTATGATTTTTAAAGACTTTTCTATTTTTAGAGAATATTTCAATACATCTTTCTTGTCTTTGTCAATTTTTTTTTAAGTATCCATTGTATAACACTGAGTCAGTGTTATACAAACAAGGTTAAAAAGTTTTTTATTTGTGTAGAATAATGTATAACGAAGTAGAAGCCTCCACTGTTAACAATTCTAGATTTTTTTTCAAAAACTTATTTGAGAATTTCTGTTGAATGTGTTATTTCTGTAAAACTTCTGTGATTTTTTTAAAAAATTCTTCCAATTTATGTAATTTTTTATTCTTTCGGAATTTTCTAGATAAATTTTCTTCTAGAATTATTTTGCATCTTCTACTATATTTAATTTTTTGTTTTCAATAATTTTAGATTCTTTTAGAAACTGATTATTTGAGAATTTCCTGCTTATTTCGTTGAAATCTTCTAAATTGTCGGAATTTTCTTAGAGATTTCATAAATTTTAAATATTTTATCTTTCAGGCTTAAGATTTTTTTAAAGTTAGTTAGCATTTCTTGTCATATTTCGTCCATTTTTTAAAATAATTTTAAGGTTTTTAAGGACGTTTCTATTTTTAGAGAATTTTTCATTACAGCATTATTGTCATTATCAAAAAAAATCAAGTTTCATTGGTGGTGGTTTTAGAATTTTAAAGTAAATTTTTTTTAATTTTCCATAATTTTCCTTATATATTGTAATTGTTTTAAGAGAGAGAAAACATCTTTATTGATGATAGTATTTACAATATATAATTATAACAATAATTATTATGATTTTTCGTCCTCTTCTTGGCTATCGACCTTAAGTTTTTTCTATTTTTTTATTATTATTTGGAATTTTCTAAAAATTTATACTAATTGAAAAAATCATGGCAAGTGATGTGGTTGGAGGATGGAGCTAAATAATTCCATCATCACTTGCATTGACTTTTTTCAATAATTCTAAGTTTTTCAAAAACTCGTTATTTGAGAATTTCTTTCGTTGTATACCTCTATTTTTTTATTTAGGCTTTAGAAACTTCCACTAGAAAGAGAAATCTTTTATTTTCTAAGAATTTGAGAACTTTTATTCCAAACTGCGAGTTTCTACATTCTTAACGTGTTTCTCTAAATTTTTAGAATATTAAAATTTCTTAAATTTCCTCATTTTTTCTGGATGGGTTTCTCTAAGATTTTTATATTTTTTTACAATTTTAGTCATATTACGTTATTACCCTTATTTTTTATTGGAATTTTTTTTAATTGGGTGATATTTGTTGATAAATTTTTAATAATTTTAATTGAGGCTTTAGAATTTTTTGCCATATTTCATTTAATTTTTCCTTGAATACTTGTAAGTTCTCTATTTTTAGGAAAATAATTCCACAAACATTTTTTTCTAAATAGACCTTTGTTCCATTGACATATTTCCTCGGATTTTTATCTTATAATTGTAAATGTGAACTCTATTTTTAAAGAATTTTTAACTCTAAATTGTTTATCTTAATCGGAATTTTCCTAGGTACGAAAATTTTCTTCGAGGATCCTCGAATTTTCTAATAAATTTCTTCCAGCCTTTTGAATTTCTTTCTTCAATATACAAATATTTTCAGAAAGTTCTCTATTTTTAGAAAAATTTCACCACTTTTTTTCTGAAACATTCAAATTAAGAGATTCCCCTAGATTTTTAGTTTTTTTTAAATATAATTCCGACTTATATTTTCGGAATTTACACGGATTTCTTTAAGATTTTTAGAACTATTTAGCATCTTTAATTATTTAATATTATTACTTCCCTTTAATACTTCTTGATTTTCTGAGGAATTTCTTGCGTGTTATTATCGGGATATTCAAAATTGCGATAGAAATAAATTATCCTAAATTTTTGACATTGCGATTATTTTCATCAAGGTTTTCTAGAAATTTTCAGCGTTTCTTCTAGATACGAAGATTTTTTTCGTAATTTTATCGTCACGTATGTTGGTATTTTGAATTTCCTGGTTCTTCAGTATATTTTCTTCAATTTTCTAAGATGTTTTCCAATTGTTTTTTTTTTAATAATCTTTTTAGATACTTAATATTTAAGAATTTCCTGCTTATATTCGTATATTTTTCTTCATTATTTAATATCTCTTGTTCTCTTCAAGAATTTTTCATCACATCTTTTTTGTCTTTGTCAAAATTCTAAGAATTTGCTTCGCGAATTATATGATTTTTCAGGCTTTAGAATTTCTCAGTTTTTTTTCTTTGATTTTCCAAGATTTCTTTCAAATTGTATTTTTGTTTCATTCTTTATTCATACTTCATATTTAAGAATTTCCTGCTTATATTCGTTGAAATTTTCTAAATTGCGTTCATTTTCTTAAAGAGTTGTATTATATATTTATTTATCTTTAGTCTCCTTTCTTAAGTAATACAACAAATTAATAAAAATAAAAACATACATAAATTTTTGGGCAAAAGAAGTACAGGCGGAGTTCAAAACTAAATATGTTCTTCCACTCAAACCTTTTCGTTATCACCATGTTAAAGGAGCTAGAATTTTAAATAATTTTTCTTTCAGGCGATATAATTTTTTCTTCATGATTTAGCATCTGATTTTACTTTAATAATTGTATGATTTTTCAGGAAGGTATTTATTTATTTTTAGAGAAATTTTCATCACACCTTTCTTGTCTTTCTCTGAATTTTCAAATTGCTTAAGATTACTTCACGCGTTCTAGAATTGTTTAGACTTTAGAATTTTCCTTCAAACTGTGAAATGTTTTATTCATTCGGTATTTTCTACAGAGATTTCTTTAAGATTTCTAGAATCTCATACCATATTTCCTCTTTTTTTTTCAATAATTCTAGATTTTATCAGAATCTAATTATTTGATAAATTGTGTTAATTTTCTTGAAGAGTTTTAGAACTTAAACATTTTTTTCTTTCAGAATTTAAATTTTTTTCTCCATGTTGCTAAATATAGAGCAACTCTGCGTAATTTGTAAGACTCTTTCAATGAATTATATGATTTTCAAGGTGTATCTTGAACTTTATCGGACGATAAATAAAACTGTATCCGTGTGTGATAGTAAGAAAGTACAGTTTTATTTATCTTCCGATAAAGTTCAAGATGTATCACAACATATCATTTTTATTTCAGACTTTTCCTAATAATTTCTAAGTTTCTCCAAGATTGATCAAGAATTTTCCTTCCAAATTGCGTAAATTTTCTTCAAAGTTTATAAAAATTTTCATTCAGGCTTTAAAGTTTTCCAGAAATTCATTTAGCATTTTTAAGAATTTTTATTATTAGTTATTGTATATAAAATACAAACATCTTTATTGCAGACATTTTTACATAGTAAAGCAATATTATAACGAAACAATTGAAAAAAAAAGAAAATTTCTGCTAAATGACTATCGACTTGGGGTCTTTCAGCCTATTAGTCTATTATTATTATAAAATTCGAGAATTTTAAAAAATTTTAAGGTTCCAATGTTGAGCATGTTTTGTTTTGCCTCTTTAATCAACAATAATTCCATCCATTAGTTCTGTAATCAAATTTGAATTACCATTAAAAGGATAGCAACAACGACTGGAAATATTCTTAGAAAATTTAATTTTTTCGTGAATATTTAATTGAATTTCGAATTGATTAAACAATTTACCAATTCTTAAAAAAAGGGAACATAATATATAAAAAAAGCTAAATAATAAGTTGAATGTATTGTGTTTAATTAATTTTATAGAGACAATATGTATCTAATGCAAATAATGTTCACATTTAGAATTACTACTAACATACTAATATATTTTCTAAGAAAAACTTTATCACAAGCATCTAAAATATATTTACATATTAAGTATTAGATAATTGTATTAAGGAAAGTGTCAATATTTACGTTACATAATTTGTTACCAAGAATGCCATGTGTTAAATTATGGCCGTTTTGCAACACTTTTAAGTAGAATTCTGTACGATCACATAAAATTTCTGGATACTAAAAACTATTATATGAAATATATGAGTTAATTATTTTAGAGTTTCTGATTTATCTTCAATTTAAATTGTGTATTACTTTATTAAATTATGATTTCAAGTTTAAAATCATAAATAATAGCCACTCAATGTTTAATATTTAAATTGTGCATTGCTCTGAATTTAAACAATTGTTTTATTATAGACACTTTTTGCCTTAGTACACTTATGCAGAAGCATATTGCGAGATTTATATATTTCGTCCACTAATAATCCCATTAAAGTGTTTTCCGGGAGAAGTAGACGTAAATACATAATCTTGTAAAGGAAACCCTGTAAAGTCATACTTTGTACGTTATAATCTATAATTATTATGTAATTATTTTCCAAGTAAAATCGGTAAAAAGTTTATAATACTACATAATTTCCAACTTTTCCTTAAAAACTTTAGTAAAGTTATTCCCAATAATAATATGGTTATGCTGTAAGTTATTTCTTCGCCAGTATAATATGTAAGTAAAAATGTAATAATAAATAATGGTTATCAAAACTAAATGATACATTTATTTAACAATTGATACGATAATATTATGTTACATACTAAACATAATGAGTGAGGATGTTTGGCCGCTCTAAATTGCTTCCGCTTATAAATGATAACGTTTTCATTTGTGATTTCTTGGAATAAATATGTTTACGTTAGTAAATTAGTAAGAATCATAAGTTATATGTTTTTCACTTTGTATAAACACGATACGGTAATTATATATCGCATTTCGCCTAAAGATAATGCACTGAAATAATGCAAGTATGTAGATTGATTAGGGCACTTGATATTGTTTCACTTGTTTTTTATTTTACTCCGACTAATTTCGACTATATGACCTTCTTAAGGAAATATGTATTGAGAATAACATATAGTCGAAACTAGTCGGAGTAAAATAAAAACAAGTGAAACAATACCAAGTTTTTTAATCAGCAATCAATTAATACAAAAATGATTCACCATGAAATTAATTCATCGTATAAATGCAAGTAGGGTATATATGTTTACGCACATATAAAGTGTATAGAAGTATAGTTATAATAATAAGTTCACTATCTTGAAATAGAAAATATATTTCTACGTGAATGTAATTAATTAATTTCTATTTGAAATAAATTTTGAAACAAAATTGAGTACAAACATTTATTTTTTTCTGTGCTATACGGGGGAGTATGGTCAAAAGGATTTTTCGAAATCCGAAATTTTCAGTGAGTAAAATTCGACCATTTTTAAAATTTATATGCCTGTTCATCCGTAGGCGTGTATCTCATAAGCAGCTAAAGATTCTAATATTTGTTAAAAACATTTTTGCATTTATTTTTTAAATGGAAACTATAAATTTGAGCTTTTGCTATTATCGGAAGTGCTTGCATTAGGCCCCTAGAGTAGTGAACAATAATTAATTAAAATAGACTCAAAATATTAACCATAAATATGCATGCATTTTGTTTTGTTATTTTGTCCATTTTGTGGAGAGAATATTTTGGCTGTTTATGTCAGCATGGCATCAATAAACACATTGAGCCGGCGTATTCCCAACCTTCCTCAATAAATTAGGATTTAACTGAAATGAGACGTGATTTTAAAAAATGTACTGCCGACCTATCACAACACAATTCATCTTAGTCGAATTTTTTTAAAAATAATTTAACCTATTATTAAAAAACGCGAACTGTTAACTATACAAAATAATATGAGTCAAGTGGCATAAACAACAGTTATGTATTATACTAGTCTTCTAAGGTATTATAATTGGTGTCATAAAATAACTTTAAATTGTTACTTTTATATAATTGTAATGTACCCGTATTAGGAATATAAAGGGTTCATTATAAAAGTAATGCGCATTTTCTGGGGGAAATATTAAATTATATTTATTAATCGTACAAGCTCAAAATAAACGATTCCTCGGACGTCAAAATAGACAGTGAGTATTTGATGCGAGACTTTCATGGGACGGGGGGATGATTTTGTACGCCATTCCCTGCTTGGCCTTTTCGCTTCTGGGTCGTACTCGAACGTTCAGGATTCATCTTGGGTTACGACAAAGTTAAAAAAGTCCGGGCAATTCTGAATCAAATTCAACAATTTTGATAGCGCGAAACTCGAAGTTCTTTCTGGTATAAGCTTTGCGCAGATCGTGCGCATTTGCAGATCTTCGGTCACCTACCCTAAACACCGCAAATGTGGACATGTTTAGGGAGTCAGTGATTTGCTTGATGCTCAATCGCAGGTCGAAACGCAAAACTTCGATTCACGTTTTCTTCGGTTCTGGCCGTTGTTAAACGTCCAGAATAGGGTTCGTTGGCGATCTCCTCACAGCACTCCTCGAACGCCTTGATTCATCTCCGGGACTCTCAATATTGAAGGTTTCTTGAGTCATCTGGAATATTTCGGTTGCATTTTTTCCAAGCCGCACACAAAACTTAATTGCGTATCGCTGTTCAAGAGAATGTGCCGCGAAGGAACGTCTTTCCACTCAGACTGCTCGGAGCAATTGGAAGAGCAGTACCTACAACATATTTCCTGACCCGTTTTACCCAGCGTCACAATAAAATCTTGCCCGTTACTTTCATAATAGACCCTGTATATTGAATACACTGGTTTGCTGGTATATACGTACTTGATAGATGGCATTTATTATTCCATTATACTAACATATGTAACAATCATTTTATACCAAATTTTATTGTAAATGGAAAGGCTTAAATTCATAAAAAATTGATCTACCACTCTTGTCTACTGTTGCTTCAATGAAACTGCTGCCACATAAAGAATCTTTGGTGGAGATGGTTACACCATTATCCTGCCTTTGTTTGGCTTATGAGAAGAGTACTTTAATTAGATTTGTTATGTCATATTTTACATAAATATGTCCGAATTTTATTGATTCCGCATTAAATTCTCTCCTTCTTTGGACGAAAACTTGCAGGCAGATAAGAATAGTGAAGTTATATGCCAAAACTTCACTATTCTTATCACCGAAACGAGAAAATACATAGACAGTAAATAAAGTCCCAATTAGTAAATTAATTGTTTCACGAGCTATGTGGCATGTGGCACCGTCTAGTTGAAATCATATGTTATCCACATCAATATCATTCAAATTAGGCAGAAAGAACTATTCTTGACCATTTACTGCGTAAACAGCTTCATTTTCAGAAATGTGTATGGTTTTTAGCTCAAAATTGAATTATATTTTGAGGATGCATTTATTTTTTGACAATTACGTGTGGGTTCTCTAAAACCCAAATGTGGCAATTGTAGATTAGCACAGTAATAAAGCAGCTTCATAGATAAAAATATATTGTTAGAAAATCTACTTGTTGATGATAAATACTCCATTTAGCGAACACTATTTGCTCTATTAGGCTACACTTCTTGTATCAGTTCAACATTTTAAGTATAGAAATGTAGATCTTTAGTGAGTATACGATGTTAATAGCTTCTTGAAAATCTCAATTCATATCCAAATTAAAGTTTCTGGACTTTCACCAAAAATTCACTTGTTGATGGTGAATACTCCATTCAGAGAACTCTCTTTGCACTGTATTGTCATAAGTTCTCGTGTCAATTGAACTTTGTAATCACAGAGATAGATAGCTTCTTAAAACTTTCAATTCTAGTCCAAGGCGCAAAATTAACTTTCACCAACACTCTCACGCATTGCTTTGATATTGACATTTGTACGACTTGTTTTTGGACGACCAGTATGATCTAGTCGACCGGAAATACTCTCTTCACACTTGAAAAGGTCGTTATTTTTGCAATACTGTTCAACAATGAAAACAGTTTTGAACAAAGGTATCAAAATTCAGTTGTTTTTAAGAGAATGTTTGCCAGCATAAACTAGAGGAGCAATATTTGACATACCAATACATGAATTATCATTAAGGAAGGAGGTTTCTATGGAGCAGAAATTTTGCCAGAAAAATTGTTGATGAGAATAAAAGAAAACGATTTTGTGAATTCCATATGCAATTAAAACATTATTATTCAGTGATGGACAAAGTTGTGGAACCAAGTTAATACCTTATTTATTTTTTTATTTTTAAATTATTAGATATATATAAATAAAATTTGAAAGGTAGGCATTATAGTAAATTGTGTATTTGTTTTTTAGTCTTTAAGGATTTTAGACCGATTTAATTGGAGGTAATATCGATTTTAAAATTTATAATGAAACACCCTATACATTACTTTGGTTTCGAATGAAGCATTTTATCCCAAGTTGAAAAAAATAAGTACAGATATATATATATATATATATATATATATATATATATATATATATATATATATATATATAACTGAGATAACAAAAAAGTATCTAAAGAAAGGAAAAGGCTTATGATAACTGGTAGATCGTTAAAAGAACAATAATAAACATTTTATTAACAAATGGTGATGTGGTCATCACGGTCCTTTCCCTACAATTTTAAAAATGAAGATGCGTTCTAAAAAAAATAAAAAATATTAATAATTAATCCGTTTTTGAGATACAGCGCCCACAGATATTCACGAAAACAATACTTTCCCTATAGATTCTATATAGGGAAAGTAATAAAACTAAATGACTTACAAAAAAGTAAAATAAAAAAAAAGGTACCGTGCAAATCGAAACTGAACTTGATTTATTTACTTCTTGATAATAGGCAAGTCGGTTTGTAAATTTTCTTATAACATTGGCTATTACTTCAGGTGGAATTCTCTGAATTTCTTAAGTTATTCATTCAGTTAATTCTTGTAATTTGTTTGGTCTGTAAACGTAAACCCTCATCATTAAATAACCCCATAAAAAATAGTCCAGTATCCATCTGTTATGAAATATCATATCTAAATGATCTAGAACAATGCGAGCGAAATGGAATGGTGCCCCGTCCTGCTGAAACTAGATATGATTTGGCAATTGCCCACTTACCTCCAACGCTGAAATTATGTTTGTGTTTAAAAGCTGTAAATGCCTCTCTTCGTTTAAATCTTCTTGTAAGAAGATATTTCCCACGATACGGTTACTGTAAACACCGGACCAAACGTTCAATTTTTTGGAATGTTATGTATGAGCCTCTTGTACCTAATGAGGATTATTTTGTGACTAGTTGTGTCGATCAATTGCATCGTTCAAACAAAATGTAAACTCATCCAAAAACACCACATTTTTTATAAAATTCACAAAATTCTAAACGTCTTTCGATATCAACTTCAGAGAGTTCTTGAAGATTTGCATGGGTCATATTTTTTCGCGTTAATATCCTTCTTAATGAACGACTGTTAATTTTGTACCTATTAACGTGTTCAATAGTGGATATATGAGAGATTTTTTCGATGAAGATGTAGCAAAATCTTGACCTACATTTTCATTTGTTGCACTTTTTTACCACATACCTTTTGGTAAATTGCTGACTGCTCTACTTGTGCCCAGTTTTTGTTACTACTTAACGTAATATCCGTGGATTCGTATGAATTGTTAAAAAGATCACAAACTTCTTGATGCATCCGTATCCTGTCCCAATAACCAAACATCATTAATATTTCTATTCTGAATATATTCAATACTTCTTCTGCTACTTTCTTGGTGGAACCATATATTCAAAATGGGTGGAGTAAAACACTTGTTTTGTTCCATGATTTTATTATCAGTTTCCTGACACGTGTTTCGATCCGTTACGATCATTTTCAAAATTAAAACTAGTTTTATTTCTATTCTTACTTTTTCAGTTATTTTACCTTTAAATTTAAATTAATAATAATAATGTTTATTGGTGCACATAACATAGTTTTACACAGGTCAAGAAAAAAGGAAAAACATAGAACTAGCGATTTACAGAATGTACAATTATTTGCACAAAAAAGAAATACTATCAGCATACTTAAAGCTAGAAGGGCATATTATTGCCATTTACATACGATATTTTTAGTTGGGAGGAGATTTCAATATTTTACTATCATATTGATTGAAATTAAATTTAAAATGAAACTAAAATTAAAATCGAAATTTGACTTAAAATAAAAATTAAGATTAAGATAAAATTTTAAGATTAAAATTAAAATTAAGAATAAAATCTTAATTAAAACTAATATTAAGGTTAAGATTAAAATTAAGATTAAAATCGAAATTAAAAGTAAAATTAAAATTAAGATTAAAATTAAAATTAGGATTAAAATTTAAACTAAGATTAAAATTAAAATTAAGGTTAAGATCACAATTAAATTTAAAGTTAGGCAAAACACATAAGATCATATATGACGTCTTTGCTGAAAGAATGAATACATAGAGAAACAAATATATGGAAGTACAAAATACATACACACTAAGATGCACATTTTGCACAAAACACATTTAATATTGGATAAAATTGTGTTTAGTTTAGGGATTAAATGACATCTTCATATGTAAAAAATCATGGATGATGTAAAGAACTCTTTTTAAAGAATACTTAAGTTTTCCTTTTGTTTCATATGACAATTGTTCCTTTTGTTTTCATATGGCAGTTGAAAAATTGGATTCCATAATAGTTTGGACTTGTTTTTAATTTTTCTAATCTTATTTTAGGTTGCAATATATTAAGTTTTTCCCTAGTATGGTGTTCATGATGTTCATGAGTCCTATATTTAGAGAAATGTATATAGATAAATTAAGTATACAGGATCAAAAGCAAGTTTGTTTCGTCCCGACTTTTTAACTGATCCTGTATACTTAATTTGTCTTTATTCTGATAGTTTTTAAAAAACCCTTAAACTTTTGTATCTTAACATTTTTCGCTAGCTCTCTTACTTTAGGAGATAATCGACCATTTCCATTCATATCAGCGACCCTGTATAATAAAATAGACATTTAAATATATAAATTGCCGGAAATGTCTTTTCCATAATAAATGTATTTTTACAATCAGCTTGGTAAGGTACCCTTGCTATAATTCTCACAATTTGTCGCTATAGTGCAAAAATACGACATTAACAGTTGTATGTGCCAATCCTCTCAGGCAAAAAATATTTTTGGTAAGGGTTGGCCAGATATTGCCCATGATGATCCCATGTTAGCGATTCATCTAACTGAACTCCAAGAAAACGAGTTGTGTTATCGTATTTAATTTCACTAGGCCTTGGAGTAAAATTAATTTTTTTTGTTTTTTCTTGATCGTTAGTATAAGATTATTTGCCTGACACCATTCGGTAACCTTTTTTACCGAATGGTAAATCATTAACCTTGATTTCGGCTAAAACTATTTCTGGATCAGCAGTTATTACTGTTGTATCATCAGCAAATAATATAGTTTTTGTTTCACTAACTTGTGTTATGTCGTTGATGCAAATTAAAAAGAGTATCGGTCCCAATATTGAACCCTGTGGGACACCTATTTTTAATTTATTTATAAAAGACCTTTATATGCTACTATTTGTTCCCTACCTACAAGATATGAGCGCATTTCATTTGTAAAACCGTATAATTTTAATTTTCTTAATAAAATGTCATGAGAAATGCAATCAAAGGCCTTTGTTAGGTCCACAATTGTGCCAATGCAGTTTTTATTTTCAAAATTTTCTGAAATTATATTCGTAACTAAAACAAGGGCATCTGTTATCGAATGACCTGACCGAAAAACGAACTGGTTGTTTGAAGAAAGATTGTTTGTTGCGATATGCTCGATTATTTGATCCTTTAAGTTTGATTCAATTATTTTAGAGATAACTGGTAGAAGTAATATTGGCCTATCGTATAATTAGTTTTAACTTCGGTATCTCCCTTTTTGTGGATAGGGATTACCTTTGCAAGTTTGAGTGACTCTGGAAAGATGAATCTTAAACATTTAATTATATCAACTCTGATGTCATAAATATCGCTGCATTTTGTGTTTTTTATATTTTGTATAGTGTCTAAAACCTTTATATGGTATTTTGCGATGAGAATTTTCAATTTTTACTTTTATCGAAAAATTACTTAAATCCACTATTTATTATGCACCACTTTTCTTGGAAGTTTATTGAATTATCATGTACAAGATCTCAACTTAGGGCTGACATAGAAGTAAATAAATTTAATTTACCTTCTTGAGTTATGGGTCTATTTTGATAGCTCGGTCTTTAATCCATGACTTCCGTTAGCTCTATTTTGAGAACAATACCTAAATGATCCGATAAAGCGGTATCTAAAAATTCAATATTTATGTATTCGGATGGAATATTTGTAAAGACATTATCGAAGGAAGTATTTTGTCCTGTATTCACGTAGACACATTTGGAGAGTCCATAAGATTGTAGGCAGCCATTCAGGTATTGTTCACGAATATCGCTTCTATTACAGTGAATAATAAAATCTCTACCCAATAAAACCGTTTTTACATTAAAATTAATTTTAAAAATACATTAAAATCGCCTCATGAAGGCCTATAGTTACATAATTATAAGTTAGGGATACTTCACTAGATTTCTCTTCGAAAAGCGTATCAGTTAGGTCATTGAAGTCTTTCGTAGTGATATCATCGTGGACGTAGATTTATGTCCCACAATAATTTCCAGATGTCCGGGCGTAGTATGCTCTAGCACAGGGGTTGATAGCACCAGACAAAGTAAAATTGTTTCAGAGTGTTAGTTTGTCTCGGAGAACCATCTCAGATCGGATTACTGACTTAGCACAAGATATTAAAAACACACTGAAGGGATCTGCAGAAGATTTCCAATTTTTCTCTCTGGCTTGTGACGAGACAACGGACATAACATATACTGTTCAACTGGCCATGTTCGTTCGTGGAATAAATGCAGAGTTTGACACGCGAGAAGAACTGCTGTCACTGGAAGCCAAGCATGGCACTGCAACAGGTGAGGACTTGTATGAGAGACTTGTTCTATCCATGAAGAAACATGAGCTAACCTTTGAAAAGTTAAGTTGTCTTACTACAGTAGGCGCTCCAGCCATGGTTGGATCGCAAAAAGGGTTAATTGCAGTCTCAGTCTTGACCCAACTGATTTAATTATATGCCACTGCATCATGCATCAAGAAAGTGTCTGTGCACAGTCGTTGCGACTCGACATTGTGATGCCAACAGTAGTGTCATGTATTAATTTTATCAAAAGCAGAGGGCTTAATAGCCGCCAATTTAAGGAATTTCTGAATGACTTTGACTCTGAGTACGGTGATCTTGTTTATCATTGTGAAGTACGGTGCCTGAGTCGCGGGAACATGCTCATGAGGTTTTACGAACTGCGTGATGAAGTCAACCTCCAAAATCATTCAGCTGCAAACTAATGTTGAGCTGAAAGCTAGATACAATAATCTCCCACTGCTTGAATTCTATAAACGTTACATACGTAATGATGAATTTCCCATTTTGAGGAGACATGCATTGAAATATGCATCTGTATTTGGAACAACTTACTGTTGCGAGCAGTTCTTTTCTAAACTTACGATCGCAAAGAATCGACTGCGTTCCAGATTGACCGACGTAGTCCTGGAAAATCAGTTGCGAGTAGCCACATCATCAATATCAGCTAATATCACACGACTCAGCAAAGAAAGGTAGTTTCAACCATCACATTAGGATTAGGATGAGTAAATTATGTTTAAAAATGGATATATTTTATGTTTGTTTATTTTTCATTTGTTTATTTATAATATATGTATGTATATTCATAATTTCCACTATTATATCTTCTGCCGCTACCGTGCTAATTGTAACTTCTTTTATGGTGTTGTTTACGAAAAAATCTAAAGTCGTTTATAATTATCCCTGTAGGCCATAGTTCGGAATTTGATAATATGTCGCCAATGCCTTCTGGGACGCCAATCTTGAAACCGTTGTATTTTTCTTGTGCTATGTGGTCTATTCGTTCAAATGTTTCAATGTTAAATGAAACATGAGGAAATTTTATTGCTAATAGGGCACTTAATTTCTTTTCATTATAATCCTGTTTGAACTTATGAATATATACATGATAACTTTAAATACTAATCATTGATGATTTTATTGCCAAGAAAACAATAAAACCTTGTAGGTAATAAAAAAATAAAACATAATCGAAATATAAGTTTATATATAAATGACCTTCTATAGCTAATCTTATTTAAACTTGATTTAAAGCCTTTCCACGTATCATGTATATAATTTTTATTAATTTACACACTCAAAAATTTTACTTTTTCAATTTTCTTTTATTCAAATTTTGTAATTAAAGTTATTGCAAACCGCAAGGCGATCAATAATTAAAGTTAATATGTGCATGTAGGGTGGATGGGTGGCCTCTGTCTCACCCTACTGTCAGTAAAACATTATCAGAAATTATTTGAAATATTTGTATAAATACATCCATTAAGAAATGCAATTATTTTGTTTTTGTTTACATTTTACAACTTATAACTTAAAATTCTAACTCGATTATGTTTTATTGATTGAAGGGTGGGATAGAGTCAACCCACCCACCCTACATATACATGATAACTTTAATTGCTAGACGTAGATGATTTTTCTATTAAAAACAAATACGGGATCACCTGGTTTTCTCTTAAATACAAATTCTATTACAAACGAGGGAATTTTCGTGAAATTCTACGTTTCGAATTGCAGCTGGTTACATAACTTTAAAAAAATAATTTAGAAAACAGTTAAATATATTTCACAAATGTCTCTTGAAATGTGATAATTATAATGCTGTTACTCATGAGCCTATACTTGAATTGGAACAGATGGATGTTCCGTTATGATGGAAGAATTGACGAGTGCTGAATCCATATTGCAGTCAATCTTGTCCAACGTTTTTAGAACACCATGTTACAACCATGCTTCAAATTTGTCAAATGTACGCAAGTACAGGCAGCTCGCAATGCCATTGGTACCATTTAATTTTTAAAGCCTCGTCCAAAAGATACCAAGTGATAAACATGCTTTGTAAACATTATGGAGTTATTGGAATTAATCTCGCAATGGGATGTTAATCTTCTAATAAAGCTAAATTGCTAAAGAATTCGATTTGTATCCCAATTTTCACAGTCACGCTATGCTCTTCGTCCGATAATTTTATAAAATAATACGAAATACGAAAACTTTGAGTAAATGGATAAATATTACGCTAATAACTTTATCATTATCCAATAAGAGGAAAAATACTGCCACATCGTTTAAACAATTTATGTATAATGGTGCAGCCAGTATTTTAAACGAATTACAAATTGAAATGATGAAACCTGGAATTACCAAATACCAGAGAAATAGACCAAACGTGGATCGACCTATTATAGAGGATTATTTTTATTCATCTTTTCCCCTTTTATCCATTACAGGTGTCAGACTTATTCTCAACAATATGTCTCAATTATTTTCTTTTACACTTCTTTACCACTGTTGCCTGTCTTGTGTTATATTTCTTATTTCTTTCCATTCTATTCCTATTTCCGTTGCTTGATGTACTTACTCATTTCAACAAGGTCTTCCTGATTCATTTCTGCCTTGTGTTTTAACCTCTTTTCGTTAATCTATTAATCGGTATATATGACCCAATCATCCTAAATGTCTCTCTTCTATTACTGATCTTATTGGTTTAATATTGAGCTGTTGAGGTGTTTTCTACTGCTATATTTCGTACTCTGACTCTTCTTGAAATTCCCTCTATCGCTCTTAGGTATCTCATTTAAATTGCATTGGTTTTGCTGTTATTGCACTCTGTGGTTACTCATGATTCACTCCTATATAGCAGTGAATGTCTTACAATTCTTTTTTATTGTTTTCGTAATTTCTATTTTCTCTGAGTATGTTTTCTTTATTGTGTTGTAGATCATTCCTGCTTTGCCTAGTTCCTAGGTATTTGAACTGCTTAACCTGCTCTATCTATTTTCCGTTAAACTCTATTTTGTGATTGCTCCCTTTTGATGATATTATCATTGTTTTGGTTTTGATTATATTTATTTTTTCCAGCTCCTCTTTGTATATTTCCAGGTTTTTCTTCGGAATCTACTATTAGTGTTATGTTAGTGGTCGGCAAACTTTAATATTTGCATTTTTAATAGATCCATATTTTTATACCCCTCTCTGTTTGCTATTTCTTACAACCTTGTCTCAGTCCTGTTTTGGCCTTGAGCTCTTTATTTCCTATTCTTACTTTATTTTTGTTTCTTCTGTATAACTCCTTTGCAATATTTATTATGCTTCTTTTTATCCCTGCTCTTTCAAGTGTATGCCATATGTCCTCTCTTCTTACCCTGTAATATGCCTTTTTAGGCCGATGAAGCATATCTGTAATTCTTATCCCTTTTTAATCATCTTTTCTGTTAGCGGTCTCATTATATATATATTAATTCTTTTTTGCTTCTATTTTTTCTGAATCCGTGTTGTTCTTTTCTCAGCTGTTGATCTAATTTCCCTTTTATTCTTGCCTCTATTATCCTAGTAAAAATTTTCCCTGGTATTGTTGTGAGTGTAATATTCTTGTAGTTGTCATATATTTTTGTGCCTCCCTTTTTGTGTATGGGTATTATAATTCCCTTGTTCTCGGGATTCTTGATAGTGTCATTTACTATTTCCATGAAATTTTCTTTCCCCTTTTACCCATATATTCCATCATTTTTCCTGGTTTTATTTACTTAATGACTGCCTCCAGTTTTTCAATTGTTATTTCTTTGTTTACTCCATTTGTTTCACCTTCTTCATTTCCATTATGGTCTGTTTCGGTTATTTCGTTTAAAGTAGTTTGCCATCTTTTTAATATCTTCGATTCTTCTGTTATTATATTTCCGTTTTTGTCTTTTATACTTGCTTGGCTTAGTTTTCTTTTATTCCTCATTTGTTTAATTCTGCTGTAAAATATCTTTTGGTTTTCTGTGAACTACTCCCAGTATTGTTTTTTTGCTAGGTTGATTTTGTGTTCCACTATTTTATTTCCTATTTTATATCTTTTTTAATCTTACTCTTTTCTTGTTTTTATGAAAGTTTTCCAATTTTTCACCTGTTTTTGTTTCTCTGTTTGTTTGATATAGTTATTGTTCATTATTTTTGGGCTGCTTCATATATGATTTCTTTGAACTTTTTCTATTTGCCTTCTGCTCCTTCTATTTTGTTTGTCTTTTTCTCTATTTTTGATTGGTGTTCATTCCTAGTTTCTTTCTTTTCAATTTTTGGCTTTTTATGTTTTTGTTTATTATTGTTTTCAACTACGTACTCTTTAAGTTTTCTGCACCAATGTTTCTATTTTTACCAAGAAGTGGCCGCTCCCTTTTTCAGCTTATCTTATTACTTTAACATCGTTCACCTTTTTCCATTCTTCTGCCTCTAATTTTATGTTTGCCACAATGAGATTGTTTGCTATACATATTCTATAATTCTCTTTCTATTTTCGTTTCTGTTCTGTTATTCGAGAGGTTTTTCGTTTTTTTCTCGATATTTTTCTAATTTAAAAAAATATTACATAACTTTTTAAACAAAAGTTAAAAGGAATGAGGAAGTAAAGAAGTTTTATTATAACATGTATTTCATAAAGTTCTTAACTTGAGAGAAAAAATATTTTGATTCGTGAGAATCTTTTAAATGTTAAGAATCATTAAAATATTCTGAATGAACAAAATGTTTAGAATCTTAGATTATTTCGAATCTTTAGAAATTTAAAATTGAATCTTCAGAGCCTAAAATCAATGAAATATGTTAAATCTCTTCATTACAATCAATTCACACAATATTACATATTTTCGATTGAGATATCTTTAGAATATTTAAAACCTTAATAATCTTGAAAATTATGTGCTATTTAGAGTTTTAAAGAAGGTTAATATGTATATTTTTTAATCATCAACTCTTATCTCTTAGAAAGTTTATTTAAAGATGCTAATATTATTATAAACTTCAAAAATTAAAAAATTAGAATTTCTATAGAATTTAATATTATAACAATCAATAGAATACCCAAACTCTCTTTACAATGTCTTTTATTTTTAAAAATCGTTTTTAATCTTAATTATTACTTGAGGTTTTAGAATCTTTAGAATAATTAAAATATTTTATTCAATCGAAAAAAAAAATGTTTTTCTATTTTTTTTCTATTTTGATTGGTTAGAATCTTTTGAATGTTTAGAATCATTAAAATCTTCAGAATAATCAAAATGTTTAGAATCTTAGATTATTTCGAATCTTTAGACTCATCAATTGTTTAAAATTAAATGTTTAGAGCCTAAAATAAAAGAAATATGTAAAATCTCTTTACAATTTTTAGGGCCTAAAATCAATAGAATAAGTAAAATCTCTTTATAATGTGTTTTATTGTTTAAAGTCATCAAAGTGATTACAATCTTAATTGTTACTTGAGGTAGAAAGTTTATTTAGTGTTGCTAATATTATTATAATCTTCAAAAATTGGATTTTTTATAGAATTTAATATATTAACAATTAATAGAATACGCAAAATCTTTTTAGAATGTAATTGATTAATGGATTAACTTCGTGATACATCTTGGAAAAATTAAACAAAAACGTTTACTTTGTTGATATCACACTTTTAAAGTGTAACAATCAAGTAAACGTTATTGTTTAATTTTTAGAATGTATTTTGCTGTTTAAAATCATTCAATTGATTAGAATCTTAATTATTACTTGAGGTTTTAGAATCTTTATAATATTTAAAATATTTTGATTCCTTAGAATCTTTAGAATCATTATAATATTCAGAAAAGTTAAAATGTTTACAATCTTAAATAATTTTGAATCTTTAGATCCAACAAATTATTTAAAATCTAATTTTTAAAGCCTATAATTAATAGAATATGTAAAATTTCTTTAGAATGTTTGTTGTTTAATATCATCAAAGTGATTAGAATCTTAATTGTTGCTTAAGGTTTTAGATTCTTGTAAATGTTTAAAATATATTGATTCGTTAGAAACTTTCGAATCTTTAGAATCATTAAAATCTTCAGAATAATCAAAATGTTTAAAATCTTAGATTATTTCGAAAATCAATAGTATATGTAAAATCTCTTTTGAATATCTTTTGTTGATTAAAGTCATTAAAGTATTTCGAATCTTAATTGTTACTTGGGGTTTTAGAATCTTTAGAATATTTAGTCATTGATTGATTCTTTAGTATCTTTAGAATCTTTAGAATTTAAAAAAAAATTAGTATCTTTAGAATCATTAGAAACTTGAGAAGAATCAATATATTTAGATCTTAGATTATTTCGAATCTTAAGACTCTCCAAATTATTTTAAATCTAAGTTTTAGAGCCTAAAATAAATAGGAATCTTTTTAGAATAGATTTTGTTGTTTGAAATCATTAAAGTGATTATTATCTTAATTGTTACTTGAAGTTTAAGAATCTTTAGAATATTTAAAATAATTTGGTTCTTTAGAATCTTTAAATTTTTATAATAATCAAAATGCTTAGAAATTTAGATTATTTCGAACCAAATTATTTAAAATTTAATTTTTAGAGCCTAAAATCAATAGAATGTATAAAATCTTTTTAGAATGCCTTTTGTTGTATAAAATCATTAAAGTTATTAGAATCATAGTTATTACTTGAGGTTTTAGAATCTTTAAAATATTTTGATTGGTTAGAAACTTTAAAATCTTTGGAATCTTTAGAATTATTAAAATCTTGTGAATAATCAAAATGCTTAGAACCTAAAATTATTTCGAATCTTTAGACTTGCCAAATTATTGAAAATCTAATTTTTATATCCTTAAATCAATAGAATATGTAAAATTTATTTAGAATGTATTTTGTTGTTTGTGATTATGATTTTAACTATTTCTTAAGATTTTAGAATCTTTAGAATATGATTCTTTAGAGAAAAATATATGGCTACGAAATGTGATGGTGCCCCATCCTGCTGAAACCCGATATTATTTGGTCACTTACCTCCAGCGCTGAAATCATTTTGTGTGTCTAGCAGTTATAAATACCCCTCTTTGTTTAAATCTTCTTGTAAGTAGAAAGTCTCCACGAAACGGTTATTGTAAACACCGGACCATACGTTCAATGTTTGGGAATGGTTGTACCTAATGAGGATTATAAAATAATAATAATACCACATTTCTTATAAAATTATTATCAGGGTTGCAAATATCCATAATCGTTTCACAAAAATCGAAATCGTCTTTAGAGAGTTATATTTTTTTAAATCGAAATCAAATGCTTTATTGCAAACACAAATACCTTTTTGAATTCCTTCTGTATTTAATTTCGATATCTTTACTTGATTCCGAATAAATAGATAAAACCAGAATTAGCCAAATATTTCAAACACCTACGATTTTCTTGGCTAATGCTACGACGGATATTAAATTATAAGATAAAACGCATTTTCCAATAACTATTCCCCTTCTACTTACTTACGAGAGCGGGAATATTTCTATAAATACGAACACCTTACCAAAATATTACACAATTAGTGAACATGTTTGCGATGTTAAAAACCTGGCCATCAAAATATGTTCATGCAAATAATTCAAGTAAGGATGGTTTTTTAAACATTCACAGAAAGACTAACGACTGTCCCTGACCTAGTGTATTTATTGCTTGCATTACGATCCTCCCGCATGCTATCATTTCCAACTAACACTAACCTTCTTTTTTATTGTGTCTCGTTTTAAAAGTGTGAGGTTCAGATGTCCCTTATCGGACATAACGCAATGATCTGTGGCTGCCTTTGGGTGGGAATGAAATGGAATAGGAAAAGGAAAATCGATTTGCCGCTCCTTAGCAACGCCGGATCGAAGTACCCCACTCTGTCAGAATAGTGCGGACGGCTTTCGGTATTCCACTCGCTCAGTAGTGCAGTCAGTGCTCAGGCCGCCTATTGCTTGCACCGACGTACAACAAGCAAGAGGACAGAACAACGACGGACCAATCGATCCGACACCAAAGCCCCTTTACAAGAGGACTAAGTCAATTTCGAGTGATCAAAATTATGGACACCAAGAGGGGTGAGTACCGCACGCTTTTTATTACACTGTTTACACGCCCACGTACGCGTACACTTCCGTCAACCGAAGGAATCCAATATGGAAACGTAAATATTTACAAGCGCGCAGATACCTACTGTCTATGCAGACCGGCACACCTTTCCACCGATTCCAATTAGAAACTACACGCGGATTGTTCGGCCTGCAACGTTTGCAATTCTTGTTGTCAATGCGCTTGCAATTTCTGTGATTTTTTTTGAGGATAACCTCCCGAAGTAATCGATATACGGAAGGATTCCGGACTGTGCTTTTGGGGGGGATGGTCGGTCGGCACTTTAAATTAACACACACACATTTAAATATTCATTTTATAATTATAATAAACTATTAATACAATATACTACGCAATCTGTTAAATATTGATGAATTGTTTACGTTGCAAACAATAAAATAATCAATAGTCCAAAACTCCATTGTGACTTTATGAATGAAAACATCGCCTATCTTTAATTTAAGTCCTACTTCCACCCCCAGACATTTAAAATAGAATTTACCAGAAATGAATAACCCATTCTTCGCACTTAGATATATATTTCGAGGGCTTCGCGAAACCCAAAAAAAACAAACATCGATTGCCACAAATGATTTACATTTACAACTTTCTAAAACAGTACGAAAAATAGAACGAATTCAAATATGTATAGTGAAGAAATATTTTTATTAATTATGTACTTAATATTCGTATATACCACAAAATCCATCAAAAAAAAGGAACTCAAAAAATTATCGGGTATTAGTGCGCATGTAATGTACATTCACCTATTAAATGCACAATTAAAAGTATTAAAATCCTTTAGTTCGTTATAGAAAATTAAATAATAAATTTATTATTAAATGCACAGTTAAATTCATTATTTGCTTTAGCATTAATTAAATTTATTAATAATACAGAAAACCAATTTAGGTGCAGTCCATTCGATAACCCATTCAGCTCAGCTTCAGACCTTCAGCAAATTCTGAATTGATTTTCTCTACTCACCAACCTCTAAAGTGTCTATATATTATTCATTCGGTTCATTGTGTTTCATCTGATACAATTAGTTTTGGGGCTAACGGTCACGCCTCTGATTATTTAAAGCCGTTTTAATTTGCACTATTAGTATTAATTGTAGTTGATTGAGTTGTTTTAATTTCGTATGGTTTATAGTTAGTCAATTACCACAGACATTCTACGTAATCGTCTAAAAATAAATCTTTAGGTTTAGCTTTTCCGGGCATTGATTTCAAGTGGTCTGTGGCTTATTGTATATTTATAGTAAATGATTATAATCCGAGGATCATAAGGATTTTACAAATGGAAAACTTTTAGAAGTAGAAACTAAATTCTGCACATATGGAAATGTAATTTTTACGTTACCACCACCTAAACGACTGCAGTAAAGGTTTGAAGATCTGAAAATTGCTACAAACTGCTCGATGAAAAAATGTTATTGCCTTTATTGATTTTCCTGTTTCGCGTTGAGAATCATCCCCGGTTAAACCCGTAACCTGTAATAATTCTGCAGTATTCAAAAATGATGGCAGATTCTCTCTGAAGACATTAACCTCCCCTAAATATGTTACATAAACTCAAGTTTTTGTCCCTCATTTTAGACCATCAATAAGACAGTTTCATATTATGATATAAGCTTCATAAGTACTTATTTCTTGAATAATTTTATCACTTATCTCTTGGTGAAACTTTAGGATATATTAGGTAGAAAACTGATAAACACTATAATTTTTAGTTTTATTATATCTTGGTAAATATAAAAAATCTGTGAAAGAAACCGAGTATTTATCAATTCTTTACCTATTATCTCATAAACTATAAATTATCTTTATTTTTTCTATTAAATTTTTTTAAAGAAAAAGTAAGCAAAGAAATTGTACAATTTTGAATAGTTTCAATTTTTTTAATCTCCTGTGTAAAATTATATATATAGTTTAGTTTAGTTTATTCATCTTTTAAATCTATTAAAAAAAAATAATACAAAAATACATACATAAATATAATTAATCACTTTAAAATTTCGAGCATAGATCTTGAAGGCGGAGTTCACAGTTTTTCGTGTTCTTCCACTCAACCCATTACACTGCTGGTGCTGATGATCCTTATGCCATTAAGGCAATATTTTGGCCATTTCTGGCACATTTAGGTCTGATTTTTAAATACCTCTATAATTTCACGGACTTGTGTCAGTGTGACATTTATTTATAATTATCATAATATAGTCACTCACAAACTATTTAACGTAAATTCAATCATTTTTAGTTCATTTTTCAGTAAGAAATACGTTCAAACTTGTGTTGCTTTGATAGCCTTGCTATTTTGTATCATTCAATGTCTGTCGAAGTATTAGCTAGAGAAGTAGTTGTTTCAAAAGTGGTTTTATTCTTGTAGTCTTAATAAGACTCATTTGTTGTAGATTTTACGAAATATTTTCGTGTTTTTTCTAATGATTAGTTAATTTTCTAAAACGTAAAGGACTTATATATTTTTATTATTGAAGGATTCAAAATTATTGCGCATATATTATACAATTTTTGTTTATTTAAAAACTTAAGAATCCCACCAGAAAAAAAAAATCTAAAAAACTGAGAGAAAATTGAAGAAGCAAGGGTAAAATACAAAAATAACCTTTAGAAAATCCAAGTTTTCAAAAATTTTAAAATAATGATTGAAGGATTCAAAATTTTTGCGAACAAATTACATTTTTTTTATTTAAAAATTTAAGAATCCCACCAGAAAAAATAGAAAAACTAAGAGAAAATTGAAATAGTAGTTGAAATATTTTGAAAGCAGAAAATGAAAATTGTACCGTTGAGAAAATTGAGAGAAAAATGCAATATTTTTTTGGTAATTAATAAATAAGTTTTAAAATCCTCTGCGGTATTTTTTCTAGAAAAATTATATACAATTAAGGGGAAAATTAATAAATGAATTTGTTAAAAATTTGTTTTTTTAGAAGTATTAATAACATGTAAAAATTAAATTTTGAAAACTTTAGAATCCAAAGAAACGAAAAAGCAATAAATTATTTTAGAAATCACGATTTTATAGTTTAAATATATTAAATTTAAATAAACTTCACCTCGAAGAAAGAAATAATAAATATAAACCACGAAACTGGAAAGTGAAAACTTTTAGAGAATCAAATTTCAAAATGTTCACAATACTTCAGGGTCAGCTATGAAAGAACTCTGATTCATTAACCACTTTTCGCATACGCCCGATATATCTCTTACTTTCAAAAATAATTGTGTGGGAAGGGGTTAAAAATAAAATGCTTAAGAAAAAAATAGGAACTAATAAATTGTATTGAAAACAGTAACACTTTCTTCACAATTTTATTTTTATTTACTATATGTACATTTTGAACACAAAGTGTTCATTATCAGTAGTTAACTGACATAAAAAATATAATAAATACTGGCGACGTAATTATTATGTTTAATTAAATAAAAATAATTGAAAAATTCGGGGTGGGTTTAAAAGTTCTATAAAAATCAATTACTAAAAAATTTTGGGAACAAATCATTTTAGAAAAATGAGGAAATTAGTATTAGAAACTTTTAGCAACTTTAAATTTTAGATTACTAGAGTACGAATCCAAGTTATCTGATATAACTAAGAAATATAAAACGTTACTATTTGAATATTTAGAATCCCTACAATGAAAGAAATGCCAGAAACTTTTAGAAAATCATTATTTTCAGATATTTTAGAATTCTTCTTAAAACCTTTCCTGCAAAAAGAAATATTTTTTTAAATGTGATGTACAAATATTACAATTCTAGAAACTCCGATAGAGTGATGGCACATATACTAGAAACTTTTTAAAATTCGTAGTTTTCCAAAATTTTACAATATTTGAGGAGTATAAATAAAGGAAAATAAATTAAACAAAAACATTTACACTAAAGTGTGATATTAACAAAGTAAACGTTTTTGTTTAATTTTCCAAAATGTATCACGAAGTTAACGCCTCAACCATTAATCAATTAGGAAAATAAATGTCTTTTTCTAATTCGAACTTTAAGCCTATAAAAATTTATGAATTCTTAAGGGAAAATTTTACAAGAATCGATTATATATTTTAAAAAAACATTCTCTTCTCTACTTGACATATAGAAACACTTTATTCTACTTTTCTCTTGCCTCTCCACGCACACTCATTCTATTTGTTTCCTGTAGCAGAATGTCCAGAATCTGCTTTAGGAACGGCCACTGCTGTCTTTATCTCTGTCAATGCGTTCATACTTTTCATACTTCCTTATTCCCTATGTTTCTACACTATACAGCAAAAAAGTATACAGACATGCATCTCACAGCTTGTACGTCAATTGGAAGTTGCTTGAAAAAACATTTTCCCCACTTCTTCCTTATCGTGCCTCATGCTTTACTAGTTTTTACTAATAGCTCACTAAATCCACCTGTGTATTTAAATTCCTTCACCCTCTCAATCACTTCCGCCTTCCATTCTAATTCACCCAATCTTCCTTCCAATACGCCAACATCCATACGTTCCTTTTCCCAATCACTAATTTCTCTGTTTAGTTTTGTAAAGAAATATGTCCCCTCTTTTTTAAAATACTCTATATCCCGTTTCATTTCTAAATAATCTCATTTCATTGGTCGTTCTTTCCAAAGTCTGCATCTTCTTTTTTGCGCATATTTTGACGTACTCGCTGCCACTACCCACTTTTCTTCTCCCCTAGCCAAGCTCCACTCCCTCAATGTTTTCCTTCTTTTTCTTTTTGCGTCCCGACAGCCCTTATCGAACTATGCACATATTTTAACTTTTCTGCCGCATACCGCAATGATTTCTTTCAACATTTTTACTTCAATCCAGCGCATTTGCATATGCATGATAGCACTCGTACTATACTCTAGCTTCCACCATTCCTGTTCTTGTTGATTTTCTTTAATGGTGAGACCCTGAGACTTCTTCCGCCTTCATTCTTCTAGCTTCTTTCCTATTCAGCTCCTTTATTATGACATAATCAATGACTTTTTCCGTTTTCTTCCCTTTCCAATCACCTTCAGTGCACCCGTTTAACATCTCCTATACTTCTTCCTCCACCGTCCTCCTACCCTCCTTGTTCACCAATTTATCCTGAGACGTTCTTACTATTAACTCACCCTGACCACTCACTTAAAAATAAAACATTTTAGAAAAATAACGGAAGAATATTAGAAATTTATAATAACCTACAAAACGACTACGAGTTTTTAGAAAATCCAAAATAAATGGAAAGAAAATAATTTTAGAAAATTATCTTAAAATATTTGATTGTACGTAAGAGAGCAATGAAGAAACTGTAGAATACCTACATACATGTTTGACAATTTTATCAATGCAAGGAAAGCGTAAAACGTTTCTTAGGTGGATCTCATTTTTTACCAAAAACTCGAAAAGTTTTGTTCATCTATAATTCGACGATTGATTATCAATAAAAAAGAAACACTATTTACATTGTGAGATCAAAATAATTTATAATATTATAAAATACCAAAAATTGGGAATAAGTCTTACAATATTAAATAAAATTTAAAGCGAAAATCTTGCAAACAACTGATACAACAGGTCCGTCGTTCTAGAGTGAAACAAAAGCGTTTCATTTTTTTCCAGACATTATGACCAATTTTAAAATGGCAAATTTTCAGAAGTAGAAACTATATTTTTTTAATATTACCGTTATCTAAGTGACTACAGGAAAGTTTTTATTACGAACTCCTTTTTAAAATAATATTATAGCTTACTCTTGGCCTGACCCAATTCCTTTTGTATTAATCCAGTGAACTATTGACATAACCCAATATATTCTATAATAATAATAAATATCTTTAATCACATTTTTTCCCTTTACAATAATAGTAATTACATTTTCCCGACATACATTATTAAATTATACGTTGACCTAGCGCATTCATGACCTTCCACAATATATCAAGGATATTGACCTAGCGTTATCCTGACCTACCTCAATAAACAGTAAATTAACTTAAGTTACTTCTACGGTAGGTCAATAAACAGTTTATTGTGGTAGGTCAGTATGTCATATATCTGTCATGCTGACATAAACAGCTCAAATATTCTCTCTGCAAAAAGAGACAAACTAAGTGAACAAACGTTCTTTGAAGCAGTATTGATGAAGTCTATTCATGGGTTTGAGTGGAAGATAATTTGAAGAAGTGAGCTCCACCTGTTCTCCCTTCGGCTAAAATTTTAAGTACTTTTTTTATTTGGATATACTTTTTGTGATATTGTATTCCAAAGGAGAGCAAAGATGTAATAAAATAAAATAAATAAATAAATAAAATATGTTGCATGTAAAAATAAAATTTGAATAAATAAAATATCAAATTTATTGGTTATGAAAGACTTTAGCATGAACTGAACCGATATTTTTTCTTGCATCCAGTTTTTGACAAAAGACATCCAACTTTTTTTTAATTGCTCCGTATATATGGTATATTTTTTATTATTATTAAATTTTTGATAAAAGAAAATTAGTATTCACGGTCACGGTCACCAGTCCTGTTTAAAATCGCTGTTATTATTATACGTTTGTTGCTTTATTAAACCTTTTGTCAAGGTACTAGTGCATATTTTTCAGTGGGAATATAATAGTTACATGTATTTTCGCTGTATCGTAAGTAATAACGTTCTTATTTAATCTAATTTAATTATAACCTCTTCCCTTTATTTACAATTTTTGCGGTGATAGCCGCAAGTAACGGCGTCCCTGTCGCTCAACGGCAACACATATCCGCCAGGGCCGTACTCAACTTTTTCCAAATTTAATTTCTTTGTTTATATCATTTTGTTAACCCTTCCGTGGCCCTCTTATATGTTTGTCTGTTAAGTTAGTCACCACGACAGGTCCCGTGGTGTGAAGCGTGTATCCCCGTCGTTTTCCTTTCATTTTTTATTAGAATTTATATTAATAAATTGTTTATTACTATTATTAATTATTAGTATCATGGTAAATAAATGTGGAATATGTAATCAGGGGGTTACCCCCAATACACCATTTATTAAATGCCACGGGAAGTGCAATAAATCTATTCATATTCGTTGCACAGGCCTTAAAGAGGTTGAGATTACATTTATTAATAATTCAAAACATAACTGGGTTTGCCAAAAATGCATTAATCCCACCCCGGTCCCAGGAAAAGGAGAAATAACTTTAGAAAGTCTCAATAGAATTCTCACCGAGAAATTTGAAGAATTTAAAACAGAAATTAGGAACACCATCTCGCAACGCTTGGATAGATTGGAGTCACGTATTGAGAAATTAGAACACCGTAGTCAGTCTGGGAGTGAACAGCTCAATTTCTCATCTAAAAAGGAAGAATATTTGGAAGATATTGTTATAGAGATGGATGAGAGACGAAAACGTCTCTGCAATGTTCTACTTTTCAATTTCCCTGAATCAAGTGCTACCGATATCGCCACAAAAACTAAAGATGACTTTGCTGGTGTGCAAAAAATCTTGGAACCACGCGGTCTAAATATTAAACCTCAGAAAATTTTAAGATTAGGTAGAAGTCAACCGAACGATAGGCCAAGGCCCCTAAAAATTATTCTACAAAATGATATAGAGGCTAAGGAAGTTTTAAAGAGCAACATGAAAGACCCCACCTCGATACATCAATTTCGGGCGGATCGCACAAAAAAACAAATAGACTATTTCAAGAAAGTCAAAAGCGAACTTATTACAAGAACGGCGAACGGTGAAACAAATCTGGCTATCAAATTTAATAACGACGTCCCATTTATATCAACAGCAAAGCCGCGCAACCTTACAGGTGATATTTCAAAAAACTAATGGTATATTACCAAAACTGTGGTGGTATTAGAACTAAACTTAATGATCTCATGATATCAGTGAATTGTAACGATTTCGATGTTATTATATTAACAGAAACGCGGTTGTATGATGATATATCAAACGCTCAGTTACAGTTTCATAATTATAACTTATTTCGAACTAATCGCACTGCAAAAGGTAATATTAGAGGCGGCGGTATATTAATTGCTATCAAAAAATGCTTTAATTCGTCAAAAATCATGGCAAACACAGACATAGAGCATATTTTCGTTTTATTGTCAATAAATAAAATTAATATTATTATAGGAGGGGTCTATATTGCGCCTAATAATTCTGTTGAAAATTATTTCAATCATTGTTCGGCCCTAGAACTAGTTTACGAACGTTATAATATCAATAAAACGTTAATATGTGGCGACTATAATCTACCATCTCTTAAAAGGAACAACAATGGTCTTATTGCTCACACCTTAAATAATTCGGATACAAAAGCTAATTCTATCGTTAATTTTTACAATTTTTTGAATACAACTCAAATAAATACCATTCCTAATTCGCGAGGAGTATTTTTAGATTTATTTTTTTCTAACATTCTCGGCGCAGAGGTTTCCATCTCAGATAATACTCTTTTAAGTTTAAGCGAACATCACTCGGCGTATGATATTTCATTGCCTCTTACATTCAGTCCACAGCTACAAACAAAAAGAAAAATTTACATGTACCATCTGGCTGACTTTGAGGCTCTTAACATGTATTTTCATTCCATAAACTGGTCGGAATTACTGAATGACTCAAATATTGACAAAATAACAGACAGCTTCTATACTGCTGTTCAATCTGGCATCGATAAGTATATTCCCTCAACATTAGTTTGTCTAAGTAATAAGACTTATCCTAAATGGATGTCAGGCGAACTTAAAAATCTATTAGTCAACAAAAAAATAGCTCACACACGCTTCAAGGAAAGTGGTTCGTCGGATGATTATGATTTTTTTTCCAATCTTCGCCGACAATGCAAATTACTTTCTGAGTCGCTCTATAACAATTATTTAAAAACCATTGAATCCAAACTTATTTCAGATCCTAGTAGTTTCTGGAGGTATGCTAGGGAACAGAGAAATGAAAATAGTATTCCAATGGTAATGGAATACGAGCAATGCAAAGGCTCTGATGGTGAAGAGATAGTTAACCTTTTTGCAAATTTTTTTTCGTCCGTGTACACTATAAACAACAATCAATATACATCTAATTCAGCATACATTAGTGACACCATCAATGACCACATACTCACTATATCTAAAGAAGATGTTTTTAATCTGATTTTAAAACAAAAGATTAGTAAATGCCCTGGTCCTGATGGCATATCGAGTTTTTTCTTGCTACACTGCATTTATTCTCTGTGTGGTCCTATTTATGAACTCATGACAAAATCGTTGTCATTAGGTATATTTCCAAGCAGATGGAAACTTAGCTATATAATACCAATATACAAATCTGGCCAAATTGATTTGGTAGAAAATTATCGAGGAGTTTGTCTCCAATCAATAATTCCAAAGATGTTGGATAAATTGGTCGCAGATAGGTTAGCATGGATGTCTCATCAAATAATTGCACCACAGCAACATGGCTTTGTCCCTAAAAGATCCACAGTTTCAAACTTGCTATGCTATAAACAGTACCTATCAAACGCTTTGGATAAATACTACCAGATTGATTCAATCTACACTGATTTCTCCAAGGCGTTTGATAGAGTGGACCATTCCATTCTATTGAGCAAACTGGATGCCTTAGGTTTTAATAAGGTAACATTATCTTGGATTCAATCTTTTCTGCAAAATCGTATTCAAAAGGTGCATCTTAACAATTTTACATCAAAAACAATTAATGTAACTTCGGGGGTAACTCAGGGATCTCACTGCGGCCCTATTTTGTTCTTGTTGTTTATTAATGATTTACAGCATGTTATAAAACACTGCAATTTCTTGATGTACGCGGACGACGTCAAAATATTCAAAAGTGTCAATTCTATAAACGATTGCAGATTAATCCAAGAAGACATTAACAGTATTAATCAATGGTGTACATTGAACAGATTATTTTTAAACAAGTCGAAGTGTAGCTCAGTTTCATTTTGTAGACGTACTCATTGCATTGACTTTACTTATACCATTGATATGATACCACTTACGAAGAAAAACGAAATATGTGACCTAGGGGTATTGTTCGACCAGAAACTGACTTTTAATTCACACATAACAAACATTTGTGGTAAGGCATTAAGAATATGGGGATTTGTATGGCGTATTGGTAAACATCTCAACGTGCATTGCATTAAAACTTTATATTGCGCCTTGGTACGCTGCCACCTGGAATATGCTTCTATTATCTGGTCACCTTATACCTCAACGAATAAAAAAGCATTAGAGATGGTTCAACATAAATTTCTTAGGTCAATAGAATATAAAATTGGTATTACCCACATTCAAGGCGATTATTCGAATATCAAAAATGTCTTACGGATGCATGATTTGGAGGATCGTAGATGCCTATCTGATTTGTGTGTATTACACAAATTAGTTAATGGCATGTTTGATTGCTCTTATCTTTTAGAACAATTAGATTTTTATGTTTCTGATAATACTCGTCAATTAAGATCCAAACCAATATTCCGCGAGAAAACTTTTACGTCCAATTTTAGCGGTAATAACTCAATTGGTCGTCTAATGCGTTGTGCTAACTTATTTAATGAAAAAAATTGGTTCGATATATTTAATTCTTCATATAATTCGTTTAAATCTAGGTTTAAGAGGCATGTACATGTAGGTTAGTTAAGTTTATTAGTTTTATTTTAGTATATACATTTAGTGTAATAATATTTGTAATTATATCTTTATTGTAAAAGGGGTTTCCCGTTATTAAATAAATAAATAAATTAAAATTATAAGGAAAATAATAATAATAATAAGGTGAAAACAATTAATTTATGTATCTATATATATACAACATCTTTATTAACAAACAAAAATACAGATAAGACAAATATAATACATTTATGATGATATGAGTGTTGGGAGGTTAGTTTGTTAAGTGGCTATCGACCGGCGGTCTTTCAGCCCTGATTTGTCCTTGTCGATGTGTAACGTCAGTCTGTCTCTGATGATGATGATGATGATGGATGATGTGATGAGATGAATTCGAAAGTAGTGAATGGAGGGGTTTTGAATTTTGGGATCCAGTTAGGATTTCTGCGCAAGCAGTAGAGGGAAAGGATGTGATAGTTGAAGGGATTTTTGGAGAATTTTTCGCTTAAGTATAGAAGGCGTTCCTTTATGGGTATAACAGATGTAGAGTCATATAGGACTTGGTTAGAGGGATTGTGTAGAGGATTACTGGGGTGGCGGATTTTGGTTAGAATTCTAAGGGAGGATCGCTCGCTAACTTGGATATTGTGGATAGTAGGATTGCAGGAGTTGGAGAAAAGGACATTACCATAGTCGAGTAGAGGACGGCAGATCATTTTATAGATTTTAACCGCTGTTTTTATAGATATGCCGTCCTTTTTGTATGTTAAGTTTCTAAACTTTTTGGCTCTAGTTATAATTTTTGTTTTGTTTAAATCTGTATGTTGTTTGAATTTGACTTTTCGGTCTATGGTAATGCCTAGGTATTTTATGGATGTAGAAGGGGAAACAGTTGTGTTGGAGATATGAATATTGTGTGCAGGATTATTGTTACGGTGATAGGGAATTAGAAGCTGGGATTTATGGGGATTGATTTTAATTCGCCATTTGCAAAACCAGTGTTGTAGGGTGTCAATAAGCTGCTGAAGGGATTCGATTTATGTATCTATTATCACAGTTAGATCGCAATTAGATGTAAACCGGTCCGAACTTGAAATTTATAAAAGTTTTTCGCTAAAATACGTTTTCGCTATAATTTTTCCTGACAATTTTCAACAACTATCAATTGTTCAATAAATTTCTATAATTTAGAGTTGAAGGAATTAAAGCAATCAAAAATCATTTAAAATTCTTAAAAAACTTTTTCAAGAAAAATCGGTTGATAATTTGACAAATAAAGTACTAATAACCTTTCTTCACAATTTTATTTGATTTACCAAATGCACATTTCGGACACATTTGTGTTTATTTGTCAAATTAATTTGATCGTCACGTAACTCAAGCAACCAATTTATCGGTTGATAAGGTGACAATTCGAAAAAATCTGTATAGATCAGATAAAATTAATAATAATTTAAAAATACTTTACATTTTTAAATTATTATTTAATTTATTTATTTAAATTATTTTTCATTTTTCGCAAAAAGTAAAAATGAGGAATATTTCTGTGCAGAATTACAAGTTTGCTTTAATCTTCAAATTTGGAAGATTCAATGTTTCTGGATAGAACTGCTTCCATCATTTTGAACAAGATACTTACTTCAGATGACGATCGTTGTAAAACTTCTACTTTCAACTGTTGGCATAAACTGTCACAGCCGTTGTATTAAGATCCATAGCAGACGAGAAGACATTAATTATTTTAAAGCAATAGTAATGTATAAATTGTTATTTTCCATACTATCAACTCAACAAATACATTCTCATCATCACTACGCTGATGAGACCAAAATCTTAAAGCCAGTCCATAGTTGTAAAAAGGATAGAGAACAATAATTATTGTTCATATTAAGTTCTGCATCATTTAATTGAGTTTTCACATTTAAAGGGTGTCCCAACAAAAGCGCCGGATTTAAATTTGCCGCCATTTTGTTAATACGAGTTGTACGGTGGTTTTTTGATAGTTGTCACGTAAAGATCACGCGATTTAAGAATATAAAGAAGTATTCAAAGGAGCGCCGGTTTTAATTTTAAAGAAAAATACATTTATTTGTTTAATTAACCAAATATTTTTATTTCAACATAAAGAAAAATAGTTCCGATCAAACATGAAATACAACATCAGGAAAATGGCGTCCACGAAACCTCTGCCACAGGGTTATTCTTTTGTTGAAATTTTAAATAACGTTTTCGCATAAATGTGGCTGTATTTCACCATTAACGCGGCGTATTTCATCTTTAAGATATTCCACTGTTTCAGCCTTATTCGCATACATCTTTTCCTTCATTTTCCTTCACATAGCCCCAAAGAAAAGTGCCCATCGACGTTAGATCGCACGATCTTGGTGGCCAATGTTGATCACCAAATCGAGAAATGACTCGGCCTGAAAACTTGATTTGCAGTGACACCATTGATTTACGTGAAGGGTGAAGGAAAAATATGTCTTCCACATCAATTACATCCAATTCGAGGGACAAAAACTCTGGTAACATTTTGCGATACCGCACACCATTAACAGTTAGCGCATTTTCAAAGAAATACGGCCCAATCACTTCGTCAGCCCCACTCGAGGTGGATTTTTCGAGTATCACATGAAGATATTCAGCACCAAAAATACGACAGTTTTGCTTATTTGCGTATCCATCGAGTTGAAAACTTGCCTCACCTAAAAAATTGATTTTCTTCCAAAAATCCGCATCAATTTGATTATTTTCCAACACACAATCAGCACATCCACGGAGCTGCTCATTGTCCCTTGGCTTCTTGCACCAATTGAACCTGGTACGCGTGCAAATGCAGATCTTTTGCCAAAATTTGTTGCAAAGTGCTTTTGGAAATGTCTAGGATTAGACCATGATGCTGAATGGAAGTTTCTGGATTCTCGGCCACTGATTACCCTACAGTGGCTATAGTTTCGAGGATGAGGAACAATAGCCTTCTGATCCATCAGCGTAAATTTGGTCTCACTACTGTCGATTCATTTGTCGCATTGTTGCGACCAAAAACTTGTCGTAATTGGCCAACTGTTTTCGTAAAACTTTCACCATTTTTGTAATGTGTTTTTACAATAAGTAAACGTTGTTCGTTTGAATACTTCTTCATATTCTTAAATCGCGTGGTCTGTTTGAGGTAACTGTCAAAAACATTACCGTACAACTCGTATTAACAAAATGGCGGCAAATTTAAATCCGGCGCCTTTTATTGGGAAATTGGAAAACTATCATCAAGAATCATTTAGATATAATAATTAATTAATTTTTTTATTAATCACTCGGTACAAAATGACTTGGAGGTTTTAAAAATATATGCGCATTTAAATATACTATAATTTATAGCTAATCAAACCGAATTCCTTACATTAATAAATCAATATAGTTACGACTTACATAATCTGAATAATTAAAATACCTGACCAACGTTCGTTTAGGAAGGGGGGGATATATAAATTCGCTCGAGCCAATGATAAACAATATGTAAACACATAACGAAAGGCAATTAAGCACGGTCGACTGTCTGCGTATTGCGTCATTGGAGCAATGTGCCATTATTAATTTTCATATTCACAATGTTTACGTCGATTCAGCAGTGCTCTCTGGTGTTGTCATTCCGGTTGAATTCAGATGAACGTAATGCGCAATTTCCTCGGGAACTTTTATTTGGGTCACCGCCGAGAGGCTCCGGGGGGTGAATACATAACAACCCTAATTACGAGGAGCGTACGCTCTTGTGCATGCAGTATCTTGTTTGTGCGCATTAATTAATTCAGGCGTCCTTCGGCGTGAAGGACTTCCTTATTAGAATAATGCATCAAACAAGTGCTTAGAATATTGTTTTTAATATTTAAGATTTCCAACGCCAACTACGATCAACTTCGTCTAAACGCTCGTTCAATCAGAAAGAAATACTTTTGAATTATAACCTGAAAGTTTAAAATAGTTTGTACTGTACGTGAATTATTAAAAATTACGTATTGGGAGTAACGGCTATGAGGTTCAGATTGATGGATGTTTTGGCGTTTAACCAATTTTATATAAATTGGAATCGTAGATTTCTAAAATTATATTATTTAGTGGTAATATGAAAATACGAAACTGTTTCGTAAATATTTTCGAATCTGTTGATTCCTGTAAGTTTAATTTCCTCATTTTTTTGCCCAAATTCTTAATTGAAGCTGTGATTTTTGAAGAGTTGATAATCGTTAAAAATAAATTTTGTTAAACCATTGAATCATCAAAGCCGAATTTAATTGATTTAATTACGTATTCAACGCACGCGCCGGAATTATGTGTGAAAGTTATACGCGAATAAAATATATATATGCGAACAATTTTGTTGACAAACGTTTGACCTTGATTGAACAATTAACACGGCGATCGATGTATTTACATTCCGAATAAACATTACGAATTCATTTGCAGGTCACCCTCCAATTAAAAGAGCCGGATCAGAACGTAAACACGACCTTGAACTTATTATGTCATCTAATTAATTAGTTTGGAAATTGGAGTGCTCCAACTAATTAAGTATTCAGATGGCGGCCGGTGTTTACGAATGAAATCTAAAAGACAATATTGGATAATTATGCATAATAATGACACAAGTCAAGCTAAATAATTTTGAAAATTAAATGAGACGCTTTGTAATTATGCTGAAATTGAATATCCTAACTGGTTGTCAACTGGATAGAGTTGTTTAATTGATATGCTTAGTCCAGAGGTGGAGGATGACAAGCCCAAATTCATGGCTTTTTATGCTAATTTAACGCAAAAACAATTTTAATATTCTAAAAGCTTTATGTTATGTTAAGGTTCACGTTATAGTTTAACGTAATACAACCTCTGGAAATCAAGTACAATAGTCCTGTAACTTGAACGTAAATGAAATATTAACGATAGTTACCTTACTGTCCTTCGAAATACTCACCTCCCATTACTATGTACCGCTGAGATCTGCTATACATGTCCTGAAAACTTTTCAAGAAGGCTTCGTTTAGGATGGAGTTCACCTTTTCACGTTTTGTTGGATGCCAGGAATATCTTGAAATCTCTTTCCTATCAATGCTGGTACATCGAAATTTTAAAACGTTTCATGAAATGTCTAGGTTCATGTTTTTTTTTTATTCACGACAATACTCGCCCTCACACAGTCAATATCATCAAACAGTTTCTCGCAAAAAAAGGATTGTGCAAATTGAACATCCACCATACTAGCTAGATCTCAACCCTCCAGACTTCTTCCAATTCCCAGGACTTAAACTCGCTTTTAAAAGAAAGAGATTTGACGATATTCCAAAGAATCGTGACGAGGCGTTTGAACTCCATCCCAAAAGAAGCCTTCTTGAAAAGTTTCTAAGACATGTATCTCAATCCTACAGACTCCCTTCTAGTCCCACGACTTAAACTCGCTTTCAAAAGAAAGAGATTTCATGATATTCCTGACATCCAAAGAAACGTGACGAAACTTTTGAACTCCATACCAAAAGAAGCTTTCTTGAAAAGTTTCCAAGACATGTATCTCAATCCTCCAGACTTGTTCCTAGTCCCACGACTTAAACTCGCTTTCAAAAGAAAGAGATTTCACGATATTCCTGACATCCAAAGAAACGTGACGAAGCTTTTGAACTCCATACCAAAAGAAACCTTATTGAAAAGTTTCCAGGACATGTATAGCAGATCTCAGTGGTGCATAGTTATGGAAGGTGACTATTTCGAACAACAATAAGGCAACTTTCGTTAATATTTCATCTACGTTAATGTTACACGACTATTCACTGAACTATAATCACTGTAAAAAAATTATTAATTATTAAGTCACCATGTTTTAATTCGAATTTAAATAATTATCCATTAAGCAATTTTTTTGCTAAAACCTGCACAATATTTATGCCACATTAATCAACATTAAGTATCTGATTTACACATTTTTTTAGTGGTACAATCAGTATAAATAATGCATATATCGCGTCTAGTGATAACTCGACAGTTATTAGCCGATAACGAACGCCGATGAATCAGCATGCAAACGTGACCCAAATGCATAACGCCTACATCATCGTCATCAAAGAGCCGAGTGAATTTTTTCCGACTTTATTGCCATTCGCAGTTTTCCCATTAATCATTCCGATCGACGGACGCACATCGGTCTCAATTAAAATTTCGCATTTGCAGTGATAAATTCGTGTCGCTAATTCGGCTCATTAGGCCGGTCTTTTGATGAATTCGCGGCTCGCGTGAGCTTCCAATTTGGTCTCGTTACGAGCGATTTTTTTTTTGCTTCTTTTCGTTTTGTCATCGAATCGAACAAATGTGACGTTGGTCACGTAAGCACGAAGATTGTAATTCGTTTTGATAAAAGTGACCGTGAACCATGAATTCGTTTCCATGTGTGTTTTTCGGAATTTACATAAATGTTTCCTTTTGAATGTATTTTAGAATGTTTTCCGAATTTTAATTTATTTTGTAAGTAGATGAAATTAGCATTTTTCATAAATATTTTAGTGATTATTATTTGGAACGTTCTCTTATAGGTTTTGCATATAGTAATCTAATCAATCTTTACCAAGTACGAGGATTCCCTTTTTTTGGAAAATGCAATAAAAAGAGACGTTATCATCATACATATTAATGGTTTATTGCATATTATTCATAAGGATCAATACACTTTTGCATGTATTTGGACCAATTTTCTATTGAGGTATCTCCAGAACATGCATTTTGAACGCATCGACCCCTTCTTTAGGCGTCGAAAAACATTGACCTCGTAATTTATTTTTGATTTATATACAAATACTTTGTAGATTCTTCAATTGGACTCAGTGACATAAAAATCACAGGGGTAAAAATTTTTGACAAAACTTGGCACAAACGTTTAACCAACGAAAGATAGTAATAGATTAGGATTTGAAAGATTAATAATGGGTTGTCCGCCCCTATTGGCTGCATACATAATTATGTACTCTCTTACTCTTTGTAGCATCGATTCTAGCAGATTGTCGATAATCTATTGAGATATTATATCTCAAGCAACATGTATATCGTGTTACAGATAATTTAGTGTCTTTGGAAGATGCTGAAAGTAAGTCTTCTCTGCATGTTCTATATATGCCTAATGAGTGAAAGATCATGTAGTGGTCATGGCAAGATAGTAACATTTACGCCACGAATTAGTCCATAGAAACTCTTGCAATACGGCATCTTGCTAGAAAAGTGGGTCTTCCGTCTGATGAAGAAACAGAGGAATATGGGGATTTATCACCTCATCCACAAATTGTGTAAGGTTTAAATTGCCTCAGATGAATGTCAAATGAGACATTCATATGTTATAGCACCCATTCCATAATTCATATAGTTTGATACATATGCCACTTTATAGAAAATTCCATGTTTCAACGATTCCCATGTTTTCGTCTAACCTTCATACGACCATCATACACACAGGGTCATCACCACTCTTGGTTTCAGTGCAGTCGCAACCTACACCACTCCAATCGTTGGGAGCCGAAAGTTCTGGTTCTGCGGTAAACCGTTCGAAGGGTTACAGGATGACCTTCATTAGCTCACCATAGACCGGCAATTATTCTAGTACTCTTGTTGTCATATATCGAAGATTGAACCTCATTCGTTATTCTTTGTCCTTCAGTTCAAATTTTGTAGTATTCCAGACCCTCTCTAGAGTCCATGCCCGATGGCGCATGACCGTAGATTGGTTTTGGTCTAGGCTATTTAATTAAATTTGATTGATAATTTGTGTGCAGGAGACGCTATGCAGGGTGTTTGTACGACGAAAATTCAAAGGGTTACTCCCTGAAGTTTTCTAAGAATATTTTATTCTTTGGCAATTTGTAAAAACCCACTGCAAGAATACAGAAAAGTCTGTTACTTTTTTATACCACTTTAAACTTTCTTGATTCTTAATATCGAAATGTACTATGAAGATCCAAGAAAACCCACTTTGTTTTGAATATATATATATATATATATATATTTGACATTTTATTACCAAAAATTACATGTTAAGTTTCGTAATCTACAAGACCTTTAAAAAAAATTACCTGCAACTATAATGCAATAATCCAAACTTCTCCTGATTGACTTATGAACTTGTTCAATTGTCAATTGTGTGAATCCCAGATATTATACGATTACGCAAGTCTTTCACATTTTCCACTGGAGTAGTATAAACTAACTAGGAGTTTTAAGTCCAGAAATCGAGCAGGCGATGATTCAGCGATCTCCGTTGATTATTGTTAAAAACTCACGAGCAAACACTAAAATGCGCTGGTGATCATTACATTTCTTGTTGCAAATGGTCCATCCTTTCGAAACTGAAAAAGCGTATGCTTTAAAAAGTACACTTCGACAGTAAGTTTTCTTGATATAAATACCGATTTTTAAAAAGTCTATTTACATCCATGCCGGTGGCAGAATTAAAAAATATCATTACAACAGAATTTACCGGAACAATTGGAAATCTACAAAATAATAGATACGAGGAGAGTTTGAAAAGTCCGTGCAAAAATAAAAACTTCTAACGTGTATCGCCCAACGATGTTTGTTGATCCCTTCCGAATAAAAGGATTTGTTCATGTCTGTGAAATATCAATTAGTGTCTGCAATTCCCCCTTGGTAACACATTGTTTAGATTGTTGTTTGGTCTCAGGAGTATAGTAATGCATCCATGTTTCATCTACGCTTAAAGTCTTCCGGATTCTTCTGGAACTGCTGAAAACCATCCTTGCAACACTTTACACGATTCCGTTTTTGGTCAAGCGTGAGCAATCGCGGCACCCATCTTGCAGATAGCTTTCTTATGTCCAAATGTTTATGCAAATTATGCCCACACCACTAGCAATCTCACGCACCTTAACTCTTCTGTCATCCATCACCATATCATTTATTTGATCAATGATTTCTGGAATTATAACCTCCACAGGCCGTCCAGAACGTTCGGCGTCACTTGTGCCCATATGGCCAGTCCGAAAATTTTGAAACCACCTATAAACTGTTCTAGTCGAAGGTACAGTGTCGCTATAATGTTTATCAAGCTTCTCTTTAGTCTCCTGAGGTGTTTTGCCTTTCACAAAGTAATGTTTAATCACCACACGAAATTCTTATTAGTCCATTTCTTGAAAATCACTCGACTTCCTTGATTCACACGAATCTAATTATCCTAATTGCTCTTCTTTGCAATCTAGAAAGTCGAAGCCTACGAGTTGCATGGCCCCAAATAAGTATTCTTTAGTATATGTGGCAATGGAATGTAGCAAAATAGTTTTTAGCACCTCCTGTGAACTCCTCATTGAAAGTGCTCTTAAACAGTATGAGGCTTTCAATTTTCCAGACACATAGCCACCATAACTATTCCAACTTAATTTTGAGTCAAGTTTAAAGCTTAAGAAACAAGCAGATTCCCTGTGTTCAAACTCAACGTTTCTGAAAGTAAATAAAATTTCAACAGTTTTCGTTTCATTCAGGACTAGTTTATTGGCTTTAAACCTTTCTGATGGCAGCTTGAATTGATAAATTTTGTGACTTAGCCTCATTAATACTATATATACTGTGCTTAAAAGAGTTGTGCCATCACCAAATAAAAATAATGATAATTTTATCAGGAAGTAGTGTTTGTGGAAAGTCATTGATGACCATCAGGAATAAGACAGGGCCCAAAATTGATCCCTGCGGCACACCCCGCTTGATTATAGAATAGTCAGATTCTAGATTATTTAAACAGACTTTTTGCGTTCTTCCAACCAAACATGACCTGCAAAGCCTAATACTAAGTTCACAAAACCCGTCGATTGACACAATCGAATGCCTTGATATAGATGGCTCCTTTATGGTAACATCTTGATTGATGGTTTATCTGGAAAGTAAAACTCGTTTCCCTGTCACCAACTGCGCTACGCTCATGAGATCTAAAAAAGATTGAAACCGGTCCGTGGCTGTTGCTGACAGTGAACAATAATTAATGTATGCATACTCATTGCTTGAATTAATCTTTTGAATTTTCAAATCTATGGAAGCTAGTACGAATTGATAACTCACTGATTTACAGTAATACAAACCAAGCGTTGATCAATTCTTTACCTAATATTTCATAATGTTTCACCAAGAGATAAGAATTTTTTCAAGAAATATCTATGGAAGCTTTTCAAAATATGTTACATTTATCTAGTTAGATATTTTGGTACTTCTAAGTGCGATTTGATTTTGAACCACTTAATTTAGCAGTGGCAAAACATGTATATATTGTAATTCACTTTTTTGTTTTGGGTTATTATGTAGTAGAAAGCAGCATGGGGAAATGGCCAAAAAATATACTACTATGTTTTACATCATCGTATATTATTAACAATTATTATAAATTGACACTATTTTGGGCTATAAAAATTTGTATGTTTTGAAAATACAAATATATATTTTCTATTAGGCTTAGTTATTAATATCATACTTCAAGAACAAATTTTTGACAACATCGTCTTGTATATTTTTACATCAAAATTAACTCGTAAATATACTCTGTATTTACATTTATTCCCTTGTGTCTAATATATTAAACATTTTGTGCGGTAATTTAATTTCTGTTGGCGTTGAGTAGATGCCAAAAATTTTCATCTGCTTCAAAATAACACTTATTAGAAACATTAGGGAGAGATAAACATCATAATTGAAGAAAATAATTAAAAAAATTATTTGTCCTGGTCTTCTATCAACCTAGGTCTTTCAGCCTGAGAAAAATTTGTTTTTTATATGATTATTTTATCATATTATTTATTTCTGGTCTCTTTTTTTGAAAATAACATATATAACAAATCAATTTAAAAAAATACATCAAATTTTGGGCGAAAGAAGCCCTTGTGGAGTTCTTAATCACAAATTGTGTTCTTCAACTCAAACCCTTTCTTTTCTTGATGCTGAAGGAGCATACATCCGGATTTTTATTTATGCTTTTATTTACATGTTTGTCCCCATTTTAGGAAAGGCCTTTTTGGCTTAGTTTCTAATTCTACAGTAAAATTAATCAATTAATTTTACTGTAGAATTAGACACTAATAACAATATTAAATATTTTAGCTTCTTGCCTGTTTACGCCAGCTTGTTTTAAACGTATAATAATTGTTTTCCGTTTTAATTAACAATTCGTTCAAAATGCAAATAAATTCCGTTCAAAAATACAAACACCTACTAAATATTGTATATAAAATAACCTTGAACAGTAGCTGCTTCTGTTCACAATTATATTATGCTTATTTACAGTTAATTATTATTAGAGGACACTTTTAATTTTAACTTTCCATATATCTATTATAATTATAAACTTAATTATAATATTTATATAGCATAATGTTTTGTAATTGAAATGAAATATTATATATAATTTCATATCTAAATTATTACTAATTACTAAAGTGTGTGTGTACCTAATAATGAGGTCAGTTATTGTTTTCCTTCATTACTCAGCTAAATTATTAACAATGTCCCACTTATGTGGATAATTTCTAACACAAAAAACTGACTTTTAATGTTGTATGCTGAATTGTACTTAATGATAAAACATTTGGACACAATTAACTTTTTAATACCTTTTTATATACTGTTTTATTACTCAGATGTAAAATTAAAGTTAATAGAATTATACATTGAATATTTCAATGTTTTAATGAAAACGTACGTGCGTGAATGTTTGTTAATTTTCATGGAAACTTGCATTACTTTTTAATATATAATACTAAAATAGGTAGAGAATTAATAACTATTATTTCGTAATGATCACCAAGAGAGTTAAAATATATTCAATAAATAATACCACAATTATTTGTAACTACACAATATTCATATAAAAATTTGTTTTTGAGTTACATGGAGGTATGATTAAACCTTGATTAAAATACTAATAAAAAAGGAGAAGAGAAGGGAACACGAATGACGGGTAGAGGGAAGAAAAGGGGTGTACTATAATTTATTGTATTGAAAAGGAATGTTAAGTTTTAAGTTGAGTTTATATGCCAATAAAGGTCTTTTTTTAAAAAACACTAACACTTTCTTCACAATTAATTCTATCAAGTTTTAATTTAATCATTACACAAAATTCTTTATTTTTTTATATTATAAGCATTAAATGTAAAGTATCATTTTGTATCGTTTTGTTTTATTGACATACAAGTAATTTCCAAGTATTCAACGATTAACATAAATATTACCATACATAGAATACATAGAATTTCAATCACGAGTTTTAAAGCAATTTTCAAGGTCGCGTTATGGGATTACCGAATGGGGCGCACCGGTGTAATTAGCGGGGGATGGGATTAAGGTCGGTTTAGTTTGCGTATGGCTTAATGGAGGGTTAAATAAACGGTTCTTTTTACGAATGTGAATCATAATGGGCCGTAAGTAGATTACGCTAGTTGAAATAAGTCGGAATTACGTAAATAGGTCTGTTTGCTGAGGGGATTAACATTAATGGCTTCCCATTTGGAAACTGAACGTATTGCCGCTGTAAAATAATTAAGTAAATGGAATGGTGTCCAGGTAACTATAATATTGCTTCGTGAAGTGTTAAAAAAATAATATCGTGTTGCTGTATAAATTTAATAAAGTGGTGAGTTATTAAAAAAATTATTATACGTAATTTTATTGTAGATTTACTTTTTAAAATTATTAGTTATTTTTTAAGAATCACAAACAATTGAATATTTTATTATTATAATAATTATGGCTATAAAAAATAAATCTAAAATGCATATTCTTAATCGCAACTTATATATCCAATATTATTCGAGTTAAAGTTGAAACAATAATTATAAAAAACTAAACCTTTTTGAGGACGTATTAAAAAAATATCATTGTATTAATTTTTTAGGTTATTTAAAATTTTATTTTTAATAATTAAGGACTGATGATTCCACTACACAAATATTTAAAATTAAGAAGGATTTTTATATGTTATAAACTTTCTCTACAATTAGTAGTGGTTAAAACGCAGTGAATTTTTCAATTCAGTGTGAATAAACTCTTTTAGAAAATTATCTAAATCTATAAAATACTTACAAAAATTAACAGTTTCTAACAACACTAATAGAAATATTGGAGAATGATCAGGTCGATTTTTAGTGAAATCCTTTTATATTTTATTGTTTTACTAAAAGTAATAATAATAATATTAAGGGAAAATCCAATTTACAGAAAATAATAATAATACAATTTAACAAATTGAAATTGTAATATATACTCTAAATTACAAAGATCCTAAGGTGAAAAAAAATTGTTACATAAATATGAATCTAAATAAGTTTTCCTCAGATATATAATTTAACATTGAACTTGCTTCTTATGATATTTTTTTTAAACTATTTGACAATGTTTATCGATCATAATTTTTTTACTTTCCCTTTACAATAATAATTTGGAACTATAACTTAAACGTCTGTTCTATGTTAGAAAAGCTAATGTAAAATAATATGAATACAAAATTTTAAGAAGTAATTTTTTAAACTGTGTATTTGTGTTCATGCGCCTTGAAGTTAAAATTTTCGTATATTACTAAGTTGATTATTGTAATGGTTCTATCGTACATGCACCATTGATTTTCAATAAAGGTCAATTGCTATAGACGGAAACTTTATTGAACTTGGCATGATGGCTCGCATTAAGAAATCAGAAAGGGAAAGTTAATAAATACGCGATGGTAAATTGCTTTCATTGCAACGCAAGGGCTTGCTGGACGATGACCTCAAAGAGTAGCTTCAACTTTTATTTTATGTGTCTATTTTGCCTCGCAAACTATATCGCCAATTGGATGTTGATAAAAAAGTTGTTATTGAGGCCTGCAAAGTTTTAATCTCGTTGATTCTAGATGCTTCTACTTCGTTATACATTTTGTAGTATACAATGAAAAAAACACTTTTCATTGTTTGTATATTAAAGTTGTAAATAACTGAGATTTTCAAAAAATGTGTGTTTATTTTCACTACAATTGTTTCGCAAATTTATTGCTTCTTCAGGTGAATGAAAGTTTACAATTGTAGTGAAAATAAACACACATTTTTTGAAAATCTCAGTTATTTACTTACTTTAATATACAAATAAATATGGATTTTCAACACCTCAACGCCTTATCTATCAACCAACTTTTTATTGTTTTAAATTTCCTCGTACAAAGCAAAAGAATTGTGAAGAAATTCAAAATTTCCATAGAAATTATCATTATGATCATTTTTGAAATATTCGTGAGCGGTTTGTTTCAAAAACTTTAAAAATTATTGAATTTTTTTATTGTTCGTTGGAGGAACAAAAAAACTTTTGGTGAATCTTTAAATTTCAGGCCCATATTTGTTTTAATATGTTATTTTTTGCCAAATTTCTCAATCAAAAGTTGCATATTTTGAAAAACAGGATTTTTTTTCTACATTTTTGAGATATTTTTTTAAAGTACCAGATGTTTTTAGGTTTTATTCAGTAGTTATTACAGCTACACGAAATGTGACAAAGAAATAATACTTAAATGAGTACTTTACAAAGAAGTCTCTAATTGCGTAATACAGAAAGTTTTCGAGAAAATCACAAGAAATAATATGTTGATCATAAGGTTTTTTATTTTTGAAATAATTGATTTTCTTGAATATTGTCGGCGTTTACTTGGTGGTACTTTTTTTGATTATTGTGGTAAAACAAAGTTAAAAGTGTTTTTTTAAATTAATTTTCGTTGACCATTATAATCTTGAATTTACTTACTCTTGATTTAATGACAGTTTATTTTAAAATAGAAAATATTTTAAACAAACATCTATGTCACAAGTATAACTTTTTTTTTCTATTGGAAACTTTTTCTGTTATCTAAATTAATTTTATTATTGATTTAACAGAAAAAGTTTTAACTACAAAAATGCTTATGTGACATAATAATTTCCCTGAATTTTCTTTAAATCCACAAGGTTTTCACTTAAAGATTTTTCTCCATAATTTGGTAAATTCGTATCTGTTATTAATTAATTTTACATTTGAATTTTTTCTCGAAAGTAAACAGAATTTTATGATAAATTTATCTTAATTAAACAGTATTGTTGGTTTGAGTTTATGTGTTTCTAAAATGAAAATAACACTCAGTTTCACTTCACTTGTGAAGTAAGAAATAAAAAATCAGTTTCAAACGAGTTAAATTTGTAAAATATAAATTTGCTTGTAAACAATTAAAATTGATGGAAATGTGGTAATAAACTATGAAAATTTTATTAAATATGTATGTTGTTTTAATAAAGATAAAAGCTTTTGAAATAAATAAAATTAGAAAAAACTTAATAGAAAACCAAAAACAATTGATATCAAATTGAACAGAAAAAGCAAACTAAAAGTTTATTTTGTTCAAAAGTTAAAATTAAAAAAAGAAAGATTTTATAAGCAAAAATTAATCACTATTAAATTCAACAGCCTCAACTATTCAGTTAAGAAAAAATTATTTAGAAGAAAACGACTAAAAAGTGGATGCCGAAAATTGTTAAAATATTTCCCTCAGATAGTTAATATTTCACTAAAATTCGATTGATTTTTTAACTCGGTTGAAAAATGTTTTTAAAGAAGTATTTTATTTTAAATTTGTTAAAATTTTGTACAAAAGAAGCATGGACGGAGTTCATAATAAATTACGCTCTTCCACTCAAACCGGCACCATGATCTTGGAAAGTTAGCTATTTTCATCATATATACATATATATATATATATCGATAAAATGTTGAAATTTTACAAATAGAAAGAGATTTTATAAGAAAAGGTCCATTATAACTTAAAAAATGAAAATAACTGAAATAATACAAAAATAATTGCTATAAAAGAAACAAAAAAATCATTAGTTGTAGAAAAATTAATTGATTTTTCTTAATACAGTTTAAACAAGAAATATTTACCATTAAATAAAAATATCATGATGATGGTTGCGACCATTACTACGTGGTAATCCATAATATAGGCATTCAATAAATTTAATTCTTAAATAAATTCGAAATTTAAGAATATATAAATTTTAAAAAAGCTATTGAAATTCTAAGAAAGCAGTTACAATTTTTACATAAAATATTTAAAATTTATATTTTAAAATAGAAGCAAAGCTTTTCTTAATTAAAAACGTTGAAACTAGCTAAAAGCAATGAAATATTTACTAATTTAGGCTAAAAGGTCACAGGTCGATAGCCATTGATAAAAAAAAATTAATCATTGCCTTACATCAGAATTTTACTTTATTACTTACATGTTTTTAGTTAATTTTTTGCTACATATAGCAGTTTAGTTATTTACTAATAAAAATGTTAAATGACAGTTTCGATATTTTCATTACAAAAAGTTAAATATTTACAAATATCAATTGAAATTTTCTAGAAGTTTGTATTTGCTTAAAATTTACTGAACATTTACGTACAAAAATCTTCGAAAAAGACTATCGAATTTCGATAGCTATAAAGAAATAGAAGAAGACGAAGCATCACAAAAATTGTTATAATTATATGTAACTACTCGAACTATCTTCAATAAAGATGTTTTCTCTCTCTTCAAAAATCAAAAACAATTAAACCCGCTTATTTATAGGTTAAAAAATATTTTAAATCGTCAATCTGCCTGACATTCCAATTGTGTTAATAAAAATGTATTAAATTTGAGTCTTTTTGGTTGTTGTAGAAAATTAACTGATTTAAAAATAGGGAAATATTTCGTAAATTAGTTAATTTTCTACAACGACCTAAAAGACTTTAATACATTTTATTGGTAAATTATGCCCTAAGTGGGTATTTTTCCTTAATGCCGAAAGTAATTAGTTCTGCAGAATTCACTAATCCGTCTTAGGTATAAATTCGGACCATCAGTCCATTAAATTTCAGTATTGTGTCAGTTGCCGTACGTGACAGGGTAAGTTTTTAACTTTCCATTATACTCTATTTATTTTAATAATTTTTATTGTGTTTAAAATCAATTATTTGTATTTAAAATCAATTTTATATTAAAACTGTACTGATGAGATCGAGAGATCGAAACACGTGCCTGCATATATTTATAAACTTGTTTGTTAGATTGTTTAATTACTTCTGCTAATTTATTATAATTTAATAAGCGTAAATTCATTTCTTTTTCATATTTTCTCACACCACATTTACTCACAAACTGTTTAACGTATATTTAATTATAGTTTATTTGACAGAAATAAATCCATACAAACTATTGTAGCCTTGCTTTAATAGTTGTGTTATTTGCAACACGAAATATTTTTGTATTTTTAAATTAATAGTTTTAATCATTTTAATTTAATTTTAATAATCTCCTACAACCGCCCTTACAACGACTAAAGACTTATTAATTTTGTATAATTCAATATCTATCTAGGTATTAGTCTTGTGGTAGATTTATGAAATGTTTTCGTATTTTTAAATTATTAAATTTTTGATTTTAAGATAAAAGAAACAGACAAAATTACTAAAAAGTATTCACAACCCGAAAAATATTTACAAAACGAAAGAAATTTTATAAGAAAAAATATTTAAAAATCTATTGGCATTAAACAAACAGTGAAAAAAAATCAGCGTAGTTTTACTTTAGAAAAAATAATTGCTAAAAAAATTACTTAAAAACTAAAAATATGTTTTTAAACATTAAAAATATAATTGAAAGTTTTAGAAATTTAGAAAGTAGTTTAAATTTTACAAAAAAAATGATAATTATTGAGAATAAGCATTAAAAAAATAGAAAATACACTGGGGATTTTCTTAAAAAGAACAGTGGAAAATATCTCTAGGTGATAACAATTAAAAAAAGAAACTGTTTTTTTGCTCAAAACAATTGAATATTTATTTGTAGTTATTAAAAAAAGTTGAATATTTACTAAAAACCATTTCTAAATTTACTAAAAAATCCACTTAATAATCACTATTAATAATGATTTGAGTTTATGTGTTTAGAATAATAAAATGAAATGAAATAACACTTAACAATAAGTGAAGTAAGAAATAAACTCAGTGTCATTATGTTTTATCAATTTCATTAATTAACATTCCGTTGAAATCTTTCTAAAAAAATAATTGAATTAAAATCACAACAAAAAACAATTCCTTTTAAGAAACATCAATTGATCAATTAAAAATTAAATATAATTGCAAAAAATGTTCTTAAAACAGCTTAAAACAATTGACATTAAAGGAAATTTGATTTATACCAAAAAAAATAAGCTTGCCAAAAAGGAAATTGTTGAAAACTTTGTTTCATTTTAAAATGAATATACAGCTTATAAGTAAAATAAGGAATAAACTCAGAATCACTTTATTTCATTAATTAACAATCATTTGAAATCTTTCTAAAAAACATTTGAATTGAAGTCACAGTTGAAATATTACAAAAAAAAAACAGTTCCTTTTAAGAAACATCAATTAAGCAATTAAAAATTAAATATAATTGCAAAAAATGTACTTAAAAACAGCTTAAAACAATTGACATTAAATGAACTTTGATTTATACCAAAAATTTTGTGTTTGCCAAAAAGGAAATTGTTGAAAACTTTGTTTCATTTTAAAACAAATGAGTATACAGCTTATAAGTAAAATAAGGAATAAACTCAGAATCACTTAATTAAAAATCATTTGAAAACTTTCTAAAAAACATTTGAATTGAAGTCACAGTTGAAATATTACAAAAAAAAACAGTTCCTTTTAAGAAACATCAATTAATCAATTAAAAATTAAATATAATTACAAAAAATGTTCTTAAAAACAGCTTAAAACAATTGTCATTAAAGGAACTTTGATTTATACCAAAAATTTTAAGTTTACCAAAGAAAAAATTGTTGAAAACTTTGTTCCTTTTTTAAAGCAAATCAATATAGCTTATAAATGAAATAAGGAATAAACTCAGAATCACTTTATTTCATTAATTAACAATCATTTGAAAACTTTCTAAAAAACATTTGAATTGAAATCACAGTTGAAATATTACAAAAAAAACAATTCCTTTTAAGAAACATCAATTGATCAATTAAAAATTAAATATAATTGCAAAAAAATGTTCTTAAAAACAGCTTAAAACAATTGACATTAAAGGAAATTTGATTTATAAAGAGGAAATTGTTGAAAACTTTCATTTTATTTGAAAACTTTCTAAAGTAAACATTTGAATCAAACAAACAATTGATTATTGCAAGAAAAATCAATTGATAAATTAAAAATTAAATATAATTGCAAAAAATGTTCTTAAAAACAGCTTAAAACAATTGATATTAAAGAAAATTTGATTTATACCAAAAATTTTAAGTTTGCCAAAGAGGAAATTGTTGAAAACGTTGTTCCTTTTTCAAATCAAATGTATATAGCTTATAAATGAAAGAAGGAATAAACTCAGAATCACTTTATTTCATTAATTAACAATCATTTGAAAACTTTCTAAAAAACATTTGAATTGAAGTCACAGTTGAAATATTACAAAAAAAAAACAGTTCCTTTTAAGAAACATCAATTGATCAATTAAAAATTAAATATAATTACAAAAAATGTTCTTAAAAACAGCTTAAAACAATTGTCATTAAAGGAAATTTGATTTATACCAAAAATTTTAAGTTTGCCAAAGAGGAAATTGTTGAAAACTTTGTTCCTTTTTTAAAGCAAATAAATATAGCTTATAAATGAAATAAGGAATAAACTCAGAATCACTTTATTTAATTAATTAACAATCATTTGAAAACTTTCTAAAAGAAACATTTAAATTAAAATCACATTGGAAATATTACAACTAACAATTGATTCTTGCTAAGAATAACCAGTTGATCAATTAAAAATTAAATATAATTGCAAAAAAATGTTCTTGACAACAGCTTAAAACAATTGTTATTAAAGGAAATTTAATTTATGCCAAAAATTCAAGGTTTGCCAGAAAAAAATGGTTGGAAACTTTGTTTGATTTAAAACAACCGAATATATGCTTGCTTTAAATAAATAAATGTAAATCCTAAAAGCCATTAAAAGCTGTTTTAAATTATTTTTATAAATAGAGAAAAGAGCATTTTCATTTTACAAAAAATTAAACTTTTAGGAATATGTAGCAAAAAATTAAATTTACTTACTAAAACAATTAAAAACATTTAAATAAAAACAAACTCTAAAAGCTAAATGTATTAAAATCGTTTAGTTCGTTGTAGAAAATTAAATAATAAATTTAAAAATACGAAAACATTTCGTGAATCTAGAACAGTGAGTCTTACTAAGATAACAAAACAAATCAATTTGACACAATTACTTCTCTTTCTAAAACAAATTAATTTGAAACAATTACTTCTCTGGCTAAAACCTCGACAGACATTAAATAAAACAAAATTAATTTGCGTGTTACGAATAGTACAACTATCAAAGCAACACTAATTTGAATGAGATTATTTCTGTTGAATAAACTAATAAATGATAAAAGGTATTTCAGATTTTTTAATGTGACTATAACATGAAACATTATGAAGTAGTTGTTTCAAATTCATTTGTTTTGTAATCTTAGTAAGACTCACTGTTGTAGATTCATTAAATGTTTTCGTATTTTTAAATGTATTAATTCTAAAAGCCATTAATAGTTGTTGTATTTTAGTAAAAAAGTTTTATACATAGAGAAATAAAGCATTTTAATATTTGGCGTAAAATTTAATTAAATATACGTTCCACACATTGTTCGATGGCGTTTTTGTCATAATAAACACTTGTTTCGAAATGAATTCCTTTTTCTCACCCCGCAATAATTTCTACAGCAGAATCAATTTCACCCACGAAACTGAACTAAATAATTTCACGTAACATTAATAAATTAGAAGTTGACATTTACCGAAAACCCACGCATACCTTCATTCAGATGCGTGTACCTCTATGAAATATAAATTAGTAGCTTTCTTATTAATTACCTGTTAACAAAATACTCTAATAGACACATACATATTTTTTTGACATTGGCATGAGTCATTCAGTCAGGACAGGGTTGTATATATAAATCTTACACAGGGTGACTGACGAAAAACCTTTGATGCTGTATCTCGCTTATTTTTGATCCGATTTGAATAAATAAAACATCAAATTTAATGATTTTTAAAAGACTTTAACATGAACTGTACTGATATTTTTTCTTGCATCCAGTTTTTGACAAAAGACGATCAACTTTTTTTTTTTCAAATTGCACTGTATATATATTTTGTACTGATCCGCAAGGAGATTTTTTTCTGAATCTAAATTTGTAAACGATTTTATCCATTCATTAAACCAAAGTCGAGAAATTGAGGATTAAAAAAAATCAAATACCCATAGTAAACAATATACAGAGCCTATTCCAAATGTCAAAAGTGACAGTGTCAGTCATTGGTACAATACTGCAATGATTTTTAATATTTTCATAATAAAAATATTGCAAGATTTCAAAAACTGAAAAACGATTTCTGTAGAAGCACAAAATTCTAGTACAGTGTTTGAAATATTGCAACATTTTAGTTATGAAATAATTAAAAATCGTTGCAGTATTGTATCAATGGCTGTCACTGTCACTTTTGACATTTAAAATAGGGTCTGTATATTGTTTACAATGGATAATTGACTTTTTATTTATTTTTTTAATCCTCAATTTCTCGACTTAAGTTTGATGTATGGATAAATTTGTCTACAATTTTATATTCAGAAAAAAAATCTCCTAGCGAATCAATAAAAATATATATACAGTGCAATTAAAAAAAAATGTTGATCGTATTTTGTCAAAAACTGGGTGCGAGAAAAAATAACAGTTCAGATCCTATTAAAGTCTTTTAAAAATGGTTTAATTTGATGTTTTATTTATTAAAATCGGATAAAAAAATAAGCGAGATACAGCACCAAAGGTTTTTCGTCAGACATCCTGTATAACATACATAAAAAATACACTAAATTTTGAGTACAAGCATCATAGGCAGACTTCATTCTTCAGAATTTTTTTCCAGTTAAACCATGATTAAATGTTCCCGGTTATTTGATTATTTGAGAACTTCTTTCTACAACTGTAGATATTTATTTTATTTTATACTTCAATCTTAAAGCATTCTGCTTGTGTAAGTACTTGAGTAATGTCAACAATTTAACACACGCTTTTTATTAAAATTCTAAATTAAGACAACTCCTCAGAAGCGCTTTTAGCAAAGCAGAAGAACTCGATCAATCAGGTATTTATTCCATTAACATTAAAGAACCTATCACACATGCTAAAAACCAAAATCCAGAAAAATCCATATTGTTGAAACCTGACACAAAATATTAATAAAAAGAGGAAAATTAATTAAAGAATTAAATCTAAAAAAAGATTTTTATTGCATTCCTTAGAGTCCTAACATTTTACTATAGGTTGAAACCTTTGTTTCCTTCGGTAAGAAAAAATAGTTGAAGTAAAGTATCTCATAGAAAGCAGACAGATTTAAAACGATTCCTCATGATTAAACATGATTAACAAAACTGAAGGAATTTAAAACTCGATAGTTTTTCATCATACGTTCAATCACTGTTAGCTTACTTTGTAGTTTGTTTTCCAAACCAAAAGAATCACCAAAAGGAATAATATTTAAGACGATTCCACAAGGATAAGCTAAATGCTAAAATAACAATAAACAAAGGAAAATTAATTTAACAAATCTCCAGTTATCAATACATGCTAGAAGCTATCAAAATGAAAAATCTCGAAAATAAATAAATGAATTTCGATGTAAGCCAACTACAAAATATATTATTAGTTTTATCCCTTTTTAATCTGTTTTTTTCCCTTAATACCTCTAGGTAACGTCCTTAAATGGTTTTCCCCATAATTACCGCACTTTCCTTAACATTGATTAGCAAATTGTTTAACCTTTGAAAACGATTGAGTATGATCGAAACACGTGTCAGGAAACTGAAAATAAAAGTAACAATATGGAACATAACAAGTGTTTTCTTCACCTTATTTGATTAGCACATTTCTTTAGTATATAAATTGAATAATTTTAGTTTTGTATTTAGTATTAAAACATTGATATTAGCCAATATAAAACTAAAACTAATAATAAAATGTATTAATGTAAGAAAAGTCCTTTAGTTCGTTGTAGAAAATTAACTAATAATTTTAGAATACGAATACATTTCGTAAATCTACTAATATTAGTTGAAAATTAGGGAACAAACTTCCTAAAAATTTAATTTTAGAAAAAAACGTAAAACAGTAATAAAAGATTGGTTCACAAATGCCCAAACATTGATTTCTTTTACACAATGATACAATTGGATATTTGAAAGATAAAGAGTGAAACATTTCTTAAAGAAACAATCTAGAAAAAATAACTATTGAAATTTGCAAGAAACTACTTATCATTACAATATTGCCAAAATAAAAGTAAATTTGTTTCTTGTCTATAAACAACTTAGGTTTGATAAAATAGTCTTCTTCTCAAATAATCAAAATAGTAAACAATTTACTAGCTTGTATAAGAACAGTTAAAATTTTGTATTTGATGCTTTTTTTCTCTTACAATAAAAAAAATATGTACTTATAATTTTAACGTAGGAGATCGGGGAGGGTGTAGTTCACTCGGAAGAATGTTCTTCAGCCCAATGCTGTATTTGAAGTCCTTCAGTTGATCCTTCTTGTAGACTACTATTTACGGTTTTGGCTTTATTTTGCTTTAAAAAGGTATTATTTCGCGTCTGAATTGCGAATATGCGAAAAAACGAGTAAACTTTGCTAGGAAAAAAATCGTGATGTGGCCATCATAGTACTTTCCCTATATTTTTCTCCAAAACCACGAGGTTTACGCATAATCGTTATTCTTAATAATTTGTTCAATTTTGGATTCTTTACAATTACTTGTTATAAAACTTTCATGTAACTCCTATAATTTAGTAGCAATAGGCAAATATTGTTAAGATGAAAAATATGTTTTTGTTAAACTCGTTTAGTTTCTCGTTCCATTTAACATTTGTTAGAAAAGTTATGTAATATTTTTCAAATTCTATAGAGGGAAAGTAAAAAAAATGTAGAATCCATCAACAATTAATAATTAAAGTTATCATGTATGTGTAGAGTGGGTGGGTGGCCTCTAACCCACCCGCCAATCAGTAAAATATAAGCGAGAGTTTTAATTAAATATCGCTAAACGTAAATAAATATAACATTATTGCAAATTTTAATAGATATATTCAAACAAATTTTTCAAATAATTTTTGATGATGTTTTACTGATTGGAGGGTGGGATAGAGGCCGCCCATCCACCCTAGATATACAGGTAAACTTTAATTCCTTATCGTCTCGCGGTTTCCAATAAAATTAATTACAAATCTTTTTGGATAAAAAGGAAATTAAAAAAGGTAAAATTTTTGAGTGAGTAAATTTGTAAGAATTTGATGCATGATGGGTATAAGACCGACTTTAAACCTAAATTATATAAGACTCGCTATAGAAAGTCAGTTATATTTAAACTTAAATTTTGATTTTGTTTTATTTTTTTATTACAGAAAGGAATGTATTGTTTTTAGCCGCAAAATCATCAACAATTAGCAATTGCAGTTATCATGTATATGTAGGGTGGGTGGGTGGCCTCTATCCACCCTCCAATCAGTAAAACATAAGCGAAGGTTTAGTAAAAAGTAAAATGCAAACAAATACAAAATAATTGCATTTTTTAATTGATGTATTCATACAAATATTTCAAATATTTTTTGATGATGTTTTACTGACGAGAGGGTGGGATAGTGTCCATCCACCTATCCTACATATACATATAAACTTCCTTATCGTCTCGCGCTTTCTAATAAACTTAATTACAAAACTTTTTAAATAAACAAGAAAATAAAAAGGTAAAATTTTTGAGTGAGTAAATTTGTAAAAAATTGAAGCATGTTGGGTGGACAAACTTTAAATCTAAATAAACTGTTAACTTCAGAAAGTCATTTATATTTAAACTTAAATTTCGGTTAAGCTTTACATACAAGGTTTTATTGTTTTTACGCGACAAAATCATCAACGATTAATATTTAAAGTATGTATATGTAGAGCGGATGTTGAAAACTACTAAAATTAAGTTTGTATTTATAAAATTGTAATTTGTCCATCATTCTGTTCTTATCACTTTATTACCTTTAAGTTATTAAATATATTAAATGAACATAACTCTTATAGTACCTAAATTAAGACCCTTGGAATTTTACAATCGATTAAGGGAACATTTTAATATTGAAGTGTGAAGTATTTCAGAAGAAGAAAAACTCTTGAAGTTTTGTTTGGACACTGTACAATTTTATTGATGTTATCATAATATAATCATTATTAAAACTAAAGTAATAAAATATAAAACGATTATTTTATTGTATTTTTAAGCATTACTAAATTAGTTTTAGTGGATCATATTCATAAATTTATCATTAGACCCACAATGTTGAAGGTTGTTGGATGGACAGACTTTAAATCTAAATAAACTGTTAACTTCAGAAAGTCATTTATATTTAAACTGAAATTAAAGCAATTTCATCAAAAACTACGCTTAAATGCTAAATTTCCTTAATGCCTAGACTTAACAGTCATGCAGACAATTTGGGGAATATCGACGTAAACATTGTGAGTTTGCTTGTGACATTCTAATTATTTTACATGGATCGAATACGAATTAACCTGAAAACCTTATAAAGTGTATTTCACTTAAATAGCAACTTAATTTAGCTATTTCAGGCACACACACAATTCTTGAAATTAGGTCTGGCAATGACAGATTTAAACAAAAAAATGTAATTGTTTAATATTCATTCCTTAGGTTATTAATTATTGAAGTAAGTAATTTATAAAACAATCCTTTAGGAATAATAATATCAACATTAAACTTAATTCATAAAGGCTTCATAAAGACGTAAATCAAGGACAGAGAGTTTATTTTATATTCATCTTTATTAAACATAATAAACGGACTTCATTTTAACCTTATGTTTAATTAAAAGTCATTAGTAATAAATTTTATTAATGTATAAAAAAGTTACATGTTTTTATTAGTAATTCGCTGAGATGGTTTTGGATTTAAAACATTCTTCTTCATTCTTAAAGAACTGTAGTAGAAGACACAAATACAAAATTCCCTGTTTACTAATTATTAAATATGGTGTAGTAATATAATTAGTTATAACAGGGAATTTTTCAAAGTGTTTAAAATTCCCTTTTCTTCACTGTTTTTATTCTAATAAACACTTCGTGTTTCAAATGTACATTTAGTATTAAAATAAAAATAGTAAATTTTAAACAATAATAACTCTTCGTGTACTCATCATCCCAAAAGATATAGGGAATTTTTTATCATTATCAATTATGTTTGCAAGAAATTGAAGGCTTTAATTACCATAGTTAGAATGATCCTTTTTTGAGTTAGGTCAAATATGCGCCGTTTTGTCGATAACTTGTTGCCATTTTGAAGGTAATTATGCCTCTATCATAGAAGCGCTCATCCCTATTGGCAAAAAATTGAGATAGTCGATTTTCACAAGACTCTCTTGAAGCAAATATTTCACCAGCATAATTATTAAACATTCGCTTCAAGAGAGTCTTGTGAAAATCGACTCTCACAATTTTTTGCCAATAGGAACAGATGGTAATCACTTGGTGCCATGTCTGGACTATAAGGTGAATACATAAGAACCTACTACACCTTACATAAAATCGAGCCTTTACGTTCTTTGAACCCTTTTCTACGAGTTTCTTATGTTTGGCCTATTTAGGTGGCACCACAATCCTAATAATTTAATTAGTTCAAAAGATCTAATCAAGTTGCAAAGCTATAAGGCTGTTTATAACCCAACCTTCCCGTCTAATATAATTGTTATAATTCTAACAACCCTGTGAAAATCAGTTTCATACACTCTAGTGTAGCGTAGGATGTAATAATTTCATTTTTACTTCCCCTATATAGAATATATAGGGGTATTGTTAGAATTGTATTAAAAAGAATGTTATTCCATAATTATAATCATTTATATTTATTCAATCCATTTAAACTGCTGGTACTCATTATACCATTAAGTAATCGATAGATATAATCGGAAAATTTCCGCGTACTTTATTCACCCATTGGCTGGAATTGTTATAATAACTTTGTTGAATAAATAAGCGATCTAATCAAGCGGGACCAGTGTTACTAACCCCTGGCGCCCTCGTTCAATTATCGATCGAATGCCTGACCTACAAACCGAGCAAGTGGAGGTCTGTAATGTAAGACTACATGACAACTTACGACTCCTACAGTTTTAACAGATTAAATGGCATCGCGTGTTTTGGATGCATTCGTCAATTGAGATGGATTAGGCAGATTAGGTTGACTTTATTTTCTTAATAAAATCCGGTACCTTATTTGACTGCGCTTTTAAAGTAATGTTATCACGGTAAACATTACCTACTGATAATTTTTACTTCTAAATATGGAATCCTTTTCCATAATTATTGATCAAACTTTTGATATCTTAAAGATTATTTCGCTGTTTGGAAAGTTTTTTACTTTCCCTATATAGAATATATATAGGAAAAGCATTGTTTTCGTGAATCAAAATGTCTGTGGGCGCTGTATCTCAAAAACAAATGATCTGTTTGAGATAAAACTTTAAACTTAAGGTTTTATCGTTAAAAACTGCAACTGAAATATTACATAACTTTTCAAACAAAAGTTAAAGAGGATGAAAAACTGAGCAAATTTTATTTTATTAGAACATGTTTTTAAAAAAATCTAAGAATTTTAGAAATTTCTCAGAATCTAAAGCTTCCAGCGACGGTAAAAGTTCCTAAAGATTTTCTAGAAATACAAGAGTCTAAAGTTTCTAAACATTATGCAGATTTTAAAGATCATAAATATTTTAAATTTAATAAAATTCTAAAGTTTGTAAAGATTCTAACTGCCGTAAGAATTCCTAATTACTATCCCACCCTGCAATTTCAATATTAACAAACTATTCTTCTAAAATTAATTACAAAAAATAAACAAAATACTTCGAAAATACTTGATTTTTCTGATTAATGCACCCACCCACCCTAGAACTCAAGCTAAAATGCTACGTTTTAATTCTTAAACATCAACACTAGAATTATTATTGATTTTAGGGGAAAATTAAACATGAAATAGTGATTGTAATTAAATATATATGTAGGGTGGGTGGGTGTCCACTATTCCACTCTCTAATTTCTTATTGTTAACAAACGATTTTCTTAAAATTATTACTCAAAATAAATTCAAGACTTAGTAATTAATTTGACTGTTTAATGCATTTAAAATTAAATACGATGATGCTTTAGTTTTAAGAATTGGTGGGTGGAATAGTGGCCACCCTTTCACCCTACATATACGTTGAAACTTAAGCTAAAAACTATGTTTAATTTATTTTTACATAAACCCCAGATTGTTATTGTATTTTTGAGGAAACCAAACGTAAAATAGTGATTATAATTATATTGACATGTATATGTGTAAATTCAATTCTTTAACATTAACAATTTATTGTTCTAAAATTAATTATACAAGGGAAACAAAGTAATCAGAAAGTAATTGATTTGTCTGGTTGATTTGATTAAATCTTGTTAATGTTAAGGAATTGAAAGATTGGTTTAACTCAAGTTAAAATACCAATTCTAAAAAAATCAAGTTAAAAAAATAACGATTTAAGGATAATAATTATTTCACAATTTCTGAAAATTTAAATAATTCTAAGTATTGTGTACAAGTACAAGTTTCTAACTACTCAATAGAATTTAAAAAATCGAAAGATTTAAAAGATTGTACAGATTCTATAAATTCTAAAAACTCTTAAGGTTCTAAAATTCTTAAAATTGTATAAAGTGTCCGAATATTCCACGGATTGCACAAATATTAATTATAATTATTATTATTTTAATAATTCTAAAGATTCTTTTAATTAAAAATAAAATAGAAATTCTAAAGTTTTTAAAATATAAAAAGTCTGAAGATTCTAAAGAATCTACATATCATATCTATTATATTATCTTAATGTATTAAATATTCGTAAGAATATAAAGATTTGAAAGATTAGAGGTTCTAGCCACGATTCTAAATTTTCTAAATAGTCCTAAAATTTTAAAAAGTTCTAACGGTTCATTATAGTTAAAAAAAGTCTAAGGATTACAAAGATTTTAATTATTCTGAAACTTCTCTAAAAATATAAAAGAGTCAGAATATTTTAACAAAATTTCTACAAATATTAAAGGTAGTAGATAATTTAAAGAGCCAGATTCCAAAGCAAAAAAAGGACAAGAAATTCATAATTCCGAGGATTATATAAATAAAAGTTTTTCCAAGCTCTAAAAGTTCTAATTATTCTAAAGATATTTAAAACGCTAAAAATTCAAAAAAATATTTAGAATTGAATGAGTTTGAAAATTCTAACGATTCAATAGAAAATCAAATATTTACTTTCTATAGAATTTAAAGCCTAAATAAAAATTCTAAAGTTTCTTATGGTTTTAGCAATCAAAATCCCAATATTCTAATTAACATAATATTTCAAAAATTCTAAAGGTTCTAATGAATAAAAATCTAAGATTCAATATTTTAACTCAAAGAATCGTGAGTGTTATAGAGATTCTAACCATTCTAAAAATTCAAAAATTTCTTTAAAAAAATAAAAAAGAATTAAATGAGTCTTAAGAAATACTCTATCATTACTCAATACTCAAAAGAATGTAAAGTTTATGAAATTACTGAAAGTTCAAAATATTCTAACAATTTTAAAAATTCTCCAATTTGTATAATTGCCTATTATTATAATAATTCTGAAGATTCTATAATTTTTTTAATGTAATAATTTTAGAAATTCTATAGAGTGTAAAGATTTTAAAGTTTCTAAAGATTCTAAAAGTTTTAAATTTTTTGAATGTTCTAAATATTCCAAAATTTCTTAACATATAACCAATTGTAAATATATTAGTAAAAGTTCTAAATATTTTAAAAATTCAAAGATCTAAAGATTCTATATTTCAATAAAACGAGTTATAAAAATGAGTTATAAATAAGGATTCTGAAAATTCAACAATTTCAAAAAATAAAGAAATTCTAAGAAATATACAATAAAATATTAAGAAATATTCTGCAAATACTGTAGATTCCATGGAATTAACACAATTCTAAAAAATTTAAAGATACTATGATTATTTAATGGAATCTAAGGATTCCGAAGATTTGAAAGATTATATAGATTTTGATAATTCTAAAGATTTTATAACAAACTCTAAACATTCAAAAATTCTTGAAATTGTATAAAGTGTGTGAATATTCCATCGATTGCACAAATATTATTAATTTAATAATTCTAAAAATTCTTTAAATTAAAAATTAAATAGAAATTCTAATTTTTTTGTAAAATCTAAAAAGTCTGAAGATTGTAAAAAATCTATATATCATATCTATTATATTATTCTTAAGATATTAAATATTCGTAAGAATATAAAGATTTTAAAGGTTCTAGGTTCTAGTCAGGATTCCAAATTTTCTAAATAGTCTTAATAATAAAATAAATTCTAAAATCTTAAAAGTTCTAACGGTTCAATATGGTTAAAAAAACTGAGGATTATAAATATTTTAATTATTCTAAAACTTCTATGAAAGAGTCTGAATATTTTAGCAAAATTTCTACAAATATTAAAGGTAGTAGATAATTTAAAAACGCAGATTCCAGAGAAGAAAAAATAACAAGAAATGCACAATTCCGAGGATTATATAAATAAAGGTTTTTCCAAGCTCTAAAAGTTCTAATTATTCTAAAGATATTTAAAACGCTAAAAATTCTAAAAAAAAATGATTAGAATTGAATGAGTTTGAAAATTCTAACGATTCAATAGAAAATCAAATATTGATTTCCTATAGAATTTAAAGCTTAAAGATTCAAAAATTTCTTATATACTTGTTTCTCATTAATCACTTGGTGAAAGATTATGTTAATATATAGGTTTTATAATTAAACCAAGTGATTTTAATTATAAAACCTATATATCTAAAATTTCTTATGGTTTTAACAGTCAAAATCCCAATATTCTAATTAATATAATATTTCAAAAATTCTTCTAAAATTTATAAAGGTTCTAATGATTTAAAAAATCTAAGATTCAATATTTTAACTCAAAGAATCGTGAGTGTTATAGAGATTCTAACCATTCGAAAAATTAAACAATTTCTTTAAAACAATAAAAAATAATTAAATGAGTTAAGAAATATTCTAAAAATACTCAAAAGAATGTAAAGTTTCTGAAAATACTGAAAGTGCAAAAGATTCTAACAATTTTAAAAATTCTCCAATTTGTATAATTGCCTATTATTATTATTATTATTATTTTAATAATTCTGAAGATTCTATTATTTTTTAATGTAATAATTTCAGAAATTCTATAGAGTGTAAAGATTTTAAAGTTTCTAAAGATTCTAGGGAACGTAAAGTTATTCTAAAAAAGATTCTAAAAGTTTTAAAATTTTTGATTATTCTAAATATTCCATTTTCAATTTTCTTAACATACAAACAATTCTAAATATGTATGGTAAAGGTTCTAAATATTTTTAAAATGTAAAAATTTAAGTTTCAATATTTCAATTTAAAGAGTTATAAAGATATGTTTTATATAAGGATTCTGAAAATTCAACAATTTCAAAAAAATAAAGAAATTTTAAGAAATATCATGATCATTTCAAACGCCTACATTTAATTACAAAGCATAAGTGTTAAATCACATAAAGAAAATGAATGAACAATATACGATATAATAACATGTTTATTCACTATTAAAAAAATATCTTTCATTTTCATAAGGAAAACGAAATTACCTTTCAAACAACCTAATAAATGTATTCACCGTCAATCAGGATTCGATTAAGGTGCCATCTATTGTCTAAGCATTGCACTAGATCCCTTTTTGAGTGGATAACCACCGACAAATCACTTATCGGCTCAAACAGGAATCTAGTGCAACTCTGAGACACTAGTTTACACCTTTATGGTCAAATTTTGATTGGCGGAGAGTAAAATATTTCAAAGTAAACCTCGTTTTCCTGTCTCTATGCTGATGAGGTCCAAATTAGATCGAAATCGGTCCGTGACTGTTTTCAAAAGGGAACAATAATAAATGTATTATGTTAAATGTTTGTTATCATCACTCAATCAATTTTAACAATTCAATAAAACGGCGAAATCAAATTTATAACACCCTGTTATCGAACTCTGAATTATTAGTGTGGGTGTATTATGGTGCTAATATGCGTGAGAAATATGTATGCCAAGGTCGACGAATATATTTTGTTGTTTATATCACGAACTATGTTAAAATTCAAGTTCGAGTTAAAGGAAACTGTTACATAAATAATACACGTATAAAATATAAGCAGATTATTTTTTGTTATGCTGTGAATATTTTAAAGACCGTGATAATATTTATGAACATAAATTCTATTAGATTTGTACGTTTTATTTCCATTAAGACTTTAATTTCGATTTTGTCTACACCACACGTATTTTGACCCTGATTAATTAAATATTTTAGGATTAAAAGTGACAGTTAAATTTTTCATATAATATAGATTAACTTCTCACAAAATCCATGGTTAAACATTTTTTAATTAGCCTGATTTATCAAAACTCTAATTTATATTTTACACATCTTCTAGTTGGACTTTCTTAATGAAACAAAACTAATTGATTGAATTAACCAAGTTAATTATAATAAGTGGTCAGGTTTTAAATTCTAAACTAACTTAAGGTAATTTATTTTGAAGCGCACATCTTTCAGAATTAAACATCTAATTATAATATAGTTGATACTTGAAGCCATTACTTTGTGATACATTTTTGGAAATTAAACGATAAATGAAATTCACTTTGTTGTTATCACATACGGTTTTTGTTATTAGTGACCGGTTTCAATTGTAGTTTGAAAATGACCATGTAATGGTTGAAACCGGTCACTAAAAACCGTGTGTGATAACAACAAAGTGAATTTCATTTATCGTCCTAATAAACATCTAATTATAATATTATTTATTTTGAAGGCTGAATATTAATAAAAACACTTTAAACTTTTCTTTGTATTACACTATATTAATCTAATTATAATATTAAAAGTTAAATATCTCTTTATTCACTGTGAAGAATATTAAGTTTTCTCAAACATTCTAACAGCAATCTAATTATAAAATGATTTACCCGAAATATGGCAGATGTACAAAAGTCAGTATTTATCTTGAACACGTGGGCGTATTTTGATCGAATGGACACGATTTAATTCAAATTGTTTTTCTTGAAACTCGGCCAAACGGGCAACTTTGTATGTTATTTTTACCTGATTGAAAGCGACATTTCAAAATTAACATTTAATAATAAATACCGTTTATATCGGAAGTAATTGGTGGGCTTCAACATTTGTAATAAAATTTTAAAACAAATCGATTGATTAATTTTTTTCTATTTACCATTTTATTGTTTATTCTATATTAATTTCCTATATGGTTTCATTAAATAATGCACGGACGGATGATAATTTACACAGATGAAAATTCCTACTAGTTTGAAAATGACAAGTTGAAATTCTCGAAAATAGTCACTAAATAACAAGTCCCAGTTATATTTTTTTTTAATAAAATTGGAATATCTACATTATTAATCACCTCATATTCTTTTTAAAGATATTTTATCATTTAATCTTTTCATCGCTGAAAAAAATATTGTATTGATTTTACTTTTTGGAATAATAATTTCAAAGTCAGATACTTAAAATTGTCGGGCAACTGGAAATTTGTAGCATATTTTGACATTCTATTTTTATAATTATTAATTAATTTTATAATTAAAATGGCAATGATTATCAGATTGGTAACTGTTTTCAATTAAATTATTAGTAATGAATAATTTAAATTATGAAAATAGATAGAACTGTTAGATTATAAAATTTAATAAATGTATTTATTTTAACATCTGCTCTATAACCTAACTCTGCTACCGCTCTTACTGCGCGTCTTTGCATTTTGAAAACTTTCTCTACGCTTTATACAAATAATCGCATACCTATCTAACTACCAATTCAAAAAAGTTAATGCTTGTTGCGCTACACTCTTGATGAAAACGGATATTAATACTAGGTGAAGAGCAACACTTGTTTTGTTCCATAATGTTTTTATTTTTAGTTGCTTGACACGTATTCCGGTCTTCGCAGACCATTTTCAAAGTTAGAAACATTATGGAACAAAACAACTGTTATTCTTCACCTAATATCAAGAAATGCATTCAAGTTACCTCTAGTGACAATTTAGGATCCACATACACTCCAAGAAACTTTACTTTATTAGGATTGTTTATTAATGTGTCGATGAATGATTTGTTTTTAATACATGAAACATAGAAGATTAGATTCAAACCATTCTTGAGCTTTCAATTGAGTTTGTTCCATATATTTTTAGCTTTGTTTAAAGTTATCGTAACATCTGCAAATAATATAAATTGATTAATATTAATTAAATAACAAATTTCCCAATGATGACCCCCGCGGGACACCGCATGTCATATCTTAAAATGAAGATTTTTCATTCTTAAAATTTGTTAAATGACTTCTTGCTCATAAGAAAGATTACACTAACTAACAACTTATTATATTAACATCAAATTTACCCAATTTTTTTAAATTAAAATGGAGTGCGATTCGCAATCGAATGCCTTAGATAAGTCGCAGACGATTGCACATATATTTGTTATTTTCATAGCCACCAGTATCACAATTAGATAGTTCATGAATTACGTCTATTGTCGAACGTTCTTTTTGAAAATCATTTTGTTATTAATTGAAAATACAATTTTTTTCGAAATACTTATGTAACTAATTGTATATAACTGCTTCTTAAACTTTTAAAACTAGGGAAACTAGTAATGGTTTTCGGGCTTTTTGTTATCACCAATTTTGAAATGTTGAAAAAAAAAATGCAATACTAATTCGTGTTAGGTTTTGTATAATTCTTTACTATAATTTAATTAATAGTTAATCTTATCAAATCGAAATTCAATAGTTTCGGATGATTTTTTTCTCTTCAAAAATTGAATTAATTTTCGTGGTAGATTTTCCACAGTTTTTATCAATTTTTATATTTTCTTTTTGTCTTTTCTTTTCTCTTTCTCTATCTATTTATATCTTACCCCTTCTCTCTCTTTCTCTTGCTTTTTTTCTTTCTAGTTCTCTTTATTTTAGTATCCGCTATCTTTATAGTATTTCTTTGACAAATTTTAAATACGATGTTAATTAGAAGGTTACAAAATCGTGAAACAAAACCAAGTGTTTAATTAACCTCATGATCAAATTTCAATTTCCACCGTTTTTGACAGGATTTTCTGCGTTTTTAATTGTTATAATTTTTGTCGAAAGTATTTTTCGTAGGTTCTGTTTTCTTTTCGGCATTATTTAGTTAAGAGTTAACATTTTTCAAATCGAACTAAATATTTTCGAATGATTTTCAATTAAATCACAGAATTTCCTCAGTTTTTTTCCATTGGTTCTTGTTTCCTTATCTTCCTATCTCTCTCTCTCTCATTACCTTTTTGTCCCTCTCTTTATCTGTCTCTCAATTCCTGTCTCTTTTCCTTATTTCTTCTCTTGTAATAATTTTTATGGCAATTTCCATTTTTTTTTTGTCAAATATGTATTTTTACAAAATTTTTACTTACTTATTTTTTGGCAGAAGTTAATTATTAAAAGCAAAAATACAAATATTGTTTCTTGTTCAGTTTTGCTTTTTTTCTGGCGCGATTGAGTTAATAGTTTTTTCAAATCGATATTCAAACTTTAACTCATTATGTTTTTTTCTGCCTTTCTCTTTCTCTCTGTAACTATTTTCCATCTTGCTTTCTCTCTCTCATTCTTTGGCACTCTCTCTCTCTCTCACTCTCTCTCTCTCTCTTCATCTCTCTCGCTTTCTCTTTGACTATCTTTCTCCATACCTCTCTTTCTCTCTCTTTCTCTTTATATCTCTTTCTTTTTCCTCCTTTTCTCTCTTTTTCTTTCCGTTTTGTTCTCTCTTTCTCTATCTTCCTCCATCTTCCTCCTTACTCCCACTCTCTTTTTCTATGACACTCTCTTTTTTTCTCAATGTTTCTATCTCTTTCTTCATTTCTTTCTTTCTCTATTTCTCTCTTTTAATAATTTTAGTAATAAATTTATGATAAACTTAAAATGTTTCTATCAAATATCTTTAATTTTTACCATTTTTAACAATATTTACTACAGTTTAATTTTTCTTTGTTAGGTGTAAATATTATTCTTCGTTAGCTTTTGCCTTCTTTTTGGCGTTATTTAATCAATAGTTAAATTTTTTAAATCTATATTTAACAATAAAAAAAATTCCACTAACTTTAATTTTTTTAAAATAGGTTGTCCTTTTTTTTCAACTGTTTTAATATGTAGTACTTACTTCAATATTTCTTATGAGAATGTAACAAAGATCAAATTAATTTTTAATATAATTGAATTGCTTTAAAGAGCAATTTGGATTTTTTCATTTTCATTTCTAATTGCAGCAGCCGAACCCATCATATCTGATTCTTCTTTAAGGCCATACATTCTTCACTATTTTACCGTGTAAGATAAGCATCGTTTTCTGGTATATCTCATTTCCATATTAAGTTTCACTTCGTTCAAAATTTTAATAATTTGGCCTTAGTGTCATAATAAAAATGCTAATATTGAAATAACCACCTCCTACACGCTGATGGTGGGCGCATACGGTTGCAGATGGATGACCAATACCATTCGTCATTGGGATATAATCAATGTCGCTTTACAGTGCGGATCATTTAAAGTTCATTTACACACATATAAATACACAAATAAGATTGCGGAAGGACCACGTTGTCGATAGCCATACACTATTACTACCACCTCCTACATAAAAGAACTCTTCAGTTTGTCAAGCATATTACTTGTACAATTTTTTTTTTCTCATTCTGTCGATCTTTTTTCTTCTATTTTTTGTTTTCTTTCCTAAAATGTGTGTTTATTTTACATTTTTTATCAGATTTTTTCCAGTATTCAATTTAGTTTTATTTTTTCGTAAGAGAAACTAAAATCCATCATTAATAATGAATGCCCATCTAATAGAACAATGTTTGACTTCTGCTGATGAAAACCACTTTCAGAGATTCTTTTCTGGTCAGAACGCATGCGAAATTTTCTCTAAGATTTGGTCGCCCAAGTGGCGCTCTCCCGAACAGATTACGGTTGCTTAAGGATACATGCGAGATACTTGAGTAGCAATTAAGATATTACAATGCCTTGGAAATTTGCTTTAAGCAGCGACATCGTAATTTGGAAATCGTATTACGGAAAAAGGATTTTCATCTATTGTGTTGCAAAAGTTTACAGCTAGCTTTTTGATAAACTGCTGGAAACTGAGAATTTCAGTGTATTGGTGAATTTGTCTTTTAAATAAGGATCTAACTTTTATGCTACAAATGAAACATTCACTTTTCTAGTTAAAAAACAAATTTTATATCAGTATTATTTAGCACTAATCAAAACCCATAAATCTAGGTACAAAAAAACAAATTTTATATCAGTATTCTCTAGCATCTTGGCTCTAAACAAAACCTATGAATCTACCAATTCGACCGGTAGTTTTATACCTGTATTAACCGTCCAGCTTGAATTTGACCCATAGAAATGAATCAACTTTTCAAAAAAGTACTTTACTTCTACTTTATCCCTAAATACTAAACCAAATTTCTCTTGAACTCTAATTCAAACTAAAACTATAATATCCCCAAAAATTCAAACTTAGTTCTATTTTAAACTAGTAGAATGTATTCAAATATTCCTATAATAAAACTTTACTTTTTGATTGACTGAAAATTTGCTTACATCAAATTTACATCATCATCATTTACAGTTAGAAAATACGTTTTCTTTTTCTATTTAACTATGGAGTTTTCTTGGAGTTTCTTGTTGATACTTTGATATTAACTATAGAGGAAAAAATCTTGAAAATCAATTTTACAAAACATGCATTTTCTTTCTTTTTAGATATGCAATTAAAGTGATTATTTGCTTTAGTGGCACAGCATATCAGATTGATCAGATTATTTGTTTAATTTACAATATTTACCCAAAAATTAAATTTACTGTAGAGGAAGAAAACAATAATAATATGTTTGATTGAACAAAGAACTACATCAATTAAAGATTTTATTTATCCTTAGATTATAAATCAGACAAATAATTTTTTAACATATTTTTGCAAATAACAGGTAATATATTACATAATTGTCGAAATCAAAATCATTAGATTACCATTAGGTTACCAAGTAAACTTTCAACTATAATATTTAATGCTTTAGACAAAATCAGGTGTTTACCAACTATTGTTTGTTTGAATTTACGAGTTTTTAAATGAAAACACTCAGTTTGTTCCTTACTTCACTTGTTTATTAAGCGTGAAATATACATTTCGTTACAAGGTAAACATTATCAATAACAAAACCAATTTTTTTTGTTCTAAAAGTGATAGTAAAACAGACACATGGGAGTTTTGATAACACTAGAGATAATATTATTTAAGATACACAACAATTTCACGTACTATCATATTCTAGAAAATAATAATTCATTTCCAGCTATGAATAAATTAAAATTCCTACATTTTCGCAATGAATACTCTAGGCTTAATCTTTTAGTATAATTAAATATTTTTCAGCAAAATAAGAACATTAATATGTAATGCACTTGTTTAATTTATTCATTTCCAAATAACGGTCGCTACCATTATTTTCATCATTCATTTCCATTATTTAAGCTTTAATAAGATTTAATTAATTTCCAAAAAAATATTTTGAGCCCAAAATATTAACTGCGATCGATCTTCTCAACAAAGGTGTTAATTTCAAAGTCGTTGGCTCCCTACTTTGATCATAACTCATCAGTTATTTTCTACCTCCCTAGTATATTTAGCTATCAAGGCTAAACCATAAGTCCTCTAATAAATTAGCGATAATTTTATCAGACCTGTGCAAAGATCCCGCGGCCTATATAATAAACAATTCCGTTGTTATGAAAAGACGAGGCCGTGTCGTTGCAAAAAAAAAATGTAAACATTGACATGTCGGCACAGGAGCTAACGTAAACATCTGAAAAAGTTTCGCTCCAGTGCGAATGTATATTTATAGATGACATAACGTGAGTCACAAAAATAGAATGCAGCACAGTGTAAACACGTTTAAGTATTCATCGTGAAAATAATGGAGAAGAAAAAAAGTTTTTGTTTTTGGTGGTGAGCCAATTGCTTTTTTAGGAATTGATGAATTTAATGCATCATTAGATTTACTACATCTACAATATTTGTTGGTTTCGTTGGTTCTATTACCATTTTATTAGTTCTATCACCTTACAAGTTTAACTGTAAGTTAAGCTATCCAAAATGCAATACTTCCATTTTGATAATGACTAGCTTATAGTCAAAACTATTGCATTTGTGTAATTTACCAAATATAAGAAAGTTGTTTCTTAATTCTAAAAACAAAGTAAACGTTAGCATTTAGCTTCAATAATTTGATACAATATGGAAGAGGCCAACATTTCTAGTTGTTATTAATATTACACAATTTTAATCTATACATAATAATTCCTCAAACATTTTAAATTCCATTCGTGTTATTATCGCACAAGCCAAATATTATGATGTTATGCAACCACACCGATTCACCTATCAGATATAAGCGTATGGAACGTAAACACACTTAAAATATTAATCTAAATAAACATTCGATAATTAATATACACGTTTAATCGCCACAATAACAATCTGGAAAAATTCTAGAATCTTAACTGTCGTTCAGTTTGATTATTACCGGGCGGCCGTGAAATATATTCAGCTTGCATAGTTTTGTTTACATTAATCGCAACAGGTTTTCTATTTATAGTCGTATATATGTATAAATAAGTTGTCGCCGAATACCGAATTCGAATTGCGGTGCGATAAAGTGGAATGGAAAAGATAAGCAAATACGTGTTTCTGTTGCTGCTCCATTATTTGAATACAAATGTCCTTATACATAAAAGTTTTCTAGTAGTTGTTTTTTTTATATCTTTTGTCGGTTTGATGGCAAGGAATAGAAATATCGAAAGTTTCTATTGGTTGAAACATTGCGTCGAAATTTGTTGATTAGAAGAGATAAGATATCTTCTATAGATAATTTTTATGAATTCAACGATTGCAAATAAAGATATGATTGTGCTTATACATACAATTTTCTTAGTATTTTTATCTGCATTGTTAGTTAGTAATTATAAGGGCAAGGACTAAAAATATCAAACTTCCTATGGGTTGGAAGAGGAGATAAGATTATTTATTTCTATATTTACAAGTATCTTTTAAATAAAGGTCATTTCCTCTTACAAATATCCTCTATTTTGTTAAATTTAGATTTTATATATCGCTACTTTAATAGTATATATATACAGTGTATTTCTGTGACTCGGGGAATAAAATTAACCACATATAATAGAGCAAAAAAGATGATGATTCGTAAAAAATAGTTGTTATAAAAGTCTTCAAATAACTAAGATACGGGCCATCAAAGTTAAGAAATTTTAACATTTTTCTAAATATTTTCAATACCGTTCGTGGTAGAGTGCTGAAATTTTGTACAACCTAAACTAACATCAAGGAAATTCCTTAGGCAATTTGTCACTTCGATCGGACCGCAGGAACCATACAAGGTGTTCCTAAAATTTTTTTGAACCGAACTTTAGAAACTTTTATCACTTTTAGAAAATTTTGAAAACGGTGGCTCTGATTTCAATCAGTAATAAATAAATTTAACGTGTAGTTTGTAAAAATTGAAGGTTAGGATAGTGACCACCCACCCACCCTACAAATATATACAAATTTAATCTTAAACACTGCTTTCTAAATTTTTGAAAACGTCTTCAATAAAACGGAATGTGTTTTTTGGAAACTAAACGTGTATCAGATATTTAAATACAAATATATTTATAGGGTGGGTTGGTAGCCACTAGGCCATCCTCCAATCAGTAAAACATTCGCGTATAATTTATAGAATTTGTATTTTTTAATAATAAGGCGTCTTCATTATTAATTACAAAAACAAGTAATATTCCTTAAATAAAATCATTATAGGAGTTTTCAAAATTGGAGGTTGGAATAGTGGACACCAACCCACCCTACATAAACATGATAAGTTCTTTCATTAATGAGCAACCAATCAGATTCGTTCATTTTTGACAAACGCCGCATGCTATTCAAACTTAAGGCGGCAATGTCACCGAGAACTGAAAAGCTCCCTAGGGAAATTATCGATAATCTCCCGGCTGTCAAGTTGACATTTATACCATATTCGCAGTTGCCCTTGAGTTAAAAAATCGATCTGTCAATGTATAATCAGGTCCGTCCCAATCACGCTTCGGTATAAAATGTGACGAACCAACTAGTTAATAGAAAAAACGACACTAGAAAACACGGTTAAAAGCGAATACTTACGGAGGCCTTTCGAGCATTTTTGTGAGGTTAGGAAATACGAATTAAAACATAACCGCCAAATTATGACAAAAGACGGAGCGATACGCCAGAGGTACCAACTTACACGCTTAATCATTGTTCTTTCAAAATTGTATATATAATAAATAACTTTTAATATTTTGTTATTCAAGAACTTATCTTACCGAATGCCCCTCGGGCAATGATAAATACACGATAATTTTGACTAGTTCCCTCAAGTGTGTTGCTTTGAGTAATTGCCCTCCGCCTGACGGCGTCGGGCAATTACTAAGCAACACACTTTCGGGTAGTCAAAATTATCGCGGATTATCATTGCCCTTGGGACATTATATCTGAATATTTAATCAGAAACACAGCATTTTAATCTTTGAAAACATAAGCGATAAAACAGGCGTGGATTTTTGAAAACTAAAAGTGTGTCAGGAATGTAAATGCAAATATATTTGTAGGGTGTGTGGCCTCTAAACTACCCTCCAATCAGTATAACTTAAGCGTAGGATTTATAGATTTCTTTATTTAATAATCTTAGGCCGATACATTATTTATTACAAAAATATTTTCTGATTTATGGTTATTTCTTCCAAAATTTTAATCTAAACACTGCTTTTTAATTTTTGAAATCATCTGCAATAAAACTGGTGCGATTTTTTGGAAACTAAAGGTGCGACAGGAATTTAAATGCAAATAAATTTGTAGGGTGGGTGGTGTTCAATAACATACATTCCAATGAGTGAAACATGCCCTTATAAATTATAGAATTTATATATTAACGGCGTTCGCATTATTAAATACAAGAATATTTTTTTTGTAATAATTTTCTTTAGATAAACCCATTGCAGTTTTTATAATTGGAGGTTGGGATAGTGGCCGCCCACCCACCCTACATAAACATGGAAAATCAATTAAAAACACTGTATTTTAATCTTTAAAAACATCAGCAGTAAAACAGGGGAGCTTTTTGGAAACTAGAAGTGTGTCAGGAATATAAATGCAAATATATTTGTAGGGTGGGTGGGTGTCTTCTAACACATCCTCCAATCAGTAAAACATACGCGCAGGGGTTATAGATTTTTTATTTTATTATCTTAAGGCTGTTGCATTATTTATTACAAAAGTATTTTCTGTTTTATTAATAGGCTTTCCAAAAATTCGTCGTTTATCGAAGATTGTAGGTTTCTATAGTGGCCACCCACCCGCCCTACAAAAATGTAGAAAATTAAACTAAAACATTACTTTTTCATTTTTACAATAAAACTGGTGTGATTTTTTGGAAACTAAAGACGTTTTAGGGATTTTATTGCAAATAAAGTTGTAGGGTGGATGGTTAGTGGCCACACCTCCCAATCAGTAAAACATGCCCGTAAAATTTATAAATAAATAATAAAGTTTATTTGTTAATAATAAGGGGTCAACATTATTTTTTTGAAATAATTTTCTTTGGATAAACTCATTGTAAGAGTTTATAAAATTGTAGGTTGGGATAGTGGCTACCCACCCACCCTACATATACATGGAAATGTATTCAAAAGCTCCAACACACCCTCCAATCAGTGAAATATACGCGTAGGTTTATAGATTTTTCCGAGGAAAAAAAATCAACGAAAAATTGACTAACGAAAATTTTGGTTTAAACGACATAGACAAGTTGACAGCTTAATTGTCATGGCCCACTCAGATTTTTCCGAGGATTTTTCGTTTATCATTTATTACGATTGAAATCAGACACTTTGCTTTTAACTCAAAAACGGTTACTGTTACCAATATTTTCATAGTGATAAAAGTTTCCAAAATAAATTTTCTATCAAAGTTCTGAGCAAATAAATTTTAGGAACATCTTGTATAGCATGGTTTCTGTGGTCCGATCGATGTGACAAATTGCTCAAGGAATTTACTTGATGTAAGTTTATGCTGTAAAAATATTTACAAAAATGTGTTAACATTTCTTAACCTTGTATCTTGGTTATTTAAAGACTTTTATAAAATTTTTTACGAACCATCATCATTTTCGCTCTAGTATATGTGGTACCACTGTACCAAATATTCCAAGTTTGACACATATCTAACCAAATATACACTAGTTAAACATAAACATAAACTTCTAGCATCCTGCTTATTGGATGTGAGCAATTCTTGCCAGCTAAATGTTTATTGATGCCTAAGCCTCTAAATGTAAAAGTTGCAAATATAGGCGATATTCCTCTTCAGTTGCTCTGATGTATGTGCAAAATTTAGTTTCTGACAATCAAGAAAATTTAATTGTTCAACAACTACTTCAAAAATATTACAAAATTTAATTTAATGTTATAATATTTTGAAGAGGTAAAATTACAGGAATTTTATTTATTATTACATCACAATATAACGACCCGGTCAGTTAAGGCACCGTTCTCATTCCTTACAAGAATTCATAGGTATTCGTTTTCTATTTATCCAACATACCACAAAAGATTCTTATATTATACATAATAATAATCTACAAAAATTTTGATTGTATTTGGAAAGGCTTGAATTCACAAAATATGTGTTCTTCCGTTCACACCCTCTATTCTTCTGGTATAAGCTCCATGAAGACTTTCTTGATGACGATTTTTCATATTATTTGCCAAATATGGCCTTTTTGTTCTAAAAAAAAGGGATAATTAATTGAAACTACATGTCATTATTTTTGGTTATGTTTAAAATATAAATGTACAAAATATAATAAACTCTTAAGATTGTGTTATGATAAATCCAGACGAAATCGGGTATATATTATCTAGGGACTACAGTAAACGAATATATTGAGAGGTACAAACTAAGAAGCATATTAATTAAATTATGCAATTTAACCCTTTTTATATACTTTTTCTTCTTATTCCTTATTCCTATTCAGCGCCTCTCATGGAGGTTGCTGATCACTACTTGAAATCATCACTTTTCGTAACTTAAATTTATTAGTAATGTTTAAGTTGGTGAGCAAGCAACCCATAAGAACTTACCCGAACTCCGACGCCCTTTAAATCTTCTATATAACCCCAAATCACATTCTATATGTCACTACCCTAATTACGCGTAAGGAAAGGTTATTTTCACTTGGGTAAAGTTTATAACAACTTTGCTAGTAATATTTTGAATTCCATAATTTAAAGATTTTACCAACATTTGCAAATATTAAAAATGTTAATAATAAGGAAGTATTTTTGTACGCAATTCATTACTAGTTGATACTGACATATTATCGCTACTAGTCGGAGAAGAAATAATCAATTTTTGTGAAACAAACCAAGTGTTTTTATTAGTTCTAATCAAATAAATATTAGTAAACTAAACTAAATATTACAATACATTAACAATACACATTTACTAAATATATTTTTTATGCTATTTTTGTAAATATGATACGACGAATCAAATATTTTAAACCAGGGTTGGTTACTATATTTATTAGCTGAACGCATCATTTAACTCATCCGGCTATTCGAGCTGAAATTCGTCTCTAATCTGAATAATGATACTTCTCTTAATCAAAGATTACTTGATGAAAAATAAAATTCTAGCTGCAAAAAAGGTTCAGATCAACACATAAGTTGGTAGCGATCCATTAAATTATTTATATTAAAGTCTAGATAACATTCCTGCTAATAAACCATTCCCAGTTTATACCGAAGAGTACGAAGAAACTTTTTATGCACTATGCACTGATTCAAATCTATCAACACTATATTGAATATGTGGTGACCAAATCACAGAAGAATATTCCATAATAGGCACAAGTGCACAGAAGAGATGTTTTAAACAACTTATATTTAAGTTTTGCACGATCACCAGACAAACCACCACAATTTCATTGATTTGGAACATACGTTTGAAATGTGAGAATTAAAGTTGAGTTTGGTATCAAATATAACTCATTGACTATGGAGGCTTTTACTTCGTTGTTATACATATTAAATCACAAATTAAACACAATAATTACTGTTTTTTGTATAACAGTTATTTATTTATATGGTGACCAATGGTTTCAATACAATACAATACGAAACTTTCGGTTTGAAAATTATACGTGAATGTATTGAAACCATTGGTCACCATATAAATAAATAACGGTTAGACAAAACAAAGTAATTATTGTGTTTAATTTATCAAATATAACTTCGAGATCTTTGATTTCGGATGATTTATAATAGTGACATTTCCAATTTTGTAGCTAAAATGAAGAGCTTGATATTTACGAATAAATTAAACTTTTCAATACTTAAATAAAGATCATTGAATTGACACCATTCTAATAATTTATCCATATCTTTTTGTAATAATGTATATATAGTATAGTCCACAGATCCAACTTTCCTAAATAGTTTTATATCATCATACATTAGGTGCCTACTATTAGATATAACATTATCAATGTCGTTTTTAAATAAAAAAAAAGTAACGAAAACAAAATTGGACCACAATGTGTGCTTTGAGGTACCCCCGAGGTAACAGAAATGGAGTTTGATAGAAAATTATTGATCTGTGATCTATTTTGAAGAAAAGATTATATACATTTAAGAGTTAATTTATTAAAGCCAAGATCACTCATTTTATCTAACAGAATTGAATGGTTGACACGATCAAATTCTTTAGAAAAGTCTAAATAAATAAAGTCTACTTGTTCGTTATTTTCAAATGCATTAATTGTAAACTGTGTATAGCAAAATAAACTAGAGTCTGTAGACCATGTTGTTTAGTGGATATGATAGATTTATACATCCAATATAACTGTTTAGCTACTGAACTATCTAAAATTTTAGGTCTAGTGGATTGTAAACAAACACCTCTATAATTGTTAACCATACTTCTATCACCTGACTTATAAATTGGATGAATGTAACTTCTTTTCCATACTGTAAAACATTTACCAGAATCCATTGATTTTGAAATAGTATATAAGACTACGTAATGAAAAACACAAAGAATAATTAGATATTCCATCAAAACCTACAGTTTTAGTTGGTTTAAGTTTTATTAACTCACTGAAAATTTCAGATTAAAAAGATAGTAGTTAGAAGTTTTAAATCGTTCACAGTAGAAAGATTACAGATTGTAATATTAATTTCGGAATCACTTTCCTGTATACCGAAGAAAATATTCTGGAAATAAATTAGTGATTTCAGCACCATCATTGATCTAATATAATTCTAAAAATACTTTGGATTATTACTCAACTTAGTTTCAGTAAATTGCTTGATTGAGTTACATGAAGATCAAATTAATTAGTCGAATGAAGCACTAATTCACAATTTTATTTGAATTGCTGAATGCACATTTCGGACACAAGGTAACCATTATCAATGGATTAGTACTTAGATTCAATGTTTAGCATATATTTCTTATACAAATTATCAGATAACATTGCATTCGTAATGATTTGAAAACAATATTGTCCTTGAGTCTACCAGTTTGTTTATAATGCACATGGAGCCATTTATTAGTTTGAATTAAAGTTCTTTTGTCGTGCATTCTGGATAATTATCTGTACATCGATTAATTATTTTATGAGGAACAAACTCATACTGAACAACACTGAATAATGCCATAAAATAATCCATCAATATCTAAATTGGCTACTTTTGTTTCCACTCATCAGAACCAAACCAATTATTATAAAAATATTTAGAGCATCAAAATTAGTATATTTTATCTTGTGTAATGTCATAAGCAAAATGATGATCACCAATATTAGATAATATATTTTCAGATAACGAAACAACATAATCATTTATATTTAAAAAAAAATTAAGAAACACGCTCCTAGAATTCGGGATTATATTTATTTGACCTAAAACTAAAAATTGAATGTATCAAGAATAATTTACTAACAAATTTTAAGAATATTTACTATCATTGCACTTTAATATAGGTCCAACATAATCCCACTTAATGTTGGATTGGTTATAAGCTCTGCAAATGAGATATGAATTTGAATTATATTGTTCCATAATGCTTACTAGAGTTGCATAGTGATGTGGAAAATTATTTATCTATGAACTAGATGAAATATAAACACCACCAATAATGTAGTTAATGTTATTGTGAGATAGAGAAACGAATAAACGCTCAACCCAATTACTCTGAAGAATAAAAGATGATTTAAAACACTTCTTTATTGCATTTAATATGCCGCCACTCATAATTTCACCATTTACATTTTGCGAACATTATAATTCTTAAATTGTACTTCACTATTTGATATGGCTTTTTATGTAACCAAGTTTCTGCGAGAATAATAATATCATTACGATTACAGTTTACTCATAATATTAACTCGTAATTTCGTTCTTAACTCTCGGCAATTCTGCTGATGAATTGATAGTTTTCTGCTTTTTATTTAGAAAAGGTAGCAATGTAAGGAATTCCATTGTTGTGCTCGATTATACGATTAGTTTCACTTGTTTGGTTGTTGAAGTAAAAACACTTAGATTTTTAAAACACTTTATGTTTTTACTTCAACAACCAAACAAGTGAATATGAATTTTCAACATATAACAGCCTCATCAGTTAATAGATTCATTTCACGTTTAGACTTACTTTCGTTTATTTGAATCTGAAGATTTCCCAAATAAGTTATCTGGTTTTTTGTTTTATCAAAACGGAAATTCTGCCAGGAAATTACATCAAACTAACGAAATAATTATATCAGGTTAGTTTAGTCGATCACTCAAAGGTGGCAAAGCAATGATGCAGATAGTCATGAGGTGCAACTGTCGCGAAGTACAACACCTTCGCCGAAGAATCCTTTCTATTCCTAAAGGAAAAATTATTTTGAAATCCTTTTAATTTCCACATATTATCCTCCAATATCATTTTTAGAAACCCTCATCTAACCCTAAATAATTATATTCCTTATTCTAGCATTTCGAGCTCATATTAATATTTCATATATCACAATCATGGCAGATTAACGTTCCGGTCGATAGCCATTTGCCAAAATAATAACTTTCGGATATTATGCCTTAGTTAAAAAAATATTATTTAAAAAAATATTATTAATACTGTACATGATTGCTAAAGGTCGGCCTTTCTTTCTCTTTATTATTGTAAAATGTATATTCTTATTATTTTTGTAATTTCACTATTTCTTCCCCTTTGTTATATTTAATTTTAATTTTAAGGTAATCTACATGATTAACGAACTGCTGAAATGACGTTAATCATTTGGTAAATTGATGGGCTTATAGAGTTTTTAAAAGCTTTTTTTTTTTTTATCCTCACGAGGTGGTGTCGCTTAGCGTCCCTGCACTGCGGTCTCCGTGGTCCTTTTGTGCGCCTCTGGCTGTTTTACTCCTTTTGAACTCCTGTATCTTCTAAGAAGTCCAGGAGTTTCTGCCAGGGGATATTCTTTAGCTGTTCTACAGGAAGCATGGGCTTCCCGAGTTTCGCCTTGCGTTCTTGTTTGTATGCTTCGCAAGTGCACAGTAGGTGTTCGGGAGTTTCCTCTTCTTCCAGACACCCACGGCATAGGGGGCTTTTCTCAATGCCCATCCTATGTTTCTGCTTGTTCAGGTCACAGTGTCCAGTGACTAGTCCTGTGATTTTTCTTAGTTTCAGTCTGCTCAGTCTAGACAGCTTCAACATGCTGTCAGGTACCGGACCATCTAGGAAGAGTCTTGTATGCCTCATTCCATTTTGGTTTTGCCATGCCTTTTTGTGCTCCTCTGCTAACTTGCGTCGGATTATTTCCTTTCCGGTTTCATGGGGTATACCGAAAGCGGGTTCAGGTCCTATGAATTCACCTGTTGCTCCTTGTTTAGCCAGCAAGTCGGCCCCCAAGTGTCCAATAATTTTTTGGTCCTTGGGTACCCATACTAGCTGTGTTTCTCTTGTTGTCGCCAGTGCGTCCAGTCTGTTTATGCAAGTCATGACCAGCCTGGACTGCACTATCGGTGAGGCTAGCGCTTTTATGGCTGCCTGGCTATCTGTCATAATGGTAATTGGTCCTTTTTTAAGTCCCGATTCCATTAAGTGATGAGCACACCAGTCAATGGCGGCTATTTCGGCCTGGAAGATAGAGGCATGCTTCCCCAGAGCAATCGCGAATTGTTTGCTCCGGTTGCAGCCTCCATAGATACCAGCCCCGGTTCCTTTAGTATTTTTGGCCCCGTCTGTGTACCAGATGGTTCCTTTACTCGTTCCCGGGTATGTTCCATTTGTCCATTCACTCCGCTGTGGTATGATCGTTTTGAATCTGCGGGATGGGTGTACGATTTTGGTGAAATCGGACCTCATTGTTAGTGTCTCTTCTTCTTGTAGTACTTTAAATGTTGCCGGTCTTGAAGGCCCCATATTTAAAGTATGTCCATTTATGTGCATCCTATAGGCTGCCTGTCTACCTTCCATCATTACAAATAAATGTAGTGGTGGTAGCGATAATATGTGTTCCATGGCTGCCGTGGGCGTTGTCCTTATTGCCCCTGTGATTAGCAGACACGCCTGTCTTTGCACTCTTTCGAGTTTTACTGCTGCACTTTTGGTTTGGGTCTTTTCTCCCCAAACGAGCGCCGCGTATGTCACTATAGCTCTTATGACCACAGTGTATAGCCATTTAGTCATACTGGGTCTTAGTCCCCATGTGCGTCCTACCATTTTTCGGGTCTCTAGGTGGAAGTTGAAGTTTAATCTGGTATCAAGTATGACCCCTAAATATTTTACTTCATTTTTGATTGGAACTTCCATTTCATACATACGTAGTGATTTTATGTCATTGGTTTTTCGTCGCCTAGTAAAAGGGACGATCGCCGTTTTGACCGGGTTTACAGTTAACCCTTCATTCCTGCACCATCTTTCTACGGTATTTAGTGCCTTCTGCATCAAGTTTGATACAGTGGTCCCAAACTTCCCGCTTACTAGAATGGTCAGATCATCTACATACCCCAGTGCATATATGCCCTGGCTTTCGAGTAGCAGCAGAAGGTCGTCCATGACGAGGCACCATAGGAGCGGCGAGAGAACACCCTGCGGGCACCCGCCAGCGACTAACGCTTCTGCTGTTTTACCATATAGGGTAGTCGTCGCTGTCCGACTTCTGAGCATCTTGTTTACGCATTGTCGGACTTGCGGGTTAATTCCTCTTTTCTCCATTGCTGTTGCTATGGAGTTGAAGGTTGTGTTGTCAATCGCCCCTTCAATATCCAGAAAGGCCCCTAACGCAACGTCTTTGCATTGTAGGGTCCTTTCGCATCTGCTCACTAGCTGGTGGATTGCTAGCTCGCATGACTTTCCCGCTTGGTAGGCATATTGTTTTAACATAAATTATGACAAGCTGATCGGTCTGTAAGATTTAGCCTGGGCATATGAATCACGCCCTGGCTTAGGTATGAATACCACCTTTACAGTCCGCCAGCTGCTTGGGATGTATGAAAGGGCAAGGCTTGCTCTGAGGATATCACATAGTGTTTTCCTCAGCTTTGCTATCCCCTTTTGTAGCATGATAGGATATATCCTGTCAGGACCTGGTGATTTGAATGGTTTCTCAACGTCACCTGGTCTGATTATCATTTTCGCTGTTTCCCAGTCCCGTTTTAGAGCCCCTGCGTTGGGCTCCCTTAGGTTCTCGGAAACAGGATTGTCAAGTATTGCAGAACCCGGGAAGTGCGTCTGCAGTAATACCTGCAGGGTCTCTTCTACCGAGTCTGTGTACTTTTCATTGTTGGTCTGCAGTGACCCAATGTTCCCAGCATGATTTTTGCTGAGCGTCTTGAGTAGACGGGAGCTTGTGGGTTCACTTTCTATGTCCCCACAGAATTTTTGCCAAGATGCCCTCTTGGCTTTTTTAATGGCATTGTTATATGCCATGAGGGCCGTTTTGTACTGCGCCCATTCGCCGTTTCTCTTGGCTGTATTAAACAGTCTTCTGGTGCGTGCCTTAGCCCTATCAAGATCCTTGTTCCACCAGATGACCCTGGTTGAGGTAGGTTTGGTAGTTCTTGGGCAGCTTGCTTCAAACGCAGTATTGATAGAGTCTGTGATGCTTCGCAACATGAGCTCTAACTCATGCGTTGTTCTCGCTACTGTTGGACAGTCCCCGATTCGGCCAGCTAGTACCTCTTTGTATAGGTCCCAGTCAGTTCTCCTCGGGTTTCTGTTTTGGATTTCAGATGCTTCTTCTGATTCGATATCGAATCGTATATATCGATGATCTGAGAGTGATGGTTCCTCAGATACATGCCAGTGTTTTACCATTTCACTTGCCTTGCGAGAGGCAAGTGTTATGTCAATTACTTCGCTTCGCACCGCGTTTACGAACGTGGGTACATTTCCAATATTTACTATTTCAATGTCATTCTATACGATACAATCTAATAGTTTCTCACCTCTTGGATTGATGTCCGTGCTCCCCCATATAATGTGGTGCGCGTTGGCATCGCATCCAAGGATCAGCGGTATTCCCTTGTGGCTCCCGCTGTGTATCAGCCGCTGAATCTCGTCTGGCGGCGGAGGTCCTGGTTGGTTGTAGGGAAGGTAACCGGATCCGAGTATAAACTCCCTCCGCGTTCCCCTTTCCACTACTTCCAGCCGTGCTGCCACTAGGTCTCTCCCATACTCCATCTCTAATATCCAGCTACCGTCCCATTACTTTTCTTTCTGTTCTAGGAAAACTCTACGAATCACTCCTTAAAAACAAAATACTATCCCACATCCAAGACCGTATTCCGAACTACCAATTTGGTTTTCTTCCAAAACGTTCCACTACCCTTCCTCTTACCATCCTTGCCTCAAACATCCAAACAATACCTTGAAGGAAAGTCATCAGCCATCCTACTACTAGACATCCAAAAAGCCTTTGATTCTATCTAGCATCAAGGTCTGTTGTACAAATGTTACCTCCTCAAAATCCCTTCGCATATTATTTCCATTATTAAGCAATTCCTTTCAAACAGATCCCTCAAGGTCAAATTCAACAACTCCTACTCCCCCGGTTACTCCTGTACAAGGGCTACCCCAAGCATCCCCTCTATCTCCACTACTTTGCAACATTTTCTGCTTCGACATCTACAACCCTGATCCTCTTCATTTTGATCCTTCTAAAGATCTCCTTCAATCTGGTTTGCTAAATGGCGAATTAAAATAAATCCCCACAAATCCCAGCTCCTAATTCCCTATCATCCTGCACACAATATCCATATCTCCAACACAACTGTTTCACCTTCTACATCCATAAAATACCTAGGTATTACCATAGACCGAAAAGTCAATTTCAAACACCATACAGATTTAAACAAAACAAAAATCATAGCTAGAGCCAAAATGTTTAAAAACTTAACATACAAAAAGAACGGCATATCTATAAAAACAGCGGTTAAAATCTATAAAATTATCTTCCGTCCTCTACTCGACTATGGTAATATCCTTTCCTCCAACTCCTGCAATCCTACTATCCACAATATCCAATTTACCGAGCGATCCTCCCTAAGAACTTTAACCTAAATCCGCCACCCCGGTAATCCTCTACACAATCCCTCTAACCAACTCCTTGACTCTACCTCTGTTATCCCCGCCAAGGAACGCCTTCTATACTTAAACGAAAAGTTTTCCAAAAATCCCGTCAACCATCACATGCTTACCCTCTACTGGTTGCACAGAAATCCTAACCTGATCCCAAAATTCAAAACCCCTCCATTCACTACTTTTCAATTCATCATCATCCATCATCATCATCAGAGACAGACTGACGTGACACATCGACAAGGACAAATCAGGGCTGAAAGACCGCCGGTCGATAGCCATTTAAAAGACTAACCTCATAACACTCATATCATCATAAATGTATTATATTTGTCTTATCTGTATTTTGTTTGTTAATAAAGATGTTGTATATATATAAACTCCTTGTATAAATCCTTCAAAAACACCCCTACTCCACACACTCCTGATGCTATAACAGATGAAGAGTAATTCACTAACCTTCATAAAGGTAAAAACACAGCACCCGGTTATGATAACATTCCTAGAAGTATCCTGAAATCCCTTCCTGACAATATGCATAAATACATTATACATATATTTAACGACAAATTATTCCCAAGGAGTGAAAGCGCAGTATAATAAGCATTCTAAAATCTGAACACGATGCTTTAGAAGTATAAAGCTATCGCCCTATCACATTGCTTCCGGTCCTGGGGAAATTCATACTAAAAACTAAAATTATGCTCCACCTCTCCCACCACATTCCTTAAAATCAATTTGGCTTCCTTGAACACCGCTCCATTTCCCTACCACTAACAATCCTGACTTCAATCTGTCAAACAGCATACCTCGAAAACCATGAGTCCGCCATAGTCTTTCTAGACATTCGCAAGGCGTTTGGCTCTGTTTGGCATCGAGGTTTGCTGTTCATGCCATTCCCTAAAATCTCCTCGCCTTCTTCTTAATTTAATTGACAAATTATTCTTGTTTAGACTTCTTCAAATAAAAGTCAAAAATATCGTATCCAATTCTTTTGTTCCCCAACAAAGTATCCCCACTCCTCTATAATATTTATGTTCACGACCTTTATAATCCAGACCCCCTCTATCGCTCCACTGCTTTACGCAGATGATACAGTGCTTATATCCCACGTACCCACCCTAAATAAAGCACTTTCCACATGGCAAGGTCTGATTGATACGATACAATTATGGTTCACAAAGTGGAGAATATCGATAAATCCAAATAAATCTCAACTCCTCATTCCCTTGCATCGACCTCACAATTCTCAATACAAGATAACAATAAATGACCACATATTAACACCTACCCAATCCTTAAATACCTAGGAATATCATTTGACCCCAAATTAATCTTCAAATCCCACACCTACAACCTTAAGGCGAGTATCAAGAGGAAAGCACGACATTTTAGAGTTTTAACTTACCAAAATCAAGGAATATCTACACACACAGCCGTCCATATTTACAAAATGATTTGTGGGCCTCTTCTTGAGTAGTCCGTTATCCTATTCCATAATCCCTGTCCCGCAGTCTTAAAAAATCTCCAGGTAGCAGAACGATCAGCCCTTCGCATCCTTATTAAAATCAGACACCCCCGTAATCCCATTCATAACCCATCTAATACCCTCCTGTATGAAATAATCCAAGTAATTCTTATTGATGAGGCAGAAAGACCTCTGATCGATAGCCTTTTGACACCCAGAAACTGTGGGTGTAAGTACATTAGTGTGTTTACCGAGTACAGTTAAAAAATAAAATAGAATTCATCAAAAGTGGTAGTTAATTGAACCGTGTTCACAGTGAAATCAGAATGCGTAGCCGATAAGGCAGATAATTTTTAAAACATTAAAATAATCAATTTTACTTGCTTCGAGTTCATTTATACGTAATTTAAATTATTCTATTTTTTTAGGAAATTCGGTAATTTAATTGTAACACATTGGTATTCTAATCCACAAACACTCTGTATTTTTATTAAGAATGGCAAATGACCTTGGTATTTCTGTAGTCATTATTAAACGATAAATACAAATCAGCTGATCGATCCGCGGAGAAATGTGGCAAGATTAAAATGAGCGAGTTGACCCTACGCGCAAATAATAGGCGCCGGCTGTGAGAAAGCGCCCGTGGAATCACGACACGATCCAAGCGAAGAGCGATGCCGATGTACTAGTCTAATAAAAAAACTTATGGTTTTTTGTACCCAGAATTATTGAATTTAATTTGAAAGATTTTCCGAAAAACCCTATTTAACCCTTATATCCGGTTCGAAGGATCAACTTTATGTTGTGGTTAAAATCCCGGAGACAACAGTGTTTGATTGTGCCCTTAAAGAAGGAATAAAGCCGGCGCGCGGATGGCGAACACGCACTCAGTTCACGGGGAAGAAGTTATTGGTCCAAGGACCCGATCCTTCGTACTCGGGACTTTAACTTCTTCCTTGTGAATGTACGCGTACACGTATTAATAAAACGAAAACGAAAACAATGCGAGTAGCGAAAATATACTAACGGCGGAACCAATACGTGTTTCGATGTGTGTCAAATATGGCAGTGTCCGAGGCTCTTCTCACTCTCTAACTGCTTTATTTAAATAAAGTAAAACTCACTTTGTTAATATCACACTATTTATTTAAAAAGTGACTCGAGTTTCGATCAACAGCTGATCATTTTCAAACTTAACTCTAACTGCTAGTGGTTTTTGGTATGACGGGTAGAAAAAATAGACAGGCGCATTAAGAGGAAAACGTAAACAGAGATGCACTCATTTGTCTCCCAATATTAATTATGAATTTAGTACGGAACAGAACTAATGAAAAATCAAAGCTTATCATTTAGATAAAAATTTATTTTAAAAATGACTTAAATCTGACATAACAATATTTTAAGCAATAAAAACAAGTACTGCTCTAAAAAGTGAAAAGGAGTAATTTATCAAGATTAAAAAAATGTATTAAAATCCTTTAGTTCGTTGTAGAAAATTAAATAATAAATTTAAAAACACGAAAACATTTCGTGAATCTACAACAATGAGTCTTACTAAGACTACAAAAACAAATCAATTTTGAATTGTTGAATTACTATTGTTACTATTGCTATTATTGGTGTTGCTTTGATAGTTGTACTAATGTCTGTCGAGGTAATAGCCAGAGAAGTAGTGGTTTCAAAATTGATTTGTTTTTGTAGTCTTAGTTGTAGATTCACAAAATGTTTTCGTATTTTTAAATTTATCATCAAGATTATGCTCAATTGTTATTATGATTAGTAAAAACGCATACGACGATAAAATAATTAATACAACCCTAAAAGTTCTCGTGAAAAATTAAAACACAATATAATAAAATTATTTAAAATATAAATAATACAATAAGAAGTATCTATTAAAACTAAAATATTTTGTAATTTAATATTAAGAAATTGCGTGCAATTTTTAAATAAGATATTTACCAACATCTTCTTTCGCAAAATATCTATATAATTAATTAATTCTATTTCATGAAAATGCTAGATAAATACTGTAAAATAATGTTCAATTACTAAACCTCAATATTTAATATATAAATTATTAAATATCTCTAGTTTTTTACAAACACGTGCTAAAGCTAATTAACATTACTACCTTGGATGCAACTATATATCATATTTAAAATTAAATCATTAAATGATCACTGGGCATACATCGTAATTACATTTTGCGGCTCATTCACGCACGACTGGCCAAATGCGAATTTCTAGTTCAGTGTATCGAGAGAGTATCGATTACAAAATGTAATACACGGCACATTACATTCTGTTTTAACGGTTTCATTATTTCTCGCTTCCAAGCCCGAGCTCACCTTCGAATAACCCACGTATATCTCTATCTATTTATCCACTTTGAATAACAATTTCTATTTTTATCAAGTGTATTATTTTATTACCTCAAAATAATTTTCATTTAAATTTTATATGTATTGAATCTATAACTATTGGTTTACATTTTCTCTGTTAGTGTAATAACGAAATTCTACTTTAAAAAAATATATTTAAAAAGAAAACGAATTTATTCTATCATAATAATAATTAAATGAAACGATTAATAATTTATTCGAGCCGCCGGCAAACATTTTCATGCAAAGAGATAAGTCACAGCCAGTCCTCGACGCCTTGACTACAAAAAGATTTAAATAATTATGAGCTAAATTAACATGTTTGGTGCTAAAATTACAAGTAGACTTATATCAACTTTTTATTTAAAGAGAGAGGCGGTAACAATTAAGCTATTTGTATAGTACAGGTATAGGGATTAGATCTAAGAGTACGTTACTAAGTGGGGTTAAATCAAAATAGAGCAATCTGTTTTCGTGTTTTTTTTAAGTGATTTGCTTCTACGAACTGTTTACATCATAACATTACATAGCGAACGAATAATAATAGTTGTTGGTGCACATAACACAGTTTTACACAGGTCAAGAAATAAGAAGAGAAAATAGAACTAGCGAAATACAATTAATTGTACAAAAAAGAAATATTTATCAGCATACTTAAATCTAACATTGACATACAATTTTTTAGTCGGGAGGAGATTTCAATATTTTACTATAAAATTGATTGAAATTTAATTTAAAATTAAAATTAAAATCGAAATTGGACTTAAACTTAAAAGTAAAATTAAAATTAACATTAAGACAAAACTTTAAGATTAAAATTAAAATTAAGAATAAAGTCAAAATTAAGATTAAGATTAAAATTAAAATTAGGATTAAAATAGGAATTAGAAGTAAAATTAAAATTAAAATTAGGATTAAAATTAAAATTAAGGTTAACATCAAAATTAAATTTAAAGTTAGGTAAAACACATAACAACATATATGACGTCTTTGCTGAAAGAAAGAATACATAAAGAAACAAATATATGGGAGTACAAAATACATACACACACAGATGCAGATTTTGCAAAAACACATTTAATATTGGATTTAAAACAATATATTAAAGGGATTAAATGACATCTTCATATGTAAAAAAAGTCATGGATATTGTAAGGAGCTTTTTTCAATAAGTATTCTTTAAGTTTTATTTTAAATTGTTTACTGGATAGTCCTTTTGGCTCATATGACAATTTGTTGAAAAGTTTGATTCCGTAATAGTTTGGATCTGTTTTTGATTTTTCTAATCTTATTTTCCCTAGTATGGTGTTTATGATGTTCATGAGTCCTATACTCAGAGAAATGTATTTTAACATAAAATAGACATTTCAATATATAAATTGCCGAATATGTTAATACCTTTTCCATAATAAATGCATTTTTACAATCAGCTTGGTAAGGTACCCTTGCTATAATTACCACAATTTGTCGTTGTAGTGCAAGAATACGATGACCTGAAGATTAATGTCCCCACATAATTATTCCATACCGTATTCGAGATTCAAATAAAGCAAAGTACGACATTAATAGTTGTGAGTGTCCTACTTTTTTTGCCAATTCTCTCAGGTAAAAAATATTTTTGGTAAGGGTTTTGGCAAGATATTGCCCATGTTAGCCATGTATCTAACCGATCTCCAAAAAACGAGTTGTGTTATCATATTTATTTCACTAGGTCTGAGAGTAAAATTTATTGTTTTCGATTTTTCTTGATTTGGAATAAGATTATTTGCCTGACACCACTCCGTAACCCTTTCTTAGCCTTGTTTTTGGTTAAGACTATTTCTGGATCAGCATTTATTACCTTAGTATCAGCAAATAATATATTTTCTATTTCACTAACTTGTGTTATGTCGTTGATGTAAATTAAAAAGAGTATCGCTCCCAAAATTGAAACCCTGGAAGACAGGTATTTCTAATTTATTTATATCAGATTGCTGACCTTTATATGCTACTATTTGTTCCCTATCTAAAAGATATGAGCGCATTAGCGAAAGACTTTCATTTGTAAATCCGTATAATTTTAATTTTCTTAATAAAATGTCATGCGAAATGGAATCAAAGGCCTTTGTTATGTTGTCATTAAATTCTTGATACGTTATACTGCAATTAAGAAATTTATTTTTATTGAATGTATGTGAATTGAATATTATCCAAACAACACGTGGTTTATTAGTGGATTTATTTATAAAGGTATTGTTTGATCGGTTATATTTTTGGAGATTGTTTGTCTGTACTTTGTTCTATAGGCAATATTTAATTCAACAGTGTTTCCTACACCAACTACTTCAATTTCAGTTTCAATTGACAACTCGGAATTTATTTCCATCGCACTTTTATTAACTAAATAGTTTTTAGTTTTATCCTTCGATATTTTAGGGATTGCAGTTTTATTCGTATTATTCACATTAGTTTTATTTATTTTCGATTCAAATGCCTTTATTTTATCTTTAACTAGTTCATTATTTTCCAGTAGAATTTGGTTTTTGTGTTCCATCTCCTCGATAATCACTTTCAATAAGTTATTTTCTACTACCAGCACTTCATATGCTATTTGATTTTGTTGTTCCCATTGCGTTACTTTATTTAACGCTGTAGTACTGCAGTCGTGGCTTTTTAAACAGCCTTAATGGCAAGGTTTGTTGCATTTTTCACATGTATTACCTCTTCCAACTGTTTTGTTGGAAGTGCCTGTACAAATTTTCTCTGCTGGCATTTTTCTTTTATTTAATCAAAAAGATTTTGGAAATAAATAAATTTTACGATATTTAATATAATTGTGGTATCTACAATTAAGTAAATCTAGAGCGTTACACAATACTACAACGTGTTTTATTATTGAACAATATCTCAAAATTAATGAAAGTTTAGCAGTCAAAGTTTGAAAATTGTACATAAAATATGGTCGGATTAGTGTTTTAATTTTATCAGGTATGAAAGGATTAATTGAAAAATTTAGGAAGTCTGTACCAGTTGGGGACGCTAGACACTCTGGTTTTCCAAACTCAAGTCGTTCAAATGTTAATATCATAGAGAATTGCAAATTTTAAGAAGCTCATCAAAGTGCATACTGTGTCTCTAAACCTACAAAATTATATTAACTAAACAACTAAAGCCTAATTACCATGATCAACGAAGAAAGTTCATTGAGTGGATTATTGAGCATCAACAAATGTTTTCATTGTTTTTTGCGGATTTCTGACCTGATTGGACCATTTCTTATGAAAATGAGGTTTGTCAAGCAGTGATATGGTATTAGTTCTTGATAACGTGACTTGATAGCACATGTCTTTCTGCCAAAATTGGATAATGTTGATGTGGCTAATATGTGGTTACAATGAGACAGTGACACATGCTATACAGCCCATTAGATAATTCAATAACTGCATGATCTATTTACTGGTCGTGTACTATCTCGTTTCGGTGATCAGACTTCCCCCCCTAGATCATGTAATTCAACAGATTTCTTTTTATGGGGTTATTTGAATTCAAAGGTCCACAAGCCCATAATCACCCATGCAATACAATTGGAAATTCAATGCTGCAATGTGCCCCCAAAGTCGCGGAGGCCATTTGCTCTATGTGTTATTCCATAAATAACCCCATCCTATGAACTTCAATAAATTCAATAGATAAATAACAATCTAAAGACTAAAACTGTTTACCTATTGCATTTGTTAACGAAATCCACACCAAACAATGCTTAATTCAAAAAGAGTTTAAATTTATTAAAAAGAAACAATTACTAAAATAGATAAACTTATTATCGTTAAATTCACGAAAAAGTTGCGAAATAATAACAGTAAATGGCAGATTAATTTAAGCTCCATCGAGTTCCTGAGTATCTGATATTCTCTGATTTGGTCTCAATGACTTTTAAAAGTGGAATTTAATTCGTCTCGTAAAACTACACTTTCATATTAAATATATATATATATATATATATATATATATATATATATATATATATATATATATATATATATTGGTAACTAGTATCTGGGTGTCCCTGTTAGTTGTTGGATTTACGGATATTGCTATGATGAAGGAAAATATGGATCCTAATCATTTACGTGTCAATGAGGTAAATTATTAATTACGGATACGAGAGTTAGTTAGTCGTTGTGAGGACAGTGCTAAACACAAGGCGGAAATGTTTACAATTGGATCAGGCCAGGGGCATTGATGATTATGAATTGGTTGATATTAAGTTTGAGGATGAGAAAGGGGAAATAGAGAGTAGTCTTGCTAGTCTGACCCAGGTCTGCGGTGATTTTGATGGAGTTTGTGACAATGTACTAGCAAGGTTGCGTAGCCGTTTTGTTCATTTAAGAGGCCGTATAGGCAGAATTCCTGCGCGGGAGGAGTTTTCTGACTTCAAAGCTGATTCTCTTATATAAGTGTTAGCTCTGGAAGATGAGGTTGATGAGAAAATACCAAAAACTACTAGGTGGCCGGAGACTTTGAATAATTCTTTTCCAGTACCATCTATTCTTATTACAGGTGCAGCAGTTGCTAAAACAACTCCAGTCCATAAGTGGGATCTGCACTTTGATGGAAATGAAGATACATTGTTTGACTTTTTAGAAAGAGTTCAGCAAATGCAGGTTTCTAGGAATGTCTCTAAGGACTCGTTGTTTGCTTCTGCAACAGATCTTTTTACCGTTCGGGCTTTGGTGTGGTTTCGAAGTGTTCGAGATTCCATTGAGAGTTGGGATTGTTTAGTGTCCCTGCTCAAGAAGCACTTTCTGCCTTACGATGCGGAGGATAGTTTGTGGGAGATGATTTGCTCTCGTAAGCAGGGATCGAACGAAAATATAATATGTTTTGTTTCCGCCATGGAAAGCCTCTTCCGTAGACTAAACAGTCCACCTGGGGTAGAAACGAAAATTAAAATTCTCAAGAAAAATCTGTTACCATTCTACCATCCTCATTTAGCGTCACTTAATTTTTCATCGGTTGAGGAGTTGCGTGAAGCCTGTCGTCGTCTTGAAAGTACGATCCCTCTTCAAAAAGGAAACTTAATTCCTTGACGAAGCGGAATGCATATCCTTTACCGCTGGTAGACCATATGTTGAACAAATTAAATGGAGCGCAGTTCTTATCTAGCATTGACTTAAAGTCGGCATTTTGGCAGATACCACTCGAGAAGTATTCTTGCGAAAAAACCGCATTCGCTGTACCAGGTAAAGGACTGTACGAGTTCATCGTCATGCCCTTCGGGCTGAATAATGCTCCTCAAACACAGAAACGTCTTATGGACCTTGGTCCTGCCTTGGACCCCTTCTGTTTCGTCTATCTGGACGATGTCATCATAGCCACCCCAGATTTCTACAAACATCTAGAAATACTTACAGAAGTGTTTTTCCGACTGAAGGAAGCCAAATTAACTGTCAATTTGGAGAAATGCGAATTATCTCGGGTTCGTCGTGGATCTTCTGGGATTGAGAACCGATCCAGCAAAGGTTTCTGCTATGGTGGAATATCCTCAACCCGAGACTGCTACCCAGGTGAAAAGATTTCTCGGAATGTGTTCATGGTATCGTCGTTTTGTCCCTAACTTTTCGACACTGACTGCTCCTATTAAGGGTCGGAAGAAAGGCCAGTCAATCACTTGGACCCCGTCGGCTGAAGCTGCGTTTCAGGAGATTAAACAAGCCTTGATTACCACGCCTATTCTCGCTAACCCTAACTTTAATAAACCCTTTATCATACAGTGCGATGCATCTGATGTAGGTCTGGGTTGCGTTCTGGTGCAAGAGAATGATTCCGGCCAGGAAATACTTGTCGCTTACGCTAGCGGCACGTTATCCGAAGCCGAGCGAAAATATACTGTAACGGAGCGAGAATGCCTGGCTGTGTTATTTGGATTAGATAAATTTAGACCTTATGTAGAAGGTGTTCTATTTAAGGTAGTCACGGATCATCATTCGTTATTGTGGCTCCAGAAACTCAAGGATCCCATAGGCAGGTTGTCAAGATGGGCTGTGAAAATTGAGCAGTTCGATATTGAGCACCGTAAGGGTCGCTTGAACATCGTCCCGGATGCACTATCAAGGGCACACATCGAATTGTGTATCATAGATGTTTCTGAAGAGAACCACCTTACAGACCCGTGGTACATAAAAATTCTTAGAGCCAGAAAAATTTCCAGTCCAATCTGGATAGTCGCTGATGGGAAGCTCTATAAACACCTTGCCAATTAACATGGCTTGCAGACCAATTTTTCGGAATGGAAATTGGTTGTCCCCAAAGATCTGCGACAGGAGGTAGTGAGATCTTGTCACGACGTTCTGACATCGGGACACTTGGGAATGTACAAGACTCTGAACCGTGTCCGAGATTTGTACTATTGGCCAAGGTTACGTAAGGATGTAAAACGATATGTCAGAGCTTGTCAAATTTGCGCTGCGCAGAAAGATGCGACTACTGGTCGCCCTGGGTATATGGGAAAACCGAAAAATGTTTCGTTTCCATGGCAACTAATAGCTTGTGATATTCTAGGACCACTTCCCCGGTCCTTCTCCCAGTTTATTTATTGGTATTGACTGATTGGTTTAGTAAATTTACCTTGATGAAGCCCTTGCGTCAAGCCACCTCAGCGGCTATTATAGAGTTTCTGGAAAACGATGTGTTCCTCATGTTCGGGGCTCCGCAGATATTGATGTGCGACAATGGGACCGAATTTGCTTCAGACAAAGTAAAGGCTCTGGGGAAGCAGTATAAGGTTCGAATTTGATATAATGCCAAATACCATCCGCAAGTTAATTTTGTTGAACGATATAATCGTACTATCGGTTCTACCATTAGGGCATTTATTAATGATCTCAACCACCGAACCTGGGACAAGGAGATCCACAAGATAGGTTTTGCTCTACGTACCGCCGTTCACGAGGTTACCGGATTTACGCCGGCTTCTTTAAATTTTGGTCGATATGTTACAGCTAGTGGCGATTATTACGGTAGGGTACGCAACTTGGACGACATTACATTGGATTCTCACCCAGCTGAATATGCTCGGGAGCTAGATGCTCTTCCCCCCTTATTTCAAGAAGTAAAGAGACGGTTCGGACAAGCCTACGAACGAAACGCTCGTTCATATAACCTTCGTCGACTCCCAGTTCCGAATTTTGTAGTAGGGGATCGTGTTTGGTGTCGTAACAAAGTTTTGTCGAATGGAGCTAGGAACTTTGCGTCTAAACTAGCGCCAAAATTTCGATTGTGTCGTATAAAGGAAAAAATAGGTAACCTGTTGTTTACTCTGGAGGATATGGATGGCAAAAATCTTGGAAATTGGCACTCTAAGGATATAAAACCATGGTTTGAGGCGTCAACAGAATTGTCAGGAGTTCTATTTATTTCCATGCCGTTCCAATTTATATTTCGAGCGCAATTAATTGAGGCAATAGGGAAATGTGGATATTCACGGCGGGTTGTGGAAAGATTGTTAAAAAAAAAGACGGCCGGCGGAGGATTGGTATTGACGCGCGGGCAGCGCGTCGGTAGTTTTGATTATATCCAGTAATTGTTAACGAAATAAAATAAATTGTGCAAAGTGCAAATAGTCCAAGCACGTGGAGTACGACACCGTACACAACGGAGCGCATAACATCCCAGGCCCTACCCCGGCTCTACGTAATTAGAGAGCTGGTCCTCGAGCCGAGCGTCGAATTTGTCTTGGGTTTCGGAGAACGCGCGAAATTCAAACTGCAGAGCCACCGTTGGAGAGCGGACCGTCACGCTGCGTAACGAGTACCATTGCCACGACGGAAACACAATGTAGCCAGAGGGTTTTTTTATTTCCAACGACCACTACGAGGGAAGCAAGGAGGAACAAAAGGCCAGATTTTTGTTGTATTTTTGTGGTTTTACACCGTACTTTAGCATGTGCAATTAACACGTGTTTGTCAATAATTCTTTGTCTAAGGGAATGATCGTGAATTATTATAAACTTTAAGTCTACACGCAGGAGAATAGTTAGTTAGTTAATTGTTATTATTATTTAATTTTTGTTCGAATAATTATTAATTACCGTACAAGGCTTAAGATATTTATTTGTGTCATCTCGAAGAGCGTGCCATTTCGCCGGTGGTTGGCATACGTTGTTTATTTATTCCGGCAATTTAACAGTGACCACTGATAACCTCCGGTTTATAATGCTTAAGCTTGAATTCAATTTTCTAGTCTAAATTCGGAGATTTTAAGTAATCGATCTGGCCGCTTTACGACTACATTTATTTAACACGTTGACGCCGGCGTTTTTGTACCCTACAATTATTCATTTAAAATGACAAAATTTGGCTCGCACGCCTATGGTTGTTATGGTTGCTATAGTGAATGAAGTCCTAGATGCGCGATAATAGTTATTTATGTACCTAGTCAGTAAAGTGATACTTTATTGAACGAGTCTGAGATTATGAGCCGAGTGAGCGAAGCGAACGAGGCGAGTAACAGGCGAGTTCAATAAAGACACTTTACTGGCGTGGTACATACAAACTTTTATCGCCAACCGTAAACATTTATAATTAAAAAAATTAACATATCAAACTTGTCACATTTAATTATGACAAAATAAACTAAACATAAACATTCATATCAAATTTGTTTTGAAAAGTTTGCATAAATTACCTTCATCATCAAGTAGATTTCATCCGGTGCACTTGGTAAAAATCTTCCTTTTTGTTTTCTTCCACTAATTTTTAATAAATAATTCTCGATTAAATTTTCACCGTTGGAGCTGAGTCAGCGAGACGCACGATTTCTGTCAATGTCATATAGTCATGGCTATGTCAATAAACATTTGCGGCAGGTAAAATACTTTATCGCCAACCGTCAGTAAAACCATGCATTACCATAGTGATTTCCGGAAGTAAACAAACACTTTATTTAACTGTAAAATTTGCGGCAGGTAAAGTACTTTACCTGCCGCTAAACAGTACAATAAAGTATTTTACCTGCCGCAAATGTTTATCGACATAGCCATGACTACATGACATTGACAGAAATCGTGCGTCTCGCTGACTCAGCTCCAACAGTGAAAATTTAATCGAGAATTATTTACTAAAAAATAGTGGAAGAAAACAAAAAGGAAGATTTTTTTTAAGTGCACCGGATGAAATCTACTTGATGATGAAGGTAATTTATGCAAACTTTTCAAAACAAATTTGATATGTATGTTTACGTTTTACATATGGAAATGTGACAAGTTTGATATGTTAATATTTTTAAATTATAAATGTTTACGGTTGGCGATAAAAGTTTGTATGCACCACGTCAGTAAAGTGTCTTTATTGAACTCGTCTGTTACTCGCCTCGTTCGCTTCGCTCACTCGGCTCATAATCTCAGACTCGTTCAATAAAGTATCACTTTACTGACTAGGTACATAAATAACTATTATCTGCCTGTTTTGCGGCAGGTAAAGTACTTTATCTGCCGCAAATTTTACAGTTAAATAAAGTGTTTGTTTACTTCCGGAAATCACTGTGGTAATGCATGGTTTTACAGACGGTTGGCGATAATAGTTATTTATTGTCACCATGGAAGTAATCAGTGGCGTACCAAAAGCGTAAAAACTCGTGTACGGTAACGTGTTAATTGTAATTTTTGTGGCAACCGAATATTTTTGATTTAATTAATAAATATATATTTTATATTTTCATTTATGAACGCTTTTAATTTTATTTTGAATTCAATTCCAACCGGGTTTAGTAATTTTCCCTGCGACAAATTCCAAGGGGGGCAAAAAAAATAAATATTACGTGGCGCCTTATATTTAAATTTAAAAATTTAAAGATTAAATAAAGGTAAGACTTACAAGTAAATAATTATAAGTGGATACTACAATTTAGATGACCACGTAACCGCAGCAAGTTTTTTAATGTTTAAGAAAATGCTCTAAATAAGCATCAGAATCTAAAAAAAGCATGAAAATAAGCACAAAAAGTCAAAATAAGCAAAAAAAGCAAAAAAATACTTAGCGCTAAGTAATCACATTCTTCAAGATTCGTATAGATATTTAGACATTTTTTCGATGCTATTAATATTATGGATAAGCATAATGCTAGAAATCCGCTCACTACTTATAAGGAATCACAATGGTTAAGAACTTAAACTCAAAAATCTTGCTGCGGCCACGTAGCGGTTTTTAGGCTATGAAGATGCATATATGTTTTATGCGAAACGTCAGCTTGTACATATAACAATATAGTGGACTACACTACTTTGGATTTTTTCACCCGTTAACTCCTAAGAATCGATATTTTACTACGTCCGTTACCTTTTGGATATTATTATTAACATGGGAACGTTTATGAAGAACATTTTTCACCTGGCAGGACCAATGGCCTTGAAGACGAAGAAACAATACATCAATACTTGAAAAAAAAAAAACTCGTCACAGCAAGAAACCGCCTTATATTCCTATTATAATGTAGAAGTCTTGGTTTAACTCCCGCATTTATTAAGAACTCAATTCAATTAGATCAGTTCAGAGAAGCCATAACAATTTAAGAAAAATTGAAGACTAAGAAAATAACTAACTAAGAATTTTCTTACCATTAGCATTAATGAATGACCCATCAAAATAAGATTTTTAGAAAAACATATATCCGACTTAGAACAATTGTTATCAATTAGTTTACCTCGATTTATTTTTAACGATCTCATCGTCGTCCAAGATAAGAGATACACTCACATTTTTCATACCATTAAACAAAAACAACTTAACATTGATAAATAGATAGCTTACCTATTATTAATAAAAATTTAAATGTGTTTTTTTCTTCTCTCAGACGTTAAGAATATCTTGCAATACTGTTCGGATTCGGAAACAGACCTGACCAGAGCAAAAATCACACACGTTATAACTAATTACTTAACTTCACTTTCACCTCCTTCTACTTTGAATAACATTTAAAAAAAAAACTAAGCAATTTCTAACTGATAATTCACATTTACTTGTTACACGTGCTGACAAAGGTAATTGCACTGTTATTTTAGATAAGAATGATTATGAAACTAAATCATTCGACTTTTTGTGTGATACTTACAAAATCTTGAAAACAGATTCAATCCCTACCTTAGAAAGTAAATTAAATAAACTTGTTGATGATTTAACAAAAAAGGGTTATATTACTGAAGTAGTTGCTAAACACCTCATACCACTACGACCTATTATTTTTTGTGTTGATAGTTATACTAAAAATATTGCTGTTTTTATTGCCAAAATTATTGATATTTCATTTAATAACTGTAATAAATATGGTATTAAAGATGCTTTCGAATTTGCTGACAAAATTAATAATTTCCAATTACCCCTAATTATCAATTAGTGTAATTTGATGTTGTGTCTATCATTAAGGACAATTTTCATTTAATAGAACCTAACACTCTAATACCTTTGTCAGTTTTCACTTCTATCATTTATTTTCTATTTCATAATACTTTTGCTCAGTTTAAGAACAATTATTTTCAAAACATCTCATGTTGCCCTATGGGTGGTCCTATTAGTCCTTCTATAGCTGAAATTGTCATGAATTCATTATTACATTTTTGCTCTGCTCAATTCCCTTTTATTTTCCAATATGTGGATGATCTTATTTGTGCGGTTTCGGTCACTGAAATCGACAATCCGCTTAATGTTTTTAATTGATTCCATCCTAGATTACAATTCATAGTAGAAAGAGAGAAAGAAGCAATTGTATCTTTTCTTGACATTCTTGTTTGTAGATTAGCTAACAACATATTTTTTTTTAGATTAATATATCAAACCCACGAGCTCTGGAAGATACATTCCTTTTGACTCTTACCACCCTAAGAAACTTAACACGGTGTTGGCTCTAAAAATTCAATTTTGCGTATCGTACATCCATCATTATACATTGTGAACTTAGCTAGATTGTTCGATATCTTGCGAAATAACCTATACCCACCTGAGTTGTCGAAAAGACTAATATATCGGTCCCCAGATCAGTCTCGCGAGGCACTGGTTGCGCGTAGGGATGTGGGGGTGGCGGAAAATACCATCTATCTTACTTTAACTCTCTTTGTTTCTTCCGTACATACGAGGTTAATACGGTTAAAAAGTATGTAAGTTTTATCCGAAACATTTTTTTATTGGTCGAGAGATGGCGCTGCAAATGTAAAAGTTTTTTGTCAATTAAATTGCGAAAATCGTCACGTAATTAACTGTTATTATTACTTAAGACTTACTCACAACCTTACAAGGTTGTTTTTTTCTCAGCCTGCCCAAATACCATTCCCGCCCCCCCCCCCTACCAAGAAGTAAAGTACTCAAAAATAGCGATTGAGTACGTCTTTTTCAAATTAAATAATGGTAAAATAATTCAAAAAAGAATGTCGTTTTTTTCAAAAAAATGGAGCTATGAGGGGGGGCAGGTCGAACACTGTTTGAAAAAAAAATTACATTATTTTTTAAATTATTTTACCATTATTTAATTTGAAAAAGAAGTACTCAATCGCTATTTTTGAGTACTTTACGTCTTTGTAGGGGGGGAGGGTAGTATTTGGGCAGGCTGAGAAAAAAAAACAACCTTGTAAGATTGTGAGTAAGTCTTAAGTAATAATAACAGTTAATTACGTGACGATTTTCGCAATTTAATTGACAAAAAACTTTACATTTGCAGCGCCATCTCTCGACCAATAAAAAAATGTTTCGGATAAAACTTACATACTTTTTAACCGTCTATTAGAATCTGCAATAAAAAATAGGGGTTTCCATTTAAAATTTTAAAGTTGCCCCCTGTTCCCGCCCCCCTTGGAACCATTAACTTTTCATTTGGAACACTTTTTGATTCAATGCAAAGTTTCAGAGTTATCGCTACTGGCGGATTAAAATGGGATACCCTGTATATATATACAGGGTCCTGCAACAGTGAGTCGGGCTTTCCTAGCGCCTTTCTCGTGAGAGATAGAAAAAAAATGTTTCTTATGAAATTTATTGATTTAAAAATCTCTATGCCGTAAAATTATTTTCAAATATACAGGGTGTCCCAATTTTGCGGTATAACAAAAGCAAACATTTTTTTAAATGGAACACCCTGTATATTTTTTCATTTTCTAATTTGGATAATATTTTATTACTTGAACCTTTTTTGGTTTTTAATTTCGATGTGGCATTTCCGAGTTATTGACGTTTTTCTGAAAAAAATGTAAAAAGCGGAGGTTCACAAAAAAATTATTCTGATCTTCTATTTAAAATTTTAAGAAATTTTCTCTTTCCTATGGTTGTTCATAAGTACTGTTTATGTACCAGTGTTAAAATTTTTCACTTTTGAGGAACCCTGCCTTTGTATCATACACGCCATTTTCTAAAAATTTCAAATTGTCGTAACTCTTTTTTTTTTAATGGAATCATATATTTTTTTAAATTTTATATTATTCTACATCTAATTTTCTACAAAAAATATTAAGCATACCCTATACCTAAAAGAGATAATTTTCAAGATATAAAAGAATTTATATTTCAAACGGTCCTTGAATGCGAATTTGTTTTTGAATAGATAGCCATGACTGAAAAAATGACATTGGTGAAGGAACTGGCATAAGCGAGAGGTCAGTACAAAGATTCTGAAGAAAAATCGATATCAAGCATATCATATTTAGCTACATCAAGAACTGAGTAATACTGATTTTCAATTACGTTCCGAATTTTGTTTCTGAGGAAGACAGAAAATACAGGAGGATCTTGCGTTTTTCCAATATATTTTATTCACGGATGAGGCGTCATCCGATAACAACGGATCTGTCAATAGGTATAATTTTCACTATTATTTAACTTATAATCCGCATGTTATGAGACAAGTTGATCATCAGCATCGAATGTCTGGGGCGAATTTTTGGAAACCATGTTGTAGGTCAACATTTCTTCGAGGGCCATCTCAGTAGGTCTATGTATTTGTACTTCTTGCAAATTGAATTACCCGGAACGTTAGCTAATGTACCCTAACTAACAAGAAACATGGTGTGGTTTTAACAAGATGGAGCACCTGTCCAATTTTCACAAGACGTGAGGGCGTTTCATTTTTCCCAACCAGTGGATTGGTAGAAATGGACCCACCAAATGACCTGCTAGATCTCAGGATCTAACAAAACCTGAAATTGTTTATAAGGAATCACCAATAGCACTGAATATCATATGCTTGATATCGATTTTTCTTCAGAATGCTTTGTACTGACCTCTCGCTTATGCCAGTTCCTTCATCAATGTCTTTTTGGTTCCTCGTTGATGATAGGCTTTCTTCTTTTGTTTTTTGTAATTCACACCTCCATTTACATGTCAAACTAATTGACAGATGAATTTTTTTCAGTCATAGCTATCTATTCAAAAACAAATTCGTATTCAAGAACCGTTTGAAATATAAATTCTTTTATATCTTGAAAAATATCACTTCTAGGTATAGGATATGCTTAATATTTTTTGTAGGAAATTAGATGCAGAATAATATAAAATTTAAAAAAATATATGTTTCCATTTAAAAAAAAAGAGTTACGACAATTTGAAATTTTAGAAATGGCGTGTCTGATACAAAGCCAGGGTTCCTCAAAAGTGAAAATTTTTAACACTGGTACATAAACAGTAGTTATGACCAACCATAGAAAAAAGAAAATTTCTTAAATTTTTAAATAGAAC